>JAESUZ010001987.1:600000-1079165 GCA_017311185.1 Proteles cristata cristata
AACCCAGTTAAGAAGGAGTCCCTTCCCTGAGACCCACTCCTTTGTAATTTACAGAGCCAAAATACAAAGTCTATTAATGACCTAAGGCAATGTGATATGAAGTCCAAGCCAATGAAACCATGACAGCAAACAGATTTCTGAATAGCAAAGAAGTGGGATCCATTTACTTACATGAAGATTCAGTGCCAAACATGGCTGGCTCCAGAGGCTGCTTTAAAAAAATTAGAAGGGAAAAAAAAGGAAGGAAATAAAATCGAGGAGGTGTACGCGGGAGAGTGAAAAGATGAGCCGCTACACAGCAGGGGTCATGAAGACACACAATGCAGTCCAAGCTGTGTCCAGCTGCCAGATTCTCCTCTTACAAGCTTCAGTGTTCTCCCGTGTGATTGAAAAACAAGATCTCCTACAGCACAAAACCCCAAAGAGCTGCTTGTGAAAATCCAATAGGGAAAGGCAAGCCAACGTGGCTCTTCTGGGATGCAGTGAGGCAGGACTAGGTAGCAGCAGGGGCAGGACTGGGAGCAGCAGCAACAGCGGCTACTGCAATCCCCAGCCCTGGCGTAGCAGTAAGACAATAGCAGGGCTTATGCATACACCGATGACGTCAGAGGCACTGCACAGACCGACTGCGCTGCTTGAGCCAGAGGCTCCAGGGGCTTCAGGGGAGCAGGCGATTCAAAGGGGAATTCCTTTGTCACAACATGCACAAGACCGAGAGCCACATAGATGTTCACCTTCCTGACAAGATCTTCATCCTGTAATACCAGGCACTAAAAAGGACCTCAAAGAAATTTAAATATTGGCTTTAAAGCAACTAACCACAAAGATACCATGCAGATCAGGGTTCTTGGTTTTATGCAGCAATTGAACTTTTCAAGGGAATTAAGAGTATCAGAAACGAGAAAAATAAACTACCTTTTAAAATAACCACAGAACTCATTGTTTTTTCTCTACTCTTATGGGAGACTGACACATCAAAAGTTGTACACTCAACCACAATTACATGAAAATATGTATACTACTGCATACACATTCTGGGCATATAGATATATCCACAAATATTCCCAATTATTAAGAGTAAAATAACAGTGCAGGTGCTTAAAACACTTCTTGAAACACAGTAAGCTCTCAAATGTTAGCAATTACATTATTAGTTATGTTCAAACTGTTATTCAAATGTGAAAAACACAGCTTTAGGAATACATTACCTACATACATTTCTCTTATCCCATTCCTTTGGCCTTATTTTTCTTTATTTTGCCTTATGAGAATTCCTGTCCTTTTCTAGAGTAACTCAGTCTCTTTAAGGCTGTGTGCACACACCTGTGTACACCTGTGTGTCAGTGGGCACATATGACCAACGAACACATTTCTTTTTTAATCTATTCCTGCAAAGAAATAATTGAAGATATTCTTATTTATTTTTTGACTCATTTGATAAATAAAACTCTTCCTGTATTAAAAAAAAAAACTCTTCCTGCATTACCTTTACTCTTAGAAATCTTTTTTTTTTAACTAGAAGTCTATACACTATCCAACAGAAGCAAAGGAAGAAATTTTGTTTTAATGTTTTAAAGACACTGAAATGCAGAAAAAGAGTGTGTGTGTGTGTTTGTGTGTGTGTGTGTAGTCCCATAATCCCACACTTTTAAAACCATATAAAATAGGAAATTCAAGAGCTCAAGTTTCCTCTCCATCCACTCATCCAAAGTATATATCCAATATTCTCTTAAGATTTACAAAGATATGTCTTTATATAATATAGTTTTTTAAAATTAAATTCTGATATGAATGTGGAACTGTAAATTACTACCTAAAAACATCATTAATAGCTTTTCTGGTCAGTGTATGTGGATCCATCTCATCCTTTTAATGGTTGCCTAATATTCCATTGTGTAGTTATAGAATAATTTATTCAAGGTAATTTGACCTTTGCTTACTGAAATGCTAAACCAGTGTAATGACATAACATAAGATAATGAACAAATATTTTGTTGTAGGAAAGAATAACAATGAATATTGACTGAATATTCACTATATGCCAAGTACTATTCTGAGCAGCTTACATGAATTAATTTATTGAATCTTTGTAACAATCCTACAAGGTGGATACCATTAATTTCCAAATTTGGTAGATGGTGAAATAATTTTTCAAGGTCACACAGGCTTCAAACAATAAGCTGGGATTCAAATCCAGGTAGTCTGGTTCCAAAGCATTTGCTCTTAACTACTTTTCCATAATGCTTCTTGAGAATTAATAAATACTTAAAATTATAAATACTCAACTAAAACAAAAGGAAAATAGATATCAACTGAAAGTGTAGAGAAAAATATTCTCAAAAGAGAAAGGTCACCAGAGAAAGCTAAAAATGACAGAAAGGACTATGCTAAAAATTACCAGCCATGGGGCGCTGGGTGGCTTAGTCGGTTGGGCATCCGACTTTCGCTTAGGTCATGATCTCACGGTTTGTGGGTTCGAGTCCCGCATCAGGCTCTGTGCTGACTGCCAGCTCAGAGCCTGGAGCCTGCTTCAGAGTCTGTGACTTCCTCTCTCTCTAACCCTCCCCTGCTCACACTGTCTCTCTCTCTCTTAGAAATAAATAAAACATTAAAAAAATTTTTTTTAAAAATTACCAGCCATGTTAACAACCAGTGGAGAATATCAATAATGGCACTGAAATATAACTGTAGGGCAGTACAAAAGGCAATACCCTTCAAAAGGGTTGAAACCAAAATATTGTCTTATGTAAGATCTATTTTAAATTGCATACCAGATGTTGTACATGAACAGTCACACAAACAGTGGCTACATGTGGCCAAAAGAAAGACAAGTGGAAAAGTAGAATGATAAAATGATCCTGGGTAAGAGATATTTTCCACCAGAGGCCACGCTCTATAGGCAATACTGCTTTGCCAAGTCATTGATGTAGCTCCTTTTCTCAGCTCATACGTGAGGGTGTATATATGCATATGCAAATGCACTTTTCTGAGTGCTGACTTCTGAGAGTAAGTTAAAGGCTGTAATATTTTTCAAGAAGTCAACTTTTTAAATAACTATACCAGGGTCACTATGTTAAAAACATTAGGTATCTCACTTGCCAGCAAAACTGTACACAAATGACCTCTGACTCTTATTAAGGTTTCTATAACCTCTGGAGGTCTGAGGTATTTCTAAATACTTTAGTATGTTGGAATCCATATCACTTAAGGCCTATCTTTGACAAAACAGATTCCAAAAATTTAGTTTACTATTTTTCTCTCCTCTAGGCCTCTGGCATAAGCTCAGAGAATGAAGACGTATTTTAATGAGTTGCCTAAAGAAAATATAATGAAATAAAACTGACCTGAGGTCTTCCACACCCCTCAGGAAAATCACATAATATATTCCAAGACCAAAATGCTCTTTGAATTATACATTCTAATTATGCCTATTTGCCTGCAACTTTGCCCTTTCATTAGCAAAGAGAATACTGTTAATTTCAGTATAAAATTAGCAGTGAAAGGAAAGATCAATATTCAATATAATTTAGTGGCCAAAATAATCACTGTTAAATCAGAACACTGTTGATAAAGAAAGATAGTAGTGAAAATCTTAAACTAAGTCAATAGTTACTTTTAGAGGAAACTCCGTTCATAAATCACTCAACAACTATTTCCAGGGAGCTTACTGTTCTGCACTCTAGGGGTACCAGTCAAGCACCAACTCACTCCTCTATGGGGCGTACAGGCCAGTGGGTGAAACAAACAAATATGTAATATGTCAGGTGGTGGCATTTGTTATAAAGAAAGGTAAGAGGAACTCAAGGCTGAGGAATGACTGAATGTGAGTGTTATTTCAGATAAAACTGTAAAGTAATGCCACTCTTAAAAGATGACATTTCAACAGAGACCTGAAAAACGGAAAGGAAACCATATGGATAACATGGAAACCCCGTGGGAGAAAGAGTATTCCAAGAAAAAAAAATAGATAAATCTATTCTTGAATCATCAAGAGCCATTTTCTATTGGATGACAACCCCTTCAGTGCCATGATGATGTCATTAAGTATAATATGGTTATGCTCATGAACTGTGCTAACAGTAAAATAGTCTCTTTTTCAAATCCAAAAGAATTCACTCTCCCCTGAACTGAAAACATATGCGTTCTTCTCTTCACAATTTACTAGACTAAATATACCTATATTTGCAAATATGTAAATGTTTATAAAAATCACTATAGGAGACTACATCCAAAATAGCTTCTTACCACATCAACTAATTTAATTAGTTTATCTGTTAATGTGGTAAGAACTTAAATCACACATTCTCTCTAGAGTACATACATAAACTAACTTTGAAGGTGTCATATCTGGAATTTCTCTGGAACCGTCTCCTTTGCTCACACTAAAACTTTCTTAGTATTACTCTTTCCTTAACTTTTGTAAAATGTTTATTTATTTTGAGAGAGAGAACATGCACGTGAGCGTGGGGGATGGGCTGAAAGAGATGGGGAGAGAGAATCCCGAGCAGGTTCTCTGCTGTCAGTGCAGAGCCCAGTGCAGGTCTCGATCTCAGGAATCATGAGATCATGACCTGAGCCAAAATTAAGAGTCAAGTACCTAACCAACTCCACCACCCAGGTGCCTCTCTTAGTATTCCTCTTAATGTCTATTCAGCATGTTAAAGTTGTGTCTTTTGGAATACCATCTATACGTTTATAAAGTATTACCTAAAAACAGAAATGTTTTAGTGTCAATATATAAACTATAGAGAAATGAAAGAATCAATGGTTTTGCTCTTTGGAAAAAAGGTACAAACTAATTGAAAACATACTCATTGTAAAACTCCCTTGTAAGATTTTAGAAATTTCACTTATTTGCATATGGCTATAAAATGTGTTTCTTCCTGCTTCTACACAGTATCACACATACAGGGAGCCTTCTGAAAGTTAAGTCTATTTTATTTCAGGGCCATGGAACAAAAATTCTGGCACAGTAATCTTACAAGAAAAAAAAATTTTTTTTTAAATACACATACACACACACACCACCACCACCACCACCACACATACATACAAGCTATTATAGTGGCTTTACAGAAACTCTAAAATAGAAAAATATGGATTTATAGAAAAAAAACAGACTTGGGGCAAATAATTACTTTAAAATGTTTTACCTTCAAAAAATATTTACCACAGAACTCCTTTACATAGTGAGCTCCTAAAAGTTACATTTTAAATTATCAATTTCACAAAAAATTCACAATTTGACACCATATTGTCAAAGATCCATACATATATTAAAAGAGATCATTAATAGAGGATGTAAGAAGTGTGTAATTTAAACACACACTGATATTGTCATTACACTGGGTATGGAAGGTGGGTCTCCACCTTGGTAGAAAATCTTCCAAAAGCCTTTGTTCTTTAGTTTAAAAGGAAATCTGTCAGAAAACAATGTCACCGTTACCCAAAAGTTCAAATGTAAGGTAATATAATTTTGAATTAAGGTAATTAATTTTGAATTTGCTCACAAATTTTGGCACAGACTCATGTCCATTCCTCCTAATCATTACCTCACCTCCTCACCCCACCTTCACCCCCTCCAAGCTAAGGGAATCCTCCACTTATTCACCATGCAACCAGCACCCATGATTAGTGTAACCTTAACTTTATTTGCAAACCTATATCAATTTACCATTCAGAAACTAGACTTTGGGAACAAGGTTATGCAGCTTAAAAAAGGAAGAGTCTAGTTATCCATCCAAAAATTCTGGAAACATTAATACTTATAAAATTTGGGATAAAAACTGAAATTCTCCAATTCACTTAATTACGTCAACTCTGTCTAAAAGACTAAGTCACACACATGCATGGAAGAACTACCACAAAGCCAAAAATGTTTTACAGAAACCAGCTTTCTAGGGGAGCCTGGGTGGCTCAGTTGGATAAGCGTCTGACTTCAGCCTAGGTCATGAT
The DNA here is from genome assembly GCA_017311185.1 of Proteles cristata cristata. Classification (NCBI taxonomy): domain Eukaryota; kingdom Metazoa; phylum Chordata; class Mammalia; order Carnivora; family Hyaenidae; genus Proteles; species Proteles cristata. The sequence continues at coordinate 605,956 of JAESUZ010001987.1, forward strand.
CTCATGGTTCGTGGGTTCGAGCCCCGCGTCAGGCTCTGTGCTGACAGCTAGCTCAGAGCCTGGAGCCTGCTTCAGATTCTGTGTCTCCCTCTCTCTCTGACCCTCCCCTGCACATGCTATCTGTATGTCTGTCTGTCTCTCTTTCTCAGAAATAAATAAAACATTAAAAAAAAAGAAGAAGAAACCAGAAGCTCTCTATAGACCATGTGTACACTTTATTCTCTGTGTGGCATACTCTGAACTCAGATGTCACTTATACTGTAAAGTTTCTGGCCCAGAGGGGAGACATGAGAATTAATTATGGTTTGCATTTTAGTTTAAGACTGGTTGAACATGACCCAAACTGAAACAGAAAAAACAACAAGGATATGTCTGACAAATTCCTTTAAGTGTGTATCCTAAAGTAATCAAAATTTGTATATAACAAATTCCATGATATCTTTAAAAATACAAGCATAATCAACATGTTTTTATATATAAATTCAAAATATTTTAAGTAATCCTATGCAACTAGAAAATATTTTAAATTTAATTTTACCTGTATAATCCATAATGAAGCAATAGGCAGGGAACCAGGTTATTTTCCAAAGTACAGCTCTATCAGACACAAAATGAAACAGCTCCCTGGGCCGGCAAACTGTTCTGGGGAAAGCCTCCTGCCACGTGACATTAAGCGCACACACACTTCTGCTTATCTCGAACTCAAGCCACAACTGATGTGGCTCTGCTCTTCTTTGCCTGTTCCTTTAAAGTCTCTCTTAGAAAAAGAACCGTTATTTCTCCCATTTCATTCCTGTATTATTAGTTTAAACTAGGGGGAAAAATTCTTTGTTTAAGTGAAAAGAAGAACACAAGGTGTCTATACTTCATCCTAGTACTCAATGTTACAAACCCATTTAACCTGAAAGGAGTAATCATCCAAATTTTTAGGAAGAATATAGTTTGGTTATGATGTCCATTCATTTGATAGTATGCACATTTGATCCATTTGAAACACATTTGGTTAATCTGTAACCAAACCTAATAAAGGTAATGAAAGAACAATCCTTTAAAAGCAGATCCAAAACCTTGAAGTCATTTGTCTGAGTCCTGAAACAGACGCCAGAAGGAAAGGACATATGGTCATTCCTGAGACAGACTCTACCTGATACAATCTTTAATGTCACATTGCCAAAGACCCTTAGCCACATTCTCTTTCATTGGCAATTATTTTGATCTTGAGCATGTCCTAGCTAAAGGTTTAAATAAACTTTAACAGTAGTTAACTTCATCTTGATACAATTCTTAACCTTGCCCAGAGACAAGATATAAATAAACTTAGAAAAATTTTTTTATCAGCTTTATTTTATTTTGAGCAACTTGAGTGGTTGGACAATTTCCAATTTAGAGATATGTTAAATACTCCCCTAAATTGCAACTGCTTTGAGAAAAATAAGGTGTTGGTTGTTTAGAGAGGTTTTGTTTTGCTTTTTTATTTTGCTACCTTGAGTAAGTTTCTCAGTAAGATAATTACAAAGTTGACAACACTATAAAATATGACTACTAATTTCAATTCAACATCAAAAGTCTATATCCTACAGAAATCTAAAAATTCTGGGCTCAAGATCATTATTTAACAGATCTCCCCAACAATTTTATAAAATAAATGAGAAAGCACTATTTCACCCAGCCATCTAGTCAATGCCTCATTACCATGAGCAGATCCCATTACATCACCATCCTGCTAACAGTCAAAGCTGTTAATTCTCATCAACCTCACCTGCCACTGCTAGCGGCCCTGTCTCATTTCTCAGGCCTTAATTCTCTTTATCTTAATCTAGAGTAGAGATTAGAAAGCTTTCCATGAGTTGCAAAAATTTGATACAGTTTCCTCCTGGTAATTAAGATGTGCAGATGGTTAAAACAGTAATGTTACAAGTGTTTAAAAAGGTAAACTTGAAATGCCTAATAATAATTGTCTTAATTTTCACAAAACTTACAAATAGGTGGAAACACTGATAGCCATTATCAGATGTCACATAAAATGACATTTTATGCCTTTCATAATTTACTATTGTTAGCATTGCTTTTTAAAGTTCTTATCTAATTATTTGAATAGCATTATTTTAAGAGCAATTGTTTTATTCTTATCCTTCTTGATATTTTATAATTCTCGTTTAAATCACAGATGTCTTAAGTAAATGCCTTTTATTGACAAAATGAGAACATAATGAAAAATCCAAATTAGGAGGGACAAAATAGATGGATAGATGGGTTAATAGCTATAAAACCTACACTATACAGGCTACACTCAAAAAGACAAGAAATAACAAGTGTTGAGGATGTGGAGAAAAAGGAACCCTCATGCACTGTTGGTGGGAATGTAAATTAGTACAGCCACTGTGAAAAACATTTTGCAGGTTCCTCAAAAAATAAAAATAGAAATACCATATGATCCAATAATTACAACTAATGAGTATTTACCAAAAGAAATAAAAATACTAACTGGAAAAGACATGCACCTCTATGTTTATTCCAGCATTATTTACAATAGTCAAGATATGGAAGCAACCTAAGTATCAATTTATAGATGAACGGATAAGGAAGATGCAGTATGCATGTATGTGTATGAAACATATACACATACATAATGGAATATTACACAGCCTTAAAAAAAGAATAAGATTGTGCCACTTTCAACAACATGGATGGACCTAGAGGATATTATGCCAAGTAAAATAAGTCAAGACAAATACCATATGATTTCACTTGTATATGAAATATAAAAAACAGAGCAGGGGCCTGAGTGGCTCAGTTGGTTAAGCATCCAACTTCAGCTGAGATCATGATCTCACGGTTTGTGGGTTCAAGCCCTGCATTTGGCTCTGTGCTGACAGCTAGCTCCGAGCCTGGAGCCTGTCTTCAGATTCTGTTTCCCCCTCTCTCTCTGACTGTTCTCTGCTCACGGTGTCTCTATCTCTCTCTCAAAAATGAATAAAACATTAAAAAATTTTTAAAAACAGAACAAATGAATAAACAAAACCAAAATGCAGAATCAGTCCTGTAAATACGGAGAACAAACTGAGGACTGGCAAGGTGGGGGGAGATGGGGAAAACGGGGAAGGGGAGTGGGAGATATTAGGAACAACCAAAACTAACGTAACATCGTTACATCAACTATACTGAAGTAAAAAAACAAAAAATAAATTAAAAAAAAAACCTACACTCTACAGTTAAGTGATGTGCCACACCTCGGAAAGCCAGCAGGGTGGTTGAGAGCCAGGTTTTGAGTCAGAAAGAGAAGATTCAAGTCACACCTTAGCCACTTATTAGCTGGATAATCATAAGCAAGTTTTTAAATCCCTCTGAGCTTCTAATGGCTCATAAATTGACAAAGGACCTACCGTCGGTGCCTGGGACATGGTAATAGCTAATCTGTAAATAAAGAGCTGATATGTAAGTAGTGCTTAATGTGTACCAGGCATTGTCTTACATCATGTATTAACTTATTTGAACCTCACAACACTCTTGTAAGGCAGTGTCCTCATTTATAGATGAGGAAATTGAGGCATGTCACTTAACTAAATTAGTCACTTAACTAAGGTCACACACTAAACATAGCAGAGCTGGGATTCAACTGAAGCCCAGTTCAGAATCCAATGTGACATTGCCTCTATAGAGTAGATGATCAACAAATGGAACCAAAACAAGAAAAAACATTTCCAGAAACTTAGTTCTTTCCAATAAAACCTGCAATCTCCCAAATATTTCAGTTCAGAGTTTATAAAAAATGCTCTTGTATAGTCTATGTTGAATTCCAACATATGGAAAGATTAAACAGAGAAATAGAATGAAAGAGATAATGTCCAAAGTAATTTTGATAGTTTAAAATGCGAGTTGCATTAGCCAGTTAAGCAGAAATAAGCACTCAAGTGCAGAAAGCTATAACCATAAAAGGACCGGAACTATTCCCCACACTCCCAGAAACCACCATGTCCATCCCTCTCTACTTTTCAGTTCTCCAAATGTCACAGTACATACTACTTTCTTGGCCTCTAAAGGGTTTGGGCAAGTTCCTCTGATTAATTACACAGGTCACTCAGGAGGAGGGCCTTCAACTACTTCTCCTTACCTTCCTCCCCAAGACACTTGTCTATCCCCATCTCACTCTCAGCAAAGGAGACCCACTGGTATGTCCAGAGGCAGCCCCCCACACACCATCCCCAGCAACAATTACATCACAGTCCTTTCCAACAAGTAGCAACAAGTCAGCAGAGGCACGGGGACCACTTTCCTAACACCAACTTACTGACTCAGCAGCACCCCGCATTACACCCTGGAACCGCATTTCAGATTCCTGCTACAATTTAGCCTTTCATGCTCCAGGCTGGAAGAAGCATAGTTACTGAATCAAGAGACCTGAGGCCTAGCCTCAGCACTGCCACTCATTCCCTCTCTAAGTCCTGGAACCTCTGTAGGTGTCCATTCCCTCACTGGCAAAATAAGGAGGTTAAACTAAATGATCCTTAAAATCTAGTCCGACTCTGATGATCTAGAAGTCTACTGTAAACCAATTACAGCTGGATGAGAAAACTCAAGTAACTCCTGCAGGTGATTATTCTTCCTCCTCTAGTCCACACCATCCCCTCTTCCACCATGCTGGAGCATTGGGAATAGCCCTACCTTAAGGGTAGGGAGCCAGGGTGTATCGTCCAAATTCAGTGCATTTACACACTGGATGTCTCTGAGGGAGCCTCCAACAGTTTACAGGTACACTGTTTCTCTCTAGACAGGCCCCCAGTAACTCAGCCGAGGGTTAGCAGATGAATACAAACACACACAGAAATAACTGTCGGGAGGCCCTACCAACTAGTTCATGGTAAAGGTCACCCCTCTAAAGACAACAAGGCTTGGGTGTCAGCAAGAAAGCTTCTGAAGAAGACATGATTGAGATGGCCTGCACCGGGAGTGCCAAGTTTTCTGTAGATGACAGTACAGGGGATGAGACAAAGCTCTCCTCTCTCTCCCTGTCATGGTCTTCCTACCTGGAGTAGTACCTAAGATATGAGTCCTCAGCCCTTTTCCCTCTGCAGAGAAGGAGAAAGAGCATGACTCCCACTTCACTCTTTCCTCTTAAATCTGAAAACTGTAACCTTACCATATATATTTACATCATATTTCCGATCCATTCAATAACTCACTTTATTGCACATTTTAAAACCCCAGAGGTGGATTATAAATGCTCACCCTTTTTTTCCACATTGCAGAAATGATAATGGGGTTTTCCCTCTGGTCTCTATTCTCACCCTCCTCACCAACAACTCAGAGTTGAGTCAAAATGCCTTAATGTTATGCCTCATCCCAACTTCCCCTTAATCTAAGTCAGAACAAACTTTACCTAAGATGTTGCTGCTCTCCCAAGCTTCTTACCACCCACTCCAGCCTGCATCTGCTTCAGCAACTCCTTTTCATATTCTGTCGGTCTTCATTGGCTTTGCTTATCAAGCCCCAAGACTACCTCCTGGCCTACCCCACAACATGAGAAGACTCCACTGCAAAAAGGGTTCTCTGAGGAAGATTCCAACAGGTGAAACCAACTCCTCCCATGAGTGAGCTGCCTCCATTATCTCAAAACTTTTACGTAAGCTAAGACAGATGACCATCAAGCACCAACCAGGAAACAAAACAAGTACCCCAACCAGACATATCCCTCTGTAGAAAACTTCTTTAGGCAAACCACAGACCTTACTATGTGATTTTTGTCTGTTCACCTGGCTGGCAAAAGAAATCGCTGCAAAATAAGCAAACATAGTTATGAAAAATAGTCATGAATGAACTTTTGTGGGTTGTCCTAGAGGCAAAAAAACAAGGGAGAAATTCTTCAAGAATTACAGTAGTATTCAGCTCAAGTAAAATTTTGATAAGCAAAGAAAGTCACGAATCATGTATGGTACTCCAAAACACAAGTCATTCTTGTTTTATAACAAGGGTCAGCACATTCTTTCTATAAAGAACCAAATAATAAATATTTTAGATTTTGTAAAACCTTCCAGTCTCTGCCACAACTCCTCACTCTGCCATTTTATTGCAATAGTAACTATAAACAATCCATAAACAAATGAGGGCAGCTGCGTTCCAATAAATATTTATAGACTGTGAAATAAGATTTCTTCAATTTTCATGTATCATAAAGTATTTTTTCTTTTGGATTGTTTTGAATCATTGAAAAATATTTTTTGTAGGAACACTGTTAACTTGCAAGCCATACAAAGATAGGTGGCCCTCAGATTACAGTTTGCCCATCTTGGTTCTTTACTATAGTTGGTTTGACCTTTTTCTGAAAGAGCTCTGATCTTTAATTAGGTCTCTGCCATTAACAAAACTCACAAAGGTAATGGGATTCCATCGACAACTGCTTGATGGATCAGGGTTGGGAGCTCAAGAAAACTTTCACCCCAATCCCCTTTGCTTATAATGATATCATGAGTATTGATAGCCCACACTATCTTGTTCATTCCCTGTGCCTTAGAATTAGTGGTAATTGCTGAATCAATTGTGAAAAATCAACTTTCAAGGGCAACAAAAACATTTATAACCCACATACATCTCTAACCCTCAAAAATTCTATTAAAAAAAAGGAAACCATTAGTAAAGATTTCCAAGTCCCCTCAATTATACGATAAGCTAGGAAATTTATATGAAGTATGCTCATAGTATGAAATACAAGTATTAGCTAGTTTGGTATGAGAAAATCTGGCACTTCTCACCAACAGTAGCTGAAAGAGAATTCTTGAGAAACAAGAAATTTAGGTTTCAAATGCTAACTGGACAGTTTAATGCTTGGGTTTGCCTTCTCACAGCAGTATCTCATTTATGAAATTAAGAATTAGGTTTGGATTATTACTGTGGTCTTTTCCAGCTCTAAAATGCTTATAATGCGCTACATTAATCATGATATCTGACCTAGCCCATTGAGAATTTCAGTATTTTTCACTTTTCATTATCCTACGGATAAGAGGCAGATAATTTCCTCTCAGCTGTTTTATCTCTGGCTTTTTGAGAGGCCACTGGAAATATATTTCTGATCAGGAATTGCAGCCATCTCAGAAATAATCCAGCCTTAGCACAGATATGAGTGAACCAAAAGAAAATACAACACTTGGAAGATGATTTTAGAGACAGACATTTGTGCCTTCTCCAACCATAAAATCCAAGTTGTATGCTTCCTACAACAAAAGCATACAATCAGGTCCTTTGGCACCACAGAAATTTGTCTTCAAAACTGCTTCATTTTCTCACAATAATCACATCCTTGATCTATAGGAACCACACTGCAGTCTGCTCCAAAATCCAGCAGATCTAGATTAGTCTCTGACATTGCTACCTTATAAACTGAAAGTTACCTCCAAGCCTCACTTTCTCATCTGTAGAACAAGCATGCTATTCTTGGTAGCCATGGAAATGATATATACATAATGGTGTATAAATACTGATGTCATTGGAAAGACATCTTCAACATTCTTAGGTGTGAAAAAATAATGTACAAAGCAGTAGGAATAATGCAGGATTTTGGAGTTTTTTGGAAAAGCACACGCTGGAAAAAAGGAAATTCTGACACCTGCTACAACAGATGAACCTTGAAGACATTATGCTAAGTGAAATAAACCAGTCACAGAAGGACAAATAGCATAGGATTTTACTTTTAAGTGGTACCTAGAGTACTCAGATTCACAGAGACAGAAAGTGGAAGGGTAGTTGCAAGAGGCTGCAGGGAGCAGAAAAGAAGAATTGTTCAATGGGTATAGCGCTCCAGCAAGATGAAAGAGTTCTGAAGACTGGCAGCATAACTACTGAACTGTACACTTAAATGCTAACTAATTGGCAAATTTATGTTATATATATTTTGCCACAATTTAAAATTTTTTGAATAGGGACACCTGGTTGGCTCAGTTGGCTTTGCATCCAACTCTTGATTTCATCTCATGTCATGATCCCGGAGCGGTGAGACAGAGCTCTGCATCAGGCTCCATGCTCAGCATGCTCAGCTTAAGATTCTCTTTCTCTCTCTGCCCCTCTCCCCGCACTCGTGCATGCTCTCTCTCAAGAAAATAAATAAATACTCTTTTTGAATAAACTTATCAAATAAAATTTAAAATACTAAAAAAAACTGTACAGTGGGTAAATCCAGCAATAGAATTTCTGATGGTTTTCACTTTGTCATAGCTGCAAAAGTAGAATGAGCTCTCTGTGAAAAATATTCACTCCACACAAAAAAAAAGGCATTTCATTTTATATATGAAGTAAGTCTAAAAGCCTGAAAGCTGTGAAATCTACCAGCTAAGAATCAGCTTTAGAATAAAATACTGAACGGGCGCCTGGGTGGCTTAGTCGGTTGAGCGTCCGACTTTCGCTTAGGTCATGATCTCGCAGTTCGTGGGTTCGAACCCCGCGGGTTCGTGCTGTGCTGAACTGCCAGCTCTGAGCCTGGAGCCTGTTTCAGTCTGTGACTCCCTCTCTCTCTGACCCTCCCCTGCTCATGCTGTCTCTCTCTCTCTCTCCTAGAAATAAAAAATAAAATAAAATAAAATAAAATAAAATAAAATACTATAACCAACAACTACTATATATATATAATTAGGGCCAGAATGGCCAGCCAAAAGAAGGATAAAGGACTGGTAAGAATGAAGTGTATTTCTGTTCATAAATTTGTAGAGAAATATTAACTTCATATTGCATTTATGCAAAGATCATTTAAATTTTAATTCTGAATAAAAAGACTTTCTAAAAAATAAGAATTTCACTAATTCTAGTGCCTAGCAATGTTTGTTGAGTGAATAAATGGACACGCTTAAGCAGAAAGCAACTTCTTCAATCTCAGAAAATGCACAAAGCGTTCAGAATACATGACCATATTATACCGCTATCAACTGGTGGCAGCTTCCCTAAAGCACAAGGACAATAACTTGGAAAGAATTCACTACTGAAATTTTTAAAATGTAAGAGAATGACAAACTTGTAACAACTTTTCTCCTTTGAAAGCCTTTTTATTTCCAACAAAATGTGGACAATGCCCTTTAAAAAAGCACATGGACCCTACTATAAATCAAATCTGAAATTGGTAGAAGATGGGAAAATTGCTGGAAGTAAAGCAAGATCCACTTTCTTATCCTGCTTTACGCAAAACTGTACCTCAGTCTTCTCAGACATGAAATATGTGAACCTCTCAGCAACCTATTATCTATATTTCATGTCTGAGAACACCTTGTAAATGGTGAAATATCAGGAGTTAGTATTATTTATTAAATTACGCTTACTTTTTCACTTAAACAACAAAATATCTCTGAAACATTTCTATTTATGATCTATATATACATAAGTGTAACAAACAAAATGCATCAGATTTTGAATACATTAAATGCCAAATTAAAGATGAGAAAAGTATAACAAATATCAGTCCTTTGAGTCATTCTTTATATGGAATGCTATCTTCTCAATCCAACTCAGACTTTTTCCCAGGACTTTTTTTTAGCAGAAACATGCCCTACATACTTTTCACAAGCACAATTTATTTTTAAATTAATGTCTGGGAATTCAGCATACCGTATCTTAAAACAGTGATCCATGTTAGCCATTGTTTCCACAGTCCACCAGCACTTGGGCAGGAAGTGAGATATACAAAGAAGGAACTAAATCTCATGGGGTCTTATCAGTAATGTCCTTTAGCATTTCATAAAAATCTGATACACATATCTAATCATGAAAACTGGGAATGTTTTTATATTGATGGTAATAACCAACATAAAGACAGAGGAAAAACAGGGATCATTTATGACTCTTTGCAATAGGAGACAACTAAAGGTGAAGTGAGTTGAAATTGGGGCTAGACTTAGGATGAACAGCTTTTAGATCTTTCTGTTCTGTACAAATGTTAAAATAGTATTAGATTTTTATAGTTACATAACATGAATTACTAACATTGAGATTCAGTTCTTGTAATAAAACATAAGTAAATAATGATCAAACAAAATGGAGAAAAAAATTTAAATTATTTTGTCAATATTATAATGTATTAACAAATACATTCCACTTCAGTGAAATTAGATTCAAAGGACTTATGTCTTAGTATTTCACTGAGAATGTAAAAGATTCTCGGAATGTGTGTTTAAGGAAAATAAAGCATACAAAGAGGACAGATGATCTGACAATGAATAAAATACAGAGGCCAGTGAACTTCCAGGCATTATACAGTAGTAAAACACTTAAACACAGCCATGTTACAAAAATATCTCAGGAAATAAAAAGATAAAACATGTTAGGTTCCCTTACCCTACTTACCTAAAATACTCCAAAATACATTTGAATCAAATATTTAAAGAAATACAGATTAAAGTACTAAAAACATTTTCTTTTACCCAAAATAGCCCATGAAAGATAAGTCATCTTTTTAATTGTTTACTGTAACTTCTGTATTTTCTTAATTTGGGTACTTTTTTAAAGTCATACTGAAGCATTTATCTCTAAAACTTCACAAGATAATAATAAAACTCATAGACATTCCTTAGCATTTGACATAAGGTATAAGTACATTAAATGTAAAATACAAAATAACTTTTAAAAAAGAAAAATAAATGTTTTATTTCTTTAATCAAAAGTCTATTTGCAGATACTTATGACCTAGAATCAAAGCCTATTCAGAGACAGATATCTTAATGGTGAAGAGATTCTTTAGGTCATTTGAGGGACAGGCCATTGGTAGCTTCTATATTTTCTCTCTGAGCACAGGACAAGAACTCGGTTGCACATATCCCCTCAATCCACTCAAAGAATTAAGGATAAAGATATGGGAGACAGAGAGCTTCTGACCTTGGAATCAATGCCTGGTGACTGAGCCATTCTTTATTGGTGGTTCATTCACTATGTTATAAGTGTCTTTATATGAATTGACAAAAAAATTGTAACTGTAGAAATTATATAATATTATTCTAGGAATACTTGTTTTACATTCAACAGAAGAAAAGGTTTCAAAGAAAAAGAAAGACAAGAACTAACATTTATTGAGTTCTTTAGGATGTGTTAGAGATGTCTGAACACTATGACAGAAACCTTCATGTATTACATTATTAAAATCATTTTTTCCATCTTTGCCACAAAATCTTGATGGAATCTATGTTAAAAGGCATTAAAAAAAGTTAGTCAAGAACTCTAAATTATTAAAATGCCTCTTTACAGAGTTAAAAAAATTCTATAGACTATTCATTTCTTTTTGATATACACAAAATATTTCTGAATTAAGAGATTCAACAAGCTGAATATTTCATTATGTTTCTCCAGACACCATGGGCAACATGATGAAATGGCAAAATTCTGAGCCAAATGTTTTATACGAAAATAAGACCAAAGAACTCTAGCAATCTCCCTAGACCTCTAATTATAATTGCCCAAGAAATTATTTTCAGGACATTGAGTTCTTCCCTCCTTAATTAAATAATTTTATTGCTATATATCCAAAAGGGAATCATCTTCCATCTGGATCCAGTTATTCTACTAAAAATACAATATCCATACTATTCAATATTCATGCATATATTATATGTAGAGAAACAGAAAGAATGAAGGAATGGAGGAAGGACCTAAATAGAATTTATAGTGAGATATCATAACAGTCTTCTCACGTTAAAAAGTAGACAATATACAATGGCCATATCATTTTTAAGAGACCCTGACATCAGGTTTATAGACAACTGAAAATGAGTACAGTCACCCTGCAAAGACACTCTCCACATGTTATGAATCAAACAAGTAACAACTATGACCTACAGACAACTTATTTAGAAACCCTTCTTAAGAAACATTAAAAAATAAAATAAAAAATAATTTTTAAAAAAAAGTTCTTCAATAAACCACAGTGGGGGGAAATCACATTCTAAAAAACTAATTCAGTAAATTCATCTGGCATTGTAGAGAAAAAGAATATATTTTATGTTACTATTGATTTGTGCAATTTTTTTCATTCAGTGATTCATAGTGAGGGGATTCTGCCTTTAACAGACACATGCAAGTGTAAGTGCACACAGGCACACATACATGTACATGTGCGCGTACACATACACACACACACACACTGAAACACTTAGAGAGATAGCAGAGATTTTACATGCCTAATGCATTTGAAATAGATTGCATTAAACGTGTATCATGCTATTAACTGAAAGTAATTAACAAAGCTTATAAACTGTATAAAAACAATATTGTATTAGAAACTTGAAATCCTTGCCCCAAAATATTCTTACTTGATCTCCAGCTAAAATTAGATAAACTTCAATGCTTAATAATGTTTCATATAACATCTTTTCAGATTTCCATATATTATATTTTGTCTTTAGGCAAAATAAAGACATCAGATTATATATTTATTAGAACAAGATAAGGACCATTACTATAGCACTGAGGGGGAAAAATAAGGAAAGTTGCTCATCTTTCCCTTGTTTTAATATACTTCCTATATTGACATTAATGCAATTATCAATCTATCACCCATAATTGCAAATTTTAAAAAAGCACAGTAACACCAGACTGTATCAAAAATGGTCTCTGGTGACTATGATAGTTACACAAGAAGTACCTTCTTCCAAGAGTGTCCCAGGAACAATCTTAAAGCCTCATAGGCTCTGTCAACACTCCACATGGATTGCTTTTGAAAGCATCATTACCTGATCTCTGCAATTTTATCACCTTTACTAACTACTAGTCCTTTCTGTAACTCATGCAGACATAAAACCTTCTGTTTCCAGCCCACTTATCAAGTGAAAGTTTCCTTTCCAGGAAAACAGATCTGTGCTCCAGGGACCATAACAGAAAACAGCAGTAAAACCATTCACCTGCACTTAGTTTCTTTCCTACTTTGGTAGTTTCTTTCCTACTTTGTTCTTTCAGGAAGAAAGTTGCATTTAAGTTTGGAAACATATTCTATAAATACATGCATTCTTCTACACAATACAAGTAGTTTGACTAATTTGCTTTTTAAAGTAGAGAAAGATGAATATTGTTTGGGTGAGGTTCAGCTGACCACAATTAGATCTCCTGTTTTCTTCCATTCATTTGCACCAGAATGGTTTTTCAATCATACCCATGGATTTGTATGCACACTAGATAAGGTGCCATTTTCACTGCCTAGGCTCTGAACAAACATTAAATAGCTCCTTCAGCATTTTCCAACATCATTTCCAACATTCAAATGTTCTTTGAATTGTTTGGTGTTGAAAAGGAATCCTAGACTCAGAACACCATAGGCTACAGGATAGAAAAACCCTATAGCCAGAGCTTTGGAGAATGTGTTCCAGATGTCTGTTTTTCAGAGGAGATAAACCTTTGGTTGCTAGGATTCCTAAATTTAATATAACTCTTACCAACAAAAAGATCCAACAGTATATCTCAGTGAAGGTGCTATGAGCATTTTAAGCAGGATAATAATGCATTTAACATTCTGAGCCTCCAGGCATTCAAGGACAGTAACAATGACCAGTCACTGTGACAACACAAAGCCCCCACACACATTTCCACATGGTGCTTGTGGGACAGCAATGCCCTCACAAACTTAACAATGTATTTCTCTACCATTTTAAATTTAAGTCACACAAAGCTCCACAGAAGCTCTTCCCAATAACTCAATTATTTTACAGGCTACAGAAGTTACTGGACATAAAACTAAGATGATTTAAGATACAGGACTAACCCCTAAAGGAACATGCTGCTTGAAAAAAATCCCAAAGGTCACTTTCCTTTTTGCTCCACTGTTTCTCCCTCATAAAAATACTGAAGTTACCTCTAAGTCTGTGCTGTCCAATATGGTAGCCATAACTATGTATGGCTATTTACATTTAAGTTAAAAATTCAGGGGCACCTGGGTGGCTCAGTCAGTTGAGCAACAGATTCTTCATTTCAGCTCAGATAGTGATCCCAGGGTCATGCGATCAAGCCCCACATCAGGCTGTATACTAAGCTGAGAGCCTCTCTCTCTCTCTCTCTCTCTCTCTCTCTCTCTCTGCCTCTCTCTCTCTCCCTCTTCCACTTGGCCTCATGCTCACTCACGCGCTCTCTCTCTCAAAAATAAATAATAATAATAATAATTCAATTCCTCAGATCCATCAGCCACATATGCTCAATAGACACCAAATTATAAAACATTTCCATTATCAGAGAAAGTTCTACTGAACAGCACTGCTCTAAGTCCTCCAAGCATATGGGAACAAGACATGACATTGCCATTTTGAGGGCAGTTCAGAGCAAAGACATAGAACTCTTTGGTAGCAATAAGAGAAAGTACTATGCATCTCCAAAATTTTTTTAACATTTGGCTTTGGAACAAAATTCCAGACATGAACAACATTAAAAACAGAAACTTCAATATTAAATCAGGTTGATTAGTATCTACAGAATGGATCAGCTCTCTTATAATATCTCATAAACAAACTGTTCTAAGATATCATGTTGATCAGTGAAATAATACTTGGAAAGTGCCTAATCTTTTTCTTCTCCAGATATCATGTACTAAGCGCCAAACTTTGTTTTAGTAACAGAAGAACTGTCCAGTGGCTACATGCCCTTCACAAGATTGTTTGTAGTTTTGGGGACAAAGAGATATAGATATGTTCCTATATGCTATTTGCTCCTCCCAAATTCAGAGCTGGTCCATCCTCTCTTTCATCTGTCACTAGGTACTCTTCCTCCTAGGGTTTGTAGTTTGTATACTTACCACATCTTGTAACTGTGCCCAAGAAGGGGCCCAGAAGGCTGGATCCCAAATATTTATGTTTAGTATGTAAACTCGAAAAAAACATTTGCAAAAAGTAATTTTCTCCTCTCTACTATTTGAAACTTTAAGACCAGGGCAGTAATTCTGTCATAATTTCTCGCAAATCAGTTTTCCAAACCTCTGAGTGGGCGAACATTGATTAATAGGCCCAGTATTTAAAAGTAAGGGGGGTGACCTTGAGTGACTCAGTTGGTTAAGCATCCTACTCTTGATTTCAGCTCAGGTCCTGATCTCAAGGTTGTGGGGTCAAGCCCCACATCCTCACTGAGCATGGAGCCTGCTTAAGATTCTCTCTCACCCTTCTCTCTCACTGTCCCTCCTGCCCCCCCAGAATAAATAAACATTAAAATATAATAATAATAATAATAATAATAAAATAAAAAATAAAAGGGGGAGGGATTTCAAGCCCATGTTCTCACATAATTTGGAAGGCAGTAGAACACAAGCATGCCTGAGTTCCATCCCTATTCCACCATGAACTGACAGGTTCTGAGACCTTAGGCACAGTAAGCCAAGGTTTCCATCTATAAAATGGACAAGAGACTACCAAGCAAAGTGCTCATTAATACATAGTAGGGACACAAAATATTTTGCTAATGTTACACCTGCTCTTGCTGTTCCTTCTGCCTGGAATACTTTTCCCTTGGTAGCTCACAGAACCAGTTCCTTCTCATTCTTTAGACCTCATTTTAGATGTCACCTTCTCAGAGAGGCCCTATTTACCCATTCAAGTTCAGTATATTCCCATGTTATTCTCCATCATAGCCACCTGTTTATCTCTTTCCTGGCACTTCTCACAAACTATGAGAAATTCATATATTAGCTTAGTTCTTCATTGCCAGTTTTTCTCACCATAACATAAGTTCCATGAGGACAGTATATCCTGGGAGAATAACACAGTGCCTGGCACACAGCAGACTCTCCATAAATACTTGGCAGAGAAATGAATGAATATTTGGATTAAACAAAGTTAACTGTTTCCTTCCTATAGGACTTCTTTTACTTTCCCAAGCAAATATGCATTGTGACTCTTCTACAGGGTCATATAGTATGTTGTATTTCTTCACCTTACTCACCACAGAACCCTTTTCTTATAGAGCATCATCCTATCTCCCCAAATAACGTTCTAGAGGACACAAACTGTAAAGGGAAAAAAAAATCAGTTACAGATACCCATTCAGTTGTACCAGAAAGTATAAATAATATCCAATTATCATCTAGGAATTTTATCACCTAGGTTGACAAAGGATGGTTAGTCATTCATTTGCACCATGAGAAAACACCAAAATAAGTGAATCATACCAGCTGATATTCTGATCTCTGCAGAATGATAAAGAATAATGGATCTACTCAGGAAATGACAACTAACGGACTAGACAAAAAAAAAAAATAATAAAGATTTTATTGATGCCTGGTTAAGAAGAGGCTGTATCTGCATAAACAAGTATGATATGATTAGTAGCAATAACAAGTTCCTATCATCAATCATCAGATCAACTTCTGTAGGAGTTGGCAGCATTTTTAAGCACAATTGCCCAGTTTTTTCTAAGATGCATTACTGTGCATTTGGGCTTGTTAAGTGTCAAAGATAAAGCATTGGGAACAATTAAGAAAACACATCATACCGCTATGGAAGTAGGAAGGGGTGAGAACTTCAGATTAATTCCAGAATGTCACTAGGAAAGCCAAGATGGCCACATATCAGAGATCAAAAACTGGCAGCCCCAAGGTCATACCTAGCCCATAGTTATATTTTATTGAGTCCAAAGAGTATTTAAAGCTTTTTGAACTAGTTTCAGATATTTGTAAATTGGGACACTTCCCATAAAAGTAGCATTTCTAACTTCCTTTGAGAAGTTAGAAAGTGCAGTCCCCTGATGACCCACACTCCCATAAAGCAACAATAGACTAAAATGTATAACTCACTGCCTTCTTTAATTTACCTACTTGAATCATGTTAGAAGCATTTGAGTATGCAACCCTTGGATGTTCCCAATTATATTCTATATCAGGAGCTAAATACTGGAAATTGAAGAAGCACACACAGTCAAACAAAAGAAGACTAGGAGATTACAGTCTGCCATGTGGTCCACTCCAATCTGTAAAACGGCTTCCTGCATACTTGGGACTGCTTTCCATGGGCTCTTAGTCAAGTAGCAGCCCTTGCCACTTAGGCTTACATGTCACCTTCCTGCTCATTTCTATCATCTCACCAGGAAGGATTTATTCCCCTCACTTGGCGTTCGATACTGGTCATGTATGTAATGGCAATACCTTTCATGTATGGCAACTTGTTTCTCAAAAAGTTTTCAGGTAAGTAAGAAAACAAATATGTATTTTTTGTATGTACATGTACATAAAACCACAACACTACCTCAAAATGGGGTGGGTTATTATTACTATTCCTAACTTGTCAAAAGGTTAAGACACAAAGAGATTACAGTCTACCCCAAGTAAAAGCAGAGCCAAGACTAACATCCAGATCTCCTGAATTGGTGGTTCTTTCCTCTCTTCCAACTAATAACTCGACTTCTTATGTGTATTGGTCAGGGTCTTAGCAGGAAGCGAATACCACACCCAAATTAGAATACTTTGAGGAGAGTTTAAGAATTATTTACAGTGGTGTGGAAAGAGTATAATGTAATTACAAAGGATAGTACAGTGCCCTAGAACCATTACCATCCCCAAGATGAAAAGAGCAAGAGGATTTCCTGACCAGGAAAGTAAAAACCATATAGAGAGTAAAAACAATATGGAAATAATATGGCTTTGGTGGAAGGGAAGAGTCAGATGATTTGCTCTCTCTAGGTCTTCCAATCTCTAGTGAGCCTTCTTCCCAATGGCTAAATCCAACCAGAAGACAGAAGATAAGACATCTGACTGAAAAAGTCCATATCCATTACCTCCCAGGGCAGAATGTAAAGGTATGAAAGGGTAAAAGTAAATCTGAAGGAGAAAACAGAAGATGGTTTCATATATTACTATCCCCAATCACTTATTTAAAAGGGGGTAAGAAGATAACATATAATCCCAGCATCAAATTCCCTTTAGAGAAATCACTGTTAGTACATCATGTTTAAGAATACATATTTATTTCCCTTTTTGATTGTGGTCTCTAAGACAGATCTCTTCCATGTCAAAGTCTTCCTTCTCATGTTTTAATGAATTCCTGCTTAGTAGTCTTTGGTACAAAAATACCACCAAAGGTTTTCTCTTAATCTAAAAACATTGTGTCCTTTGATTTCTTCTTATTTGGTAGCAAATATACCTTCTCAGATACATCTAGTATATTCTATTATAAAAATCAGACTATATTCCCCCAAAGAATTACATTTGCTTCCTTGGCCAATGATTCCATTACTTATTATATACCAAAATCACTGGTCAGTTAGACATCATATATTTTGGCATATATGTGTCCTTAAGTTTCTTTGATACCTCTAGAAGGATCTCTTTGTATCCCAGAAAGTTAAGTACATCTACTAATCAAGACCAAAACATTTTCCTATTTGTTCACTTTAAATGAAAATTTAGAACCTTGAAGACATGCTCAGCAAACTCAGTCAGTCACACAAGGACAAATATGGTACAATCCCTTTTATATTAGGTTCCTAGAGTAGTCAAATTCACAGAGACAGAAAGTAGAATGGTGGTCGCCAGGGACCAACAGTAAGAGGAACAGAAAGGTTTAGTGTTTAATGGGTACAAATTTCAGTTGGGGAATATGAAAAAGTCCTGGAGATGGATGGTGTTGATCATTGCATAACAATGTTAATGCACTTAAATGCCACAGAACTGTACAATGATTCAAATGGTAAATTTTATATATATCGCCCCAATAAAAAAGTAAGTTCAGAAATTAGGACATCTGCCTTCACTAAGACAAAAATCCATTTAATATCTCTGCTACTTACTTTTTGTATCTAAAAATATCTTTTACAGTATAATCAAAGGGTATCACTGATTTCTTAGCCAAATTTCTATCTTCAATGTATTTAGAATTCCTCCTATTGTTAGGCTTACAGCTTCTACATGGTAGGGCTCAATTTCATCCCCGATCCTTCTAAACAAACTCTACTCCTCCAACCCTACTAGCCATCCTGAGAATAAAAGCTCATGTAATCCCTCAGAAGCAGTATTTAGATTACCATGTGCATGGCCCATGCAAGGTACTGAAGTTTCAAAGATGATTAAGTCAAGACTACTGCTGTGAAGAGTTCAGTGGAGGATGTAAATATGACTGGATAATATATCCTCTTCCCCAAATTCAAGCAGGTAGTCAATCGTGCTTATTGCCTCGGAGGAAGCATGTGTTAAGAGTGAAAAAGTAGTAGCCTAGGAAGCTTTTAGGCTTTGTCAAAATAAAAGATAAATTACTTATAACAACTCCAAATGCAAACCACCAAATACATATCAATGTAAAATACATAAATAAATTGTGGTCATACCATCGAGTACTACACAGCAATGAGAATGAACAAACTGTTGATGTAGCATCATAGATGAAACTCACAAATATAATGTTGGGGGTGGGGGGGAAATCTAGACAGAAAGGAGTATGTACTCCATGATTCAGTTTATATAAAATTTTTAACAGGTAAAACTATAGCACAGAGCATGAGGAAGCCTTCTGAAGTTCTGGATAGCGCTCTTCCTCTTAATTCGGGAGACAGTAACATGAGTGGGTACCATGTCATAAAAATTCACTGAGCTGTAAATTTATGGTTTCTGCCCCTTCCTATATATGAATGTTATGGTCAAATAAAATTTTACTTTAAAATTTTTCTGCTTTCATTTTCAGGAGAGATAGACAGAGTAAAGTATATAGTATGTCAGATGGCGAAAAACAGCTATCACGAAAAAAATAAAGCAAGGATAAGGAATAGAGAGTGTCAGAGTATGTAGACGGGTATGGAAACGGATTTACAATTTTCAAGGTCAAAGACGGCTGATCTGAGAATGTGACATTTGACTAGAAACCTGAAAAGTGAGGGCGTGAGCCATGAACTTTCTAGGAGACTGTGTATAGAACAGACAGTTCAACCTGTGCTCTACACTGCGATTTATATAACACAGAAAGAACTGTCCACCTATTTTCTACCTTCCTTTCTTTAGTGCAATTGTAAGACTCTAGATCATTATAATTTTTTAAAAAGGTTGTTCCCAGGGTGCCTGGGTGGCTCATGGTTTCAGCTCAGGTCATGATCTCACCATTTCGTGAGTTCAAGCCCTATGTCGGGCTCTGTGCTGATGGTGTAGAGCCTGCTTGGGATTCTCTCTCTCCTCTCTCTGGCCCTCCCCCACCCCTCCCTCTCAAAAATAAACAAATAAACATAAAATATTTTTTAAAACATTTGTTTCCCCATGTATATACACAACAGAATAATACAAAACAAAGGAAGAGGAAGGGGATGCTTAGGCACAGATAAAGCTGAACAAAAGTCAGAGATGAGTTTTCTCAGACTAGAAAGAAACTGATCCAAAATGGAGAAAGAACACTGAAAGAAATTATTCATTTTTGCTTGTTCACTCACAGTAAAGACAAAGGATAAACAATCACCAGACTCCCCATGCCTGAAGACCACACACACACACACATACACACACACACACACTTTCAGTTTTCTATCAGTCAAGAACCACCAGACACATGAGGAAAATTTCTAACAGAACAGTGACAAAAACAACAAAGACTTTAACACAAAAGTCACTTGGAAGAAACAGAGACAATAAAAATAAAAAGGTATTTTAAAATCTAGATTCTCAGAGTGATGAGATGATTTTAGGTGCTTGGGCACAAACAGATGCTATTTTTTAAAAGGGGGTGACAGAACTGTACACTTACAATGGGTGAATTTCTCAGTCTATAAATGACACCTCAATATAGACAGTGCAGCCATGACCTAAATCCTCAGGATGCTGTCTGATAAGCATATTGAGGAGAGTCACAGAAAGCTAGCCACTAGCTACATGTGTTTACTGAGCACTGAAAATGCGGCCATTCCAAGTTGAGATATGCTAAGAGTATAAAATACACACTGAATTTCTTAGTACAAACAAATATACTGTGATTATCTCAGTAATAATTTTTTATATTCAGTACATGTTGAAATGACAGTATTTTAGATATTTGGGTTACATAAACATATTAATAAAATTTCAACTGTTTCTTTTTTACTTTTTTAATGTGGCTTCTAGAAAATTTTAAATTTCATATGTGGCTCAAGTGTGGTTGTGTACTATATTTCTATTGGATAGTATTACACTAGATTACACATTAATTGAAGACAAAGATTGTATTTAAATAATTTTTGTGTCCCACGGGAGCCTAAAGCTAGTAGACCCTCAATAAGTATTTGATAAATAAATAAATAATGAATATTTTTACAGCACTAGTTTCCAACTTCATCATTTTGAGAGCGCATTTTGGAAGTGCATCTATCTTGAGGCAAGGTAGACAGTCCATTCAAGTAGCTTGAATTGCCTGTTCTTACTACCTTCTGTTGATTATTTAAAAGTATTTTTACTATACTTTATAGATCACTACTTATCCCTTTCATACATTATTTTAATACAATCATTTCAATCACTAGCTTCAATTATTTCAATAGCTGTAATCACAGAGATTTCTAAAACTATGAAACCTACTGCCTTATCTTTTAAAGCCTGCCCTCTAGTGCTCATATTATTAGAATACAGTTGTCCACGAAAATCAATTTGCTTTACAATAAAATTTAAGATAAATTTAATATTGAAATCTGCATTTAACAATGCAGATACAATGCAAAACAATGCAACACAAGACTTAGAAAACCATAGTAAAAACCAAATTTTCCAGGGATACCTGGGTGACTCAGCTGAGTCAATGTCCAGCTTCAGCTCAGGTCATGATCTCACAGTTCGGGGATTCAAGTTCTGTGTCAGGCTCTGTGCTGACAGCCCAGAGACTGGAGCCTGCTTCAGATTCTAGGTCTCCCTCTCTCTCTGCCCATCCCCCTCTATCTCTATCTCTCTGTCTCTGTCTCTCTTTCAAAAATAAATAAACATTAAAAATATATATATTCAAATAAAAACACCAAACGTTACAGATAGCTAAAATACTGGCCTCAAGTGAATCAGTTTAATGAAAGGAAGTTGAAGAGAAAATATCCTTCAATGTCATTTTTTAATATCAATAAATATTCCTTTTTATTAAAATAGACATAGACAAACTTGCAACCTGATTTCCCACCAATATCATTCCAAATATACTCAAATAAACACTCTACCAGATTGATCAAAGCAGCTCATAAAGCTGGAATAGGGACTGATTCAAAAAAATAGTTATTGATTCCTCCTATAGAATTATAAAAGTATTTCAAGCACTTTGGATTTTTATAGGTCAGAACAGGGGTTAAATAGCCAGTACCAATGAACGAGCAAAGAAGGAAAATAACGTATAGTATTCGGACTGGCTAGGAAATTTTTGGAAAATAAGAAAAGAAGAATGTGGTCATGGTAGGTGATTCCTGGCACTAGACAGAGACGGACTCCTGAAGTGGGGAGAAGAGAAGACCCTGGTGACAGGCTTCCTGTGAATTCTGTTTGAGCAAGTAGTAATGAAACTGCAGAACTGCGTGCCAAGAGCAATCTTATAGGAAATAATATGTATGAAGTTCAAGGGGGTGTGCAGAGTGAAAAGAACCCAAAGCAGGGGCCAGTTTTCAGTGACAAGAACAGAACAGTCAAGGAAAGCAGTTTCTTTCGCTGTGGCCAGCGATGCCACAGCAAGCCCAAAGGCCTGAGGAGGCTTCATGACAGGATGCATGCTCCCAGTGAGGCACTCTTGCCAATGACCTCCTACCCCTCAACCAAATCTCAGCTTCATGGAGACTCCCCCAGAACCCAGTTAGATGCCTAGGGATGAAAAATATCCAAAAACACCAAACCCATTTAGATGGCTGTACATAGCATGCTACCACTTATTTACTAAGCTTATAGGCCTATAGCCCTTCATCGAGGTGACTATGAGGATAATGAAGGAGAATTCTTCAGGAGCTGCTGAACACCAAATAATCTGTTCACTTTTCAAGAAGAGAAGGCCTGGACTCAGAATCTATATAAATTCGTGGGCAGTTGGTAATGTCCTGCTGAATAATCAAGGACCTAAATAGAGTAATACTAAAGCATTGGTGGCTAGGAACTTGAAAGACTGGGAATGTGGATGGGCTGACTATTTGACAGGGCTCAGAGGATGAGAATGCACACACAAATTCTCAGGAAAAGGCCTAACTCCAGAAGAAGCTCTTAATCATCCTCAGTCTGCTCTGCTGGTTTCTCCTCTTCTTCCCAACCTCTTTGACTTAGAAAGCTCCAGAACTCAATCTAGAGTCTCTTCTCTTCCTTTAATCTTATCTAATCTTGTGGCTTTTAATATGACCTATAAACTCTGTCCAAAAGCTATCTCTCTCTATCTACCGATTCAAATATCCAACTATCTACCTGACATCTCCATTTGAATGTCTGAATATCTTTTACTTAATATATCCAACACTAGTCTTCCCCCAAAACCTGCTCCTCCTTGCCCTCAAACTGGCCTTCCCCATCTCATTGTATGCCAACTGCGATGGATACATGGATTTTCTCATCAAAGAATCTGTTATTTAGCAGTAATTTAAAAAAAAAACTGAAGTAGCTAGAATTCACTCATTCTGATAGTGATATCTGAGAAAACTATCTATTAGTTCCTGCTACCTAGATTCCTGGAGATGCTCTATATGTTATCCTTTCTGTAATCTAATTCACCATTTTATTAGATTATGAAATTTTCACTTTTCTTTAAATCCTTAACTAGGGTTAGTTTCTGTTGCTTACAAGTAACACTCTTTACTCTGTCAATCACTAGTTCTCAGCTCACTAACTCTATTTTATCACTACCAACTCCCAATTTGCCACCAAGCCCTGTCCTCTATGCTCTTCACTTACACTTAGGATGCAGAAGTAGCCCATTATAATAGACTC
Organism: Proteles cristata cristata; assembly: GCA_017311185.1. Taxonomy (NCBI): domain Eukaryota; kingdom Metazoa; phylum Chordata; class Mammalia; order Carnivora; family Hyaenidae; genus Proteles; species Proteles cristata. The sequence goes on from JAESUZ010001987.1 coordinate 629,747, forward strand.
TAATCATATATGCCCAGAAATGTTCTGTATGTTATCTGAGAAATTCTAAAGATTAAAATTATTTTTCACCAAAGAATCTGTTCCCAAACTGGCTATGTTCAGCCATTCATAGATAAAACAATGGATAGGAAATCTGTCCAAGGTTGTTCCCTGCAGCTCATCTAAAACAGTCTTATAAGACAAATTCTGATAATCCCTTCCTTTGATCCCACACAATCCCCATTATAGCAGCTAACCTCAGTCAAATACAATTAATTATTCGTGTCTTCATAAAAGGAAGGACGATGTCTTCTCATCTCTGTACCTTATGTGAGGCAGGCTTGATAAATGTTTGTTGAATTTTATTAGAAAGTAGTACAGAAATGCTTCACATTTTTATTTTTTTTTATTTTTATTTTTTTTAATTTTTTTAATGTTTTATTTATTTCTAGGAGAGAGAGAGACAGCGTGAGCAGCGGAGGGTCAGAGAGAGAGGGAGTCACAGACTGAAACAGGCTCCAAGCTCTGAGCTGGCAGTCAGCACAGAGCCCGACGCAGGGCTCGAACCCACAAACCGCGAGATCATGACCTAAGCGAAAGTCGGACCCTTAACCGACTAAGCCACCCAGGCGCCCCATGCTTCACATTTTTAAAATAATCACCATACTTCCAAAAGACATGCACTCTGAGTTGAACATGATGTTGATTTTCCACTACTAATATATCTGAGCATGAACTATCAGCTAAATCTTCCTAATCATATTAAAAAATAAAAAGGGAATTATACATAGGCTTACAATGTGCTTTATTACATTGATATTTCTAACTAATTCATTAATTATCTTAGGTCAAATTTTGCGTATATCTCAAAAATAAGAACACCATGTTTACTCACATTCCTCCCATCTCATTCTTTTTGTAATAAATGTCTTCTGTCAGGGCACCTGGGTGGCTCTGTCAATTATGCATCCCATACTTAATTTCGACTCAGGTCATGATCTTACAGTTCATGAGAACAAGCCCAACTTGGGATTCTCTCCCTCCCACCCTCTTTCAAAGTAAAATAAAAATAAACTTTAAAAAATAAATAAATAAATGTCTCATGTTTAAACTTGAGAATTACATAAATAAACAGAATATCTAAAAGAACTTCCCAATAATTTCTGCCCCTACCCTCCAGCTTAATCTTTTATCGAATCAACAGTCAGGTTGAGCATAATATCAACACCACATATGTAAGTCTCAAAGTTAAGTCTCAAAGATAACAAGATGTGTTCTCCTCCAAAAACAATACCCTTATAAAAGAAAGCCTCACAAATGCGTAGACAAGCACCATCTAGTGGCAAAAAGAAGTACTCCAAATATATAGTTACATACCAAAATCTAAATCATGGACATTTGTTGTTCAGGATTCATTTTTGTTAAAATGTTTTAATAACTGTGTGGTGATTAAAAGTAATGCCAGTTTTAAGATAAACATTAATACTAAATGTCCTTAGGACAGCGTAGGCTCAGCTGTTTCTTAACATTCTTGAATGAACCTCCTCAACTTGAAGTGGAGAGAAGTGAACCTGTATTGATACCTACTGTGCCATGCATTGGGCACATTTTCATATGTTAATCTCATTTAACTCCCACAATAACTCAGTAAAGAAGTTATTAAAAGTTCCATTGTAGGGGCGCCTGGATGGCTCACTCCATCCAACTCTTGATTTTGGCTCAGATCATGATCTCATGGTTCACTGACAGTACAGAGCCTGTTTAGGATTTTTTCTCTCTACCTCTCTCTCTGTGCCCCTCCCCCACTCATACGTGTGTGTGTGTGTGTGTGTGTGTGTGTGTGTGTGTGTGTGTGTGTGTGTGCTCTCTCTCTCTCTCTCTCTCAAAATAAACTTTAAAAAAATCCCATTGTACAAATAAGGCAACTAACCCTCATATACTACATAACTTAAATCATACGAACATCAAGTGATGGAGTCACCTCCCCATCTACTATTCATCTATTGCTGGGCCCTTGAGGAAGAATAAAGCACTACAACAGGTGAAGTATACAAACTGAGCACTTTAGGACATATACAACTGACTCCAACATGGACAACAGATATGTGCTGTTAGGTTAACAGATGATCCTACTAGCTAAAAGGGGACAAAGCCCATCTTAGCCCTGAACATGCTAAAGTGTATTAGAAAGATCACAGGCCTAAGTACAAACCAGTATTAGCAAACTAATATGAACTAAGTGCCTCCTATGCAGCAGCTGGGGCCAGGACTGGGGCTGGGACACAAAGGAGTCCATGTGAGAAACAACTGGCTATGACAGAGTCTACAGTCCTGCTCCTGAATAACTCTCAGTATAGTGGAAAAGACAGACAAGTAGACCCTTTGGACACACTGGGAGAGACTACCTAATCCATGACCTGATGTGAGGCAAAAACGAGGAGTTTCTTAGAAATTTTTTAACTGGGTAAAATAAGTCCTCTTGGCACAGAGGCCTTTAGAAATTACTCCTCCCAACTTCCAAAATTTTCTTCTTTGTCTCTCTCTCTCTCTCTCTCTCTCTCTCTCTCTCTCTCTCTCTCTCTCACACACACACACACACACACACACAAACACAGCTAAGATGAATATGTGCAAACTGGTATGTGTATTCAAACTTCTGCTTTCTAGAAGACATGCTTTTTTAAACAGGGTTCAATTCTTTAAGCCCTTAGATCTTCACAATGTAGAGCAATATCATTTTAAGAAATGAAGGATTTGACAAATAGATGATGGCACAGCTTAATGAAAGAGGATACGACTTTGAAGCCAGGTCTATTGAAATTCCAGGTCTGCAGTAACTGATTAACAGATTATTTGGGTTTGTTTGTTTTTTGTGTGTGTTTTGTTTTGTTTTGTTTTTAGTAAGAAGGGTAAGGAGGGGACAATCTTAAAGGTAAGCTCACCTTTCTCTTTCTCTTCCTAAATAATTCAGTTTTCAACTCACAGGGAGAGCCAAGCAAGGTAGGTTTCTATGCTGGATGGTGAGACACACGGTGGGGCAGCAGCACAGAGCCCCAGCAGAAGGTAAAGGAGCATCTGTGCAAAAGAGCAGCCCCACCTGAGGTGTCAGAGCCCAAGCACAGTAAGAAGGGTATAAGAACAGGTAATGGTCCCATGCGCAGTGTCAGAGCTGAGTAGTGTGAGGAAGACATCTCCTTGGCAGAAGTGGAAAGGGATGTAGAGCTACTGGTGTTGGAGCCCTAACAGGATGAGCAGGGCCTCTGCGGAGGACTGCTCAGAATGTGGTTTCAGAATCCAAGTGCGTCAAAGCCACAATGAGATTAGAAGGGATACTAAGAGACCCTGGTTACACAAAGATATGTTGAGCAAAGAGTAAACATATTAAGAATAAATGGACGCAGGTTTCTCACTGTCAGTGAAGCAAAGAATATGGAAAGGAGGAAAACTGAAATGAATCCTAGATTAGATTGCAATTCGAAGTATCAAAGTAAACACATGATTTCAAGAGAGATATATAAGGAATAAGTAGATATAAATAAATATACATGTATACAACAAATATACATATATATGTATATAAAGACATATATACACATACCCACAAACACACATACATATATTCCCTTGCTCTGCCCTCTTGAGCAGACTGAAACAGCAACACTCTAATAAGCAAAAGGCACACCTTATGTCCAGATCTTGGCTTCTAAATATTTTTCTCCACTAAAAGAAAAGGATTCTTAGAGAAATCACTGATTCCAAGGCTGTAGCAGATAAAGCACAAGTTGTAACTGGACACCTTATAAAGTAATCAAGTCCTCAAAGAGTGACAGGGATATGTCCAAAGAATATAGAAGTCAGCTTGAAGGGACTCACATAGACCAAATCTGGAATCGTTTGAGCATCAAAATAATAATAATAGTAACAAATTATAGCCCACTGAACAAAACAAAAAACCAGGAATCCATACTAGTAGAAAGAAAGAAATTAATACATTAAAAGTCTGATAAAGAATTCACATGGTTTCAAGGCACTTTTCCATAAAATATTAACTACAAAACAACTAAGAATAACTTACAGTACTGAATCCTTGCAGACACTTCCTTAATCAAGTGGCAAAATGAGAATCATCAGTAATAGGACTAATAAAAATCATGTACCACCTGAGAGGATGTAATAAGAAAAACACAGCATCATTACTGTGTTATTCCAGTCAAAGATGCATACATAGCCTGAACTGTGTCATGAAAAACCATTGGGCAAACCCAAATTGAAGGGCATTCTACAAAATAATTGGCATGTATTCATCAAAACTATCCAGGTTATGAAAATCAAGGAAAGACTGAAGAACTATTCTAAACTGAAGAAGCCTAGAGAGATACAGCAACTACCCAATGCATGGTTACAAACTGCATTCTTTTGCTATAAAGCATATTATAGGTACCACTGGCAAGATGTGAATAGGGTCTGATAACTACATAGTTATCGGTTATTGGTTCATTGGTACTGTACCAATTTCTAATTAAATGATTCATAATCAAAATCAATCAATTCTAATGGTTTTACTCTGGTTATGTAGGACACCTTTGTTTGCAGGAAATATTAAAGTAAAGCAAAAGGAATCACATCAGCAATGTACTTTCCAATGACTCTGGAAGAGGAGAGGAAGGAAGTAAGGAAGGGAAGCAGGCAGGCAGATAAGAGAGAAAAGAAAAAAAAAAGAAAAGAAAGAGAAGAGAAAGAGAGAGAGAGAGAAGAGAGAAGAGAGAAAGAGAGAGAGAAAAGAAAGAGAGGGAGAGAGAGAGAGAGAGAAGAGAGAAAGAAAGAAAGAGAGAGAGAGAGAAAGAGAGAAAGAAAGAGAAAAAGAGAAAGACAGAAGGAAAGAAAGAAAGAAAGAAAGAAAGAAAGAAAGAAAGAAAGAAAGAAAGAAAGAAAGAAAGAGAAAGAAAAAGAAATACTCCCTGGTGCTTGTAGAAGCATTATACTTTCAATTTCTCTATAAGTTTGAGGATAGTTTTAAGTAAAAATTTAAGTTTAAAAAAAATGAATGAAGACTGGCAGAGGGGGCTCCATGTGGATTGTTCCTTGTGACCAACATCATCAAATAGAAGGGCTTGGCTTGAAGATGAACATGCACTGAACAGGATAAGACCTAGGACCCTGAGAGTCTAGAGGCTGGCAGGCCTGGATGCACCATAATGTAGGAGTAAAGCTCTGGCAGAAAAGGTCCAGCTCCTCAGAAAACATAGGAGCTGGTTATGTGAGGCACTTCAGAATTTGGGGTATTTGGAACCACTTGGCCTCAGGTAAACTAGAGGTATCCAACCTACAGATGAGTCATCTGGCCTCCACGATCAGAAAGGTGAGGAATTTTTAAGATTATTAAGAATATGAGTAAGGGCACCTGGGTGGTTCAGTCAGTTGAGTATCCAGCTCTTGACTTTGGCTCAGGTCATGATCTCATGGTTTGTGGGTTCAAGCCCCATGTCAGGCTCTGCGATGGCAGTTATAAGTTTAGAAACTTAATTAAAAAAAGAATATGAGCATGAAAATGATGCTGTTACTTGAAGTAAAGTATACTTTGAGTACAGCATAGAATATTAAGTATCAAACTAGAAAGGTTCATTGGAACTAATGGAAGGGGACCTAGAATATTAGGCTTAGATGTCTCTATTTTATTTGCTAGGCAACAGAAAAACATTAAAGGATTTAAAAGCAAAATTCCAGTATACAGAATAGATTAGGAGAGATTAGAGGCAGGAAGATCAACTGGGAGATTACTGTAATAAGATTATAAAGGCTGAAATACAGGTAGAAGTAGAAATTGAAGAGAAATTCATGAGGCATTACAAATCTGACAGGATTTGCTAACTACCACATGTAAAGGAAAAGATAAAGACTATTATGTGTCTTGAAAGTGGTGAGATCCTTAAGAAAAATGGAGCTCTGTTAGCAAGAGAGGAGAGAGAGCCAGTGATCTATATTTCAATGAAAATATCTAACAGGCTGTTAAGAATGCAAACCCGGAAGGTGGGAAGGGTCAGAAAAGATATACAACTAACTCTCATCTACATAAAATCACTAAAGGGTACAGCCTAAGCAAAGAAGATTGTTGAAAACAGAACCTTGAGATAGACCTTAAAAAAATTGGTTCAAGGAGTCAGAGGGGCGCCTGGGTGGCTTAGTCGGTTAAGCGACCGACTTTCGCTTAGGTCATGATCTCGCGGTTCGTGGGTTCGAGCCCCGCGTCGGGCTCTGTGCTGACTGCCAGCTCAGAGCCTGGAGCCTGTTTCAGTCTGTGACTCCCTCTCTCTCTGACCCTCCCCTGCTCATGCTGTCTCTCTCTCTCTCTTTCCTAGAAATAAATAAATTAAAAAAAAAAAAAGAAAAAAAAGGGAAAAAAAAGGAGTCAGAGAAAAATGCCTTATGTTAAGTATTTTTCCTTTGCTCCCTCCCTGTCTACTTCCCACCTTTCCCACTTTGTCCTCTGGCTTCTGGTTGGATCAGCAAAAAAGAGACCTAACAAGGGATTAAGAGACTGAAAGGTGAGTAGGGGTTGGCATTTTTCCTAGTTCCCAATGTTCATAGTTATCTTAGAGTCACAGACTAGCCCTGTCTCTCCACTAAGGGCCACAGTCCTTCTACAACTATCTCTCCAGGTTCCAGAAAGTGCTGTTTCCCCTTGTCTCTTCAGACCTACAGATGGTTATGGCTCCCTGCTACTTAGCACCAGTGTACTGCACTATTTTTTATTTTATTTTTTATTTTTTTTTAATTTTCTTTTTTAATGTTTTATTTATTTCTAGGAGATAGAGAGACAGCATGAGCAGGGGAGGGCCAGAGAGAGAGGGAGTCACAGACTGAAGCAGGCTCTGAGCTGGCAGTCAGCACAGAGCCCGACGCGGGGCTCGAACCCACGAACCGCGAGATCATGACCTAAGCGAAAGTCGGACGCTTAACCGACTAAGCCACCCAGGCGCCCCACTATTTTTTATTATTAATAAAATATCCTTTATTATTATCCTGCCCAGATCTTCATAAATAACCCCTTTATTAAATTCTTCTCAACTAACAATTTGAGTATATGATCTGATTCCTGCTAGGACCTTCACTGGCATAGTCCCCTTATCTCTGTCAGAAATAATTATCTCCGTAATTATATATCAAAGCATTTAAATTCCCCTATTCAAAAATCCTTACACAAAGTTTTAGTCAACAGCCTTTTCTAGGTTCCACTGGTCCATTCTACTTTTGTTCTCCTCTGTTGCCTTTCAAGGTGCTGGATTCTAAGACATCAGAAATAGGATTTATTCTCACTAATCCTGTGGAAGCTGGTGCCTCCAGGGAAAAGGAGATCTGAAGACATCAGAAAAGCTTACACTGCAGACCAGGAAGCAGCCTCTCCCTTCCCTGGCAAGTGACACATTGTTCCACATATACTGGCCCAGCCTTCATGACCTATTGTTTCTCTCTTTGAAGGCTGCCAATGGCCAGTAAGCCTACCTGTTTTACCAAAGGATGTGAGGCTGGCCATTAGGAGCCGAGGAATGACTCAGCTAAGCTCTTGGCACCTTTCCCTGCTTACCTGATGGAATAAAATTTACTGATGCTGAAGAATATAGCAAATTGCCAACCACTAGCCTATCAAGAGATTCCTGGAATTGCCCACCCATCTACTGAAACTGTGGCTTCAAGATTAAAGCCCCATTGCCAGGGGCGCCTGGGTGGCTTAGTCGGTTAAGCGTCTGACTTTCGCTTAGGTCATGATCTCGCGGTTCGTGGGTTCGAGCCCCGCGTCGGGCTCTGTGCTGACTGCCAGCTCAAAGCCTGGACCGTATTTCAGAGTCTGTATCTCCCTCTCTCTCTGACCCTCCCCTGCTCTCTCTCTCTCTCTCTCTCTCTCTCCTAGAAATAAATAAAAATATTTAAAAAATAAAAAAATAGAGCCCCATTACCATTCAGAGTTTGGTGCCCTACTCAGCTGCACTCCAGATTAGAATCACCTCTGTAGACCAAGCCAAGCAGGCATGCTGGGCCTGGCTTAGTAGCAGTGCAGACAATGGTGCAATCACACAGAAAAGACCTGAACTTCTGAGTATTAAGTCATATAAGAATATATTATTCCAGCAGGAAGAGATGTACCAAATCCTGATAAGGAGGTAGCTTTTCTCCCACCGCTAAAAGAAACCTATTCATATACTATTATAGAACAGGCCTGTCCTGGCAATACTAAGTCCTATTCATCTCACAGAAACCAGCAATGTCTCAGTAGCTGCTAAACAGACATACACAGTTGGAAATGGAAATTAAAATAACAGTATATCACTTGGTACCCATCAAACTAGCAAAAATGTTGAAGTCTGGTAACCTCAAGATTTGATGACAATACTGAAAACACAGAAGCTTGCACACAGGGCTGGTAGAGTGTATAATGGAATAACAATTGCGGTAAATTGAATCATTGATCAAAGTTCTTTATGTCCTCTTTGTTTTGGAATTATGATCTATGTCTTTGACAGATGACTTGGCAGTATCACCCACTAGAATTAGCAAAGTATATTTACCCTCCCCCAGAGATGTTGGGCTTGGCCATGTGCCTTGCTCTGGCCAACAGAAAACGAACAGAAGTGGCAATGAGCCAGTTCTAGGTATCGTCCACATGAGGTTTTACATACTTCTATTTGTCTTTCTTTTGCTTTTGCCACTTCCCATGAAAAGAATGGGTAGCTGTTTGTATAACAGACAGAAAAATGGAACAGACCTGAACTCAACCTTAACTCAACCTGCAGCCAACAGACCAGAGCCCAGAGTCTGTAATCAGGAATCCGGTCTCATTCATAGAAGTTGCAACCAACTCACACACCAATGGGGGGAAAATTATTATTCCAAGCCATTAAGTTTTTAAGTATTTGTTTGTTTCTATTTTGTTTTATGTAGCATTACATCAGCAATCTCTGACTGCTACAACTATCTGTAAGGTAATCTGGCAACATCCAATAAAGTTAAAGATGTTCATACGGCTAGGAAATAGATGCTTCCGAGTATATGCCCTAAAGCAGAGGTCCCCAGCCCAATTAGATTTAACATCTCCTTTTTATAAACAAATAATTTTAAGCACCCTTTTTCTATCCCATAACAAACTTAGCAGATAATCTATGAATTCTCATGCATAAATTCCAAAAAGATCAGTATAATATCCTAACTGTAACATAAAGAAGAAATAAATAGAACATAATGTGTAATTGGGGCCAGGACTAAGCTGACACAAGGGGCCCTGGGTGTGCAATTTAAAGAGACAAAAAAGGGGCGCCTGGGTGGCTTAGTCGGTTAAGCGTCCGACTTTCGCTTAGGTCATGATCTCGCGGTTCGTGGGTTCGAGCCCCGCGTCGGGCTCTGTGCTGACTGCCAGCTCAGAGCCTGGAGCCTGTTCAGGTCAGAGAGGGCAGGAGTCACAGACTGAAATAGGCTCCGGGCTCTGAGCTGGCAGTCAGCACAGAGCCTGACGCGGGGCCCGAACCCACGAACCATGAGATCGTGACCTAAGCGAAAGTCGGACGCTTAACCGACTAAGCCACCCAGGCGCCCCCCAAAAAAAAATTTTTTTTTTAATGAAAATTTAAAAAAATAAAAAGAATAAAGAGGCAAAGTCATGCAAGTGCTGAAGCTGTGCTTGCAGGACTCCGGGAGTGAATATCTCCTTAAATTCTGCACTAGGCACCTCATTTGCCTCATCCCAGGCCCAGCCCTGTTTAAAACAGTTCAGTTGTATTCAGAATGCAACATTTTCATGACTTCAGTAGAAGACTTAATGAAGTAGACAGACACTTATACTCCTACAAAGCATCACCAAAGATGCAAAACCTACTGATACAGACTGATGCAAGTATGCTCTATTAGTAACTCAGACACTACAAACAGTATTGCTATTGGAGTCATGAGTTTCTGAAATGATGAACAATTCTTGGTGAAGCTCTGAACAAAGTAGTCTCCAGTCAATTTACATGGTAATTTGAATTCTTAAAAACAATAGCATATACTGTAACTATTAAAATCTTTTAGGGGCACCTGGGTGGCTCAGTCAGTTAAGCATCCGACTTCTGCTCAGGTCATGATCTCATGGTTCATGGGTTCGAGCCCCACCTCGGGCTCTGTGCTGACAGCTCAGAGCCTGGAGCCTGTTTCAGATTCTATGTCTCCCTCTTTCTTGCCTCTCCCCCACTCATGCTCAGTCTCTCTGTCTCAAAAATAAATTTTAAAAAATTAAAAAAATATATTTTAGGATGACATGCAGAATCAACAGATAATTATAAACATATTTTTTGCTTGTATGAATACCTGTGGGAGATATTTAAAAATTATGTGAGATATAGGAAAACACACACATTGTACATCACCAAGAATCCTTGTCTCATCCTTTCAATGCTAATCATTGTAATAACTAAAATTGTCCCCCACAAATTTCTAAACTTTCTCTATTGGGTTCTATTACCATTGATAATCCCTTCCCTGGGGAAATCAGACACAAGCGTAAAGATGTCTATGCAGCATTCACTGTCCATTTGTAATGAAAGGTAGATGCCATGGTACATTCACACAATGGAATACTATTCAATTAAAATCAATGAACTATGGCTACAACATGTAAAAATTTCACCAGCATATGTCAAATAACAGAAACAAGTTCTGAAAGGTATGTGCAAAACACTTATTATTACATTACCACTTTGTTAATGTAAATATTTTAAACTCACAAAAAATAACTACATATTGTTTATGAATACATTAAATAAAAGGAAAAAATACCAACTTTAGGAAAATGGTTACCAATAGAGAGGGAAGGGAGGGAAAGGGACATGAAGCAGCTTTATCTAGACAGGTAAAAGTTGATTTTTCAAAAAAAGAGAGAGATGGGGCAGGAAATATACAAGACGAGCCAGGAGCATCTTGTAGCACCATAAAGTAAGGAAGTACTTAAAAAGAGAAACCATAATGGGGGCGCCTGAGTGGCTCAGTTGGTTAAGTGTCCCACTTCAGCTCAGGCCATGATCTCAAAGTCTGTGAATCCCAGCCCTGCATCGGACTCTGTGCTGACAGCTCTGAGCCTAGAGCCTGGAGCCTGCTTCAGATTCTGTCTCCCTCTCTCTGCCCCTCCCCACTCACCCTCTTATCTCTCTCAAAATGAAATACAAAGTAAATAAGTAAATTAATTAATTTAAAAAGCATTTTTTAAGCCATAATGATGGGAGTATGTCAAGGGGACCCAGGAGACATCTGAAAGAACTCCCAGGGCACCTGGGTGGCTTAGTCAGTTAAACATCTGACTCTTGGCTTTAGCTCAGGTCATGATTTTACAGTTTTGTGGGTTTGAGCCCTGTGTCAGGCTCTGTGCTGACCACCCAGAGTCTGCTTGGGATTCTCTGTTTCCCTCTCCCTCTGCCCCTCCCTCACTTGCACTACCTCTGTCTCTCTCAAAATAGATTTTTAAAAAAACCTTTGAAAGAGCTCACAGTGGCCAAAACTACAATAACATAAGCAACTAAATAAATTAAAAAGTATAACCTAAAATATAAAATAAATATCCATGAGCCCATATTGATGAAATAAATAAACAGGAACAGATAAATCTCCTATGAGAACAAATTCAACTCTGGGTATAGATGCTCTACCCTCAAGGTAGGTAAGAGATTGAATATACAAACAGACAATGATCAATCCACATATAAAAATGGAACTCTGATCCAGAACTCACATCACCAGTCCTGAAAGCCAAACCACAACTTCCGTAGTAATCAACCCAAACAGTCAGAACTTGACCAATAAATGACAGTTTCTCTAATTTTTTGTCCCCACTTCTCATTTTGGATCAACCTGAAAAAATCTAAATATGCTCCCCTAAAACCAACAACGTAGGATGCTCTGCTTTTTGTTAGCCTCCATCACCTTCCCTGTGCCGTAAGCCTCCAATCAGGGCCTCCCTGAAGCCTTCCTTTTTCCTACTGCAAAGCTTCCTACATAGCTGCTTACCTTCAAGTCCCTGCCAAAAGCAAGTGAGGGTGGCTGTAGCAAGCTCTGAATAGTGTTTACTTGTTCTCATTTGGACAGTCCTTGTTTATTTCCACCAAACTCTTCCATCTTTAATTGCGGGCTGTGCAAAGTGACTTCCATTCTAAAAGGACAGTATTTGGGAATGGAGGGGGGCAGGAGGGAGAGTTACTTTGCAGTGTAGAACTTGACAAACACTACCTCAGCTAGATGATCAAGGTCAATATCAACACTGATAAGTCAAACTGATAGTATGTGCCCTTGATAAAATGGCACTTTACTCCTGTTGTCTTCTTCCCCAAAACCCGTAATCCCAGAAAAATTATGAGAGAAATACCACATAAATTCCAACTAATGGATAGTCTACAAAACACCTAACCAGTGCCGTCTTAAAACTCTCAAGGTCATCGAAAACAATAAAAGTATGAAAAACTGTTGCAGCTAAGAGGAGTCTAAAGAGACAGGACTGTCAAACGTAGTATGGTATTCTGGATGGGATCCTGGACCCTAAAAGGACATTCGGTAAAAACTAAGGAAATCTGAATAAACTCTGTGCTTCAGTTAATAAGGATATATCAATATTATTTATTAATTATTACAAATGTACCATACTAATGTAAGATATTAATAACAGAAACTGGGTGTGAGGTATATAGGAAGTCTCTACACAAAGTAATTTTTCTTGTAAATCTAAAAGTGTTCCATAAAATACAGTTTATATAGTTTATACTAAAAAGAGAAAGCAATGTGAATACTTACAGCAAAATGTCCCTATCCTTCTCCGTACAGGTAAAACACATCATAATCAGAACTTTTTCAGTTTTTTTAATTCTTCACAATGAACTCCAAATTAACCTCAAAAGATTCTCACTCTTACTTTCTCATCTTTCAGCCACACTTGCAGTGTTCTGAAGGCACTTCGTTACTGCAGCTCCACTAGCCTTAGGGGTTCCTAGAGCAAGGTTTAACTCAGTAACTCCCACAAAGAATTTAAAGCTTTCTCATCCCTTGGTGCTTAGTATCTGCTCCTTAGGGCTCTGCACATTTTACTTTGCATTAGAGCTGATTGTATGCCTGTCTCTCTTTTCCTCTCTGAACCAAGGACCTTGAAGACAGGAACCACGTCTTGGTCACATTGCTCTTCTCCACACCCACCCCACTCTTCAATCTTCTTGTTGGCTGGTCAATGACAAAAAGAGATTCCTATAAAGCTAAGTATTAATGGAATTCACATATCAGTAGCATATTTTTAATGAAATACAACATTTTATTGAGATAAATGACTGTGACAAAGTAATATAATCCACCAATAAGATACTGTCTTAATGTTCTAAATATTTTTATATCTCCTTTTGTTTTTGCAGGTATTCTAAACAGGAGAATATACATTAAAAAGGCCTTTATTTTCTACTTCTAAGTTATGTTTATTCCTAGAGAATGAGCTACACGTGAAACACCGGGTGGTCATAATGTTCACGACACAGCAGGGAAAAGCCCATCCCTATGCCCTCACTCTTACATAACTCTATTTCCCTGGTCAGTCCCAGCCTGCTAATCACTATACATACTAATATCATTTAAGTTTTCCCTTTAGACTGAACCATAGTCTGAGAAATAACTCTTCTCTCTTAACAGTCTTGATGCAAACTTTGAATTTAGATCCCCTCCCACTTAAACAGTAACATGTTGTTTATCTTGTATCTTTTAAGTATCTTACTTGTTTTCTCCATCACATATATTCCCATGGTTAAAACTAAAAGTGCTCATTTTTAAGAATTACAGCTCCTTTAACTGTCTTTTAAAATCCAGCAGAAGTTGATACATTATTTTCTGTGGCTAAGCAAAAAAACAAAACAAAACAAAAAAAAAAACTATAAAAACTGAACATTTTTAGGAATGCTTCTATAGCCAAAACTAATGTCTATATATCTTTGTTGAAACTTAATTGCCAATGCTTCTATACTTCCCTCTAAGAATTTAATTGTCCAAATAATGTAAAGAAAGAAAAGGTTTATTTTTAGAATAATGACTTTCTCCAAAAGATTAGATTTGCTATAAAAGTTTGTATATTACATTTTCAGTTTTACTGATAATGATAATGCATCTACAGCTTCTGGTTTAGAGAAAAAATAATTGAGAAACAAGTTTCTAATATTTAAAAATTATAATTTAGCTTCTTGCACTTCATCTCCCAAATGTAAGAATGAAATTTAAAACATTCTCTTTGTTAACACAGCCAAACAAGCTAAGAAAAACTTGTCTCTCTAAACCATAATGTCAAGTACTCTAAGCCTAAACTGAGAAAAGTATAATTTCTTTTTATTTTATTTTTTCCTTTGTTTTATCTTATTTTTTTATTAAAAATTTCTTGATGTTTTATTTTTGAGAGAGAGAGAAACAGAGTATGAGCAGGGTAGGGGCAGAGAGAGAGGGAGTTACAGAATCTGAAGCTGTCTGTGCTGACAGCTCAGAGCCTGCCACGGGGCTCAAACTCACAAACCATAAGATCATGACCTGAGCTGAAGTCTGACACTTAACCGACTGAGCCACCCAGGTGCCCCTGTCTTGTTTTATTTTAAATAAAAAATACCCATGATACCAGATAGGAATTGCCCACCAGCACAAACCAGATCACACCAGTTCTTACTATGTGCCATTATAGAAATATAAATGTATATCCTGGAAAGGGAACCAATGGAGTCAAGTGAATGTAATAAACACCCCAAGAGCATCATTTTATTAGTTCTATTAGTAATGCTGAATACACAGTACCTAACGAATAAAGGAAAAGGTCAATTTGGTACAAAAGTACATTTCATTCTCTCATTCCCAAGAGAAAGAGACTACAAACTGGAAAAGCTTAACAGAGAGAAGAACTGTACTATTACCTATTGCTAAACAAATAACAATTTACAATGGTATAACAATTGACTTCTTTTTCTATTTTTTTATAGTTTACTTATTTTTGAGACAGAGAGAGACAGTATGAGTGGGGAAGGGGCAGAGAGAGAGGGAGACACAGAATCTGAAATAGGCTTCAGGCTCTGAGCTAGTTGTCAGCACAGAGCCTGACACAGGGTTCGAACCCACGAACCGTGAGATCATGACCTAAGCTGAAGTCAGATGCTTAACCAACTGAGCCACCCAGGTGCTCCAACAATTGACTTAACAAAACAAAAAAACCCTCTAACTGTAGATCACACATAAATCCAGACTGAAACTACTTTCAGAGCCACTTCTTTTTAACACTTTTATGCCTCGGAGAGTTTCAACTGTTTGTGTTATTTTAAATAGTTAAGCCTTTTATAGAAACAAACAACAAATAGTGCTTGCTCACTGACCTAAGAGATTCCTTTAAAGCCCTCTACAGCTTGCTCAAATTTTCAAAAAAGCTGACCTTAACCAACATCCTTTGTTAGATGTGTTAAGTCAATTTAAGAAACAAAGCTAGGTTACTCCATAAAGTATGCCTATAGCTAGCACACTTTCAGTTTCCTAAAATTCAGAGAGAAAAAAAAATTCTTTCTCAGATAAATGTTGCCTTATTTTGCTCAGAGATTTAGTAGTGGGAATTAAATGGTGACTTCTTTGGCCACAGCCACAGGTAATGTGAAGTACTGCTGGGGCTAACTGAGCCTGTCAGTTTCTTATTTTAGCACAGTAGGTAGTGCAGGAATGCCTGCTATATTCGAATGACTGGTAACAGTAACACATGAGCAACTAAGCTACTCCACTGTAATACCAAAAATTAATTTCAATACATATTCTCTCTCTTCTGGGAAAGTAAAAACCTATTAGAAATATCTTTACAATGACATCTCAAAAACAGTGAGGATGCTAGAAGATACTGCTTTATATTTACAACAAACAGATGTTCAGTCCTGTGTAGTTAAAAACAGCCCAATAAACCATTACCCTGCTTAGAGCAATTCTTAGATATTCTTTAGAAAGACTATCCAGGATAAATGAGATCCCATTGTATATTTTAACCTGCCATTTCCTTGTGAGAGACAAAGCCTTCAGAATGCAAACTTCTAGAGAAACAACCTACTATAGTTCCTTGGATTTAAATAGTAGTTTAAAGTCTACAAAGTACTTTCTCCATTCAATTTACCATCTCACATGAAGTTGCATTCCAGTCAAGGAACCAATTCTATCATGAGGCTGGTAAACCTAAGGCAAGTGATTTCAGCCATAGAAATATTCATACAATCTCCAGGGTTGTGCCTACTAGAGTCTATTCAGCAAGTATAAACACTCCTGAAGTTGTGCTACTTGTCCGTTTCTACACTTGCTGTCAATCCCATTTCAGCCCCACGTCCAGACAATCACTGAGCGTCCTGACTCATTTGACTAATCACACTTACACCAGACTACTTCTTCTCCTTAGTGTTTTCCTGCTCTGAATTTGCCCATTAGTTTCACCTAGGGCAAATGCCTCCTCTGAATCACAAGAACACTCTTTTTCCTCCCTTGTCTTTGAGCTTTTGCCCCAGTTATCTCAGAAGAATCCCCTATCTCTCTGAGTTTCAGTTATGAGCTAAATAATAAGCCCAGCCTCGAATGGTGGGTATTGGCAACAGCCCTCTGAACCAAAGGAAAGAAAAGCCTTATGTGGTGAAGTGAAATAAGAAAAGTACCACTAATGCCATTAATCTTGGGAAGCCTTAAAAATACTCATGCATTCACCTTTAACATATGATCACTGAGTGATGACCATATGATGGAAACACAAAGATGAAAAAGTCATAATCCCTGCTCTCAGAAGAACCCATTAAAGGTTAATTCCTCATCCCTTCCTAGTTCACATTAACAGATTTATATTCAATCCTATTTTTAAGATGTGACTTTACCATTCATGGCCCTTGCTCACAGGGAGCAAAATACACCTGGAAGCATTAGTGACTCTGGCAATATATTAGAGGAATGTAATTGTTCAGCACAGAAAACAAGTGCAAAAACCGGGAAGAATATAACTGACATGAGATTGTAGGTCCAAATAATAACTGACAGGAATAATACTTCAATCTACAGGCACCTGCCTCTTCTCTCCAAATGAGTGAAAAAACAAACCAGTGGATGAATGAATTAACTAATGAATGAACACATTTCAGAGTCAGCAAAATGGACTAACCATTAGGTATAAAATACATGGTTGGTAATATTATTTATGTGCAGTGCTCAAGGCTCAGAGCTAAAGGTTATCTCACTTAAAGTTCAAAATAAATCTAAGAAATAGAGATCATTCTCCTCATCTTATAAATGAGAAAAGAGTCTTCCAAATTTATCCAATGTTACCCAGAAGATGGCAAACTGAGATTTGAACTCAAATCTTCTAAACTCAATGCTCCTTTCACCTCATCATAGCTGGTATTTCTTTCTTTCATCACACAGACAGTACTTTACAAAGAAAAAATATTATAATGAAATCGGCAATAAAGCAAATTTCTTTAATGCTAAAACTATTTTCATCCTGGCTTCTCATATAAACTTAGAAATGCTTCTATAGTTAGTGGTAAGAATATGCAAATACATGAACTAAAAATTGTGATTAAGTATTTCTAATCACTTCAAATTATGCTTCTGTGTGTTAAGTTTCATAACATCTGACAATAGCGCTATGAAAGCCTTCTCAACCAAATCTTTCTTCTTTTACCCTGCCCTTCCCTATATACAAGAACTTTTTCCATGTTAAGAGAATCCCAAGCTCCTTCCTTACAGATAATATGCAGTACCTAACTCTGCAAATCTTATGTTTGAAGTTTCAGGTTATATTAGGCAAACTGGTTCCCAATGTGATCACTTTTTTTACTCTTAATATTCTTTATCATAAATTTACTTTATCATATAGACCAAAAGGATAGCTTTCCTTATATTCTACCCCTAAAGAATGGATCAAAAACATATAAATATTTTAGAATATCAGTCAAAATTTCAGGATAACCTTTATCACTCAGAGTCAGTGAACACAATTCTCAACCTCATAAGAAATGACTACATGATAATCTTATAACTATTATTCTAAATTCTTGACCAGATATCTTGTTTATCTGTTTTGAGCAATTCTTTACCTGTCATTTCTTTCTAGAATTTCTTTTGAGGAGAATTCTTCCGTTTTGTCATTTTGGCTAGTTTTCTGTCCCTTATGAATTTTAATAGGTCGCTATGTGTCCTGCACCTGCAAGCACTACTATATTAAAGAGGGGTCATACGCTGTCCGGGGCCTGGCCCTTTAGGAGGTGTTTTTTAGAGTGTGTTACATGCTCTCTGTTGTGACTCTGGTTGCTTTATCTCCCTATTTGTAGTGGTGGTTTGGACCTTCCATCAGGTATGATTTAATTTGTTCATTGAAATAACCCTGGAAAAATTAAAATAAAATAAAATAGTAAAATAAAATAAGAAAGAATGAAATGACTACATGATATATTTGAAAACCATTACAAAAAAGTGTTACTTTTGAGTCACCACAACCAAATGACATAGTTTACCATTCAACAAAACATACTAAGCCCTAGACCCAAACACTCACTGTTCAAGATCCTGGGGATATACAATAAGACAAAACAAGACCCTTACACCCATGGTGTTTACAGTTACTTGGGGGACAACAATGAGAGGCATAAATAAAGAATACAAAGGACCAGAGAACATCACCAGAAACATCAACTCTACAGGAAACTCAAGGGCACTAAATTCATATCTTTCAATAATCACTCAGAATGTAAATGGACTAAATGCTCCAATCACAAGACACCGGGTACCAGAATGGATAAAAAACAAGATCCATCTATTTGTTGCCTTTAACAGATTAATTTTAAACCTAAAAACACCTGCAGATTGAAAGTGAGGGGACAGAGAACAATTTATCATGCTACTGGAGATCAAAGAAAGCTAGAGCAGGCATGCTTACATCAGACAAACTAGATTTTAAAATAAAGACTGTAAAAAGAGATGAAGAAGGGCATTATATCATAATTAAGGATTCATCTAAAACATCTGACAATTGTGGGGCACCTGGGTGTCTCAGTCAGTAAGTGCCTGACTTCAGCTCAGGTAATGATCTCATGGGTTTGTGGGTTCGAGTCCCACGTCGGGCTCTGGGCTGACAGCTCAGAGTCTGGAGACTGCTTTGAATTCTGTGTCCCCTTCTCTCTCTCTGCCCCTCCCCCACTTGTGTTCTGTCTCTCTGTCTCTCTCTCTCTCTCTCAAAACTAAATAAGCACTTAAAAAATTTTTTTAAAGATCTGACAATTGTAAATATTTATGCCCTCAACTTGGAAACACACAAATATATAAATCAACTAATCATAAACATAAAGAAAATCATTGATAATAAATACCAAAATAGTAAGAGACTTTAATACCCCCTGACAGCAATGGACAAATCACCCAAGCAGAAAATCAATAAGGAAAAAATGGCTTTGAATAACACACTGAACCAGATGGACTTCACAGATATATTCAGAACGTTTCATCCGAAATCGCAGAACACACATTCTTCTCAAGTGCATATAGAACATTCTCCAGAATAGATCACATATCGGGTCACAAATCAACAGCCTCAACAGCTACAAAAAGATCAAGATCATACCATGCATATTTTCAGAACATAACACTATGAAACTTGAAATCAACCAGAAGAAAAAATTTGGAAAGCCTTCAAATGCATGAAGGTTAAAGAACATTCTCCTAAGAATGAATGGGTTAACTAAGAAATTAAAGAAAACATTGTTAAAAATACATGGAAGCAAATGAAAATGAAAACACGACAGTCCAAACACCTTGGGATGCAGGAAAGGCAGTCTTAAGAGGAAAGTACATTGCAAATAAGGCCTATCTCAAGAAGCAGGAAAGGTCCTCAGTATACAACCTAACCTTACACCCAAAGGAGCTAGAAAAGGAGCAGGGGAAAAAAAAAAAAAAGCCCAAAGCCAGCAGAAGAAGGGAAATAATAAAGATTAGAGCAGAAGTAAATGATATACATACAAACAAAACACAGTAGAACAGATTAATGAAACTGAAAGCTGATTTTTTGAAAAAATAAACAAAAGTGATAAACGCCTAGCCAGACTTCTCAAAAAGAAGAGAGAGACGACTCAAATGGATAAAGTCACAAATGAGAGGAGAGATCACAATCAACACCACCAAAACACAATTATAAGAGAATGCTATGAAAAGATATATGCTAACAAACTGGGCAATCTGGAAGAAATGGACAAATTACTAGAAACTCACATACTACCAAAACTCAAACAGGAAGAAGTAGAAAATTTGAATAGGCTCATATCCAGCAAAGAAATTCAATCTGTTACCAAAAATATCCCAACAAAGAAGAGTCCTGGGCTAGACAGCTTCCTATGGGAATTCTACCAGATATTTAAAGAAGAGTCAGTACTTATTCCTCTCCAACTGTCCCCCCCAAAAAAAAAGAAATGGAAGGAAAGCTTCCAAACTCATTCTATGAGTTCAGCATTACCTTGATCCCCAAATAAGACAAAGACCCCACTAAAATGGAGAAGTATAGGCCAATATTCCTGATGAACCTGGATGCAAAAATTCACAAGATACTAGCAAATCGAATTCAACAGTACAGTAAAAGAATTATTCACCATGATCAAGTGGGATTTATTCCTGGGCTGCAGGAATGGTTCAATATTTGCAAACCAATCAATGTGATACGTTTATAAAAGAAAGGATAAGAACCATATGATCCTTTCAATAGATGCAGAAAAAGCATTTGACAAAATACAGCATCCTTTCTTGAAAAAAAAAAGTATGGATGGAAGGAATATACCTCAACATCATAAAAGCCATAAAAGGCCCACAGCTAATAGGATCCTCAATGGGGAAAAATTGAGAGCTTTCCCCCTAAGGCCAGGAACACAACAGGGATGTCTAGTCTCACCACTGTTGTTCAACATAGTACTAGGAAGTCTTAGCCTCAGCAATCAGATAACAACAAGAAATAAAAGGCATACAAGTTGGCAAAGAAAAAGTCAAATTTTCATTCTTCTCAGATGGCATAATACTCTACATGTAAGACTCGACCAAAAAATCTTCTAGAACTGATAGGTGAATTCACCAAAGCTGCAGGATATAAAATCAATGTACAGAAATCAGTTGCATTTTTATACACAAATAATGAAACAGAAGAAAGAGAAATCAAGGAATTGATCCCATTTACAATTGCACCAAAAACCATAATATACATAGGAATAAACCTAACCAAAAAGGTAAAAGATCTGTATGCTGACAACTATAGAAAGCTTATGAAAGAAATTAAAGAAGACACAAAGAAATGGAAAAATATTCTATGCTAACGAATTGGAAGAACAAATATTGTTAACATGTCTATATCACCCAAAGAATCTAAACATTCAATGCAATCCCTATCAGACTAACACCAAAGGGGCACCTGGGTGGCTCAGTCAATTTGGCGTCTGACATCAGCTCAGGTCAAGATCTCATGGTTCGTGAGTTCGAGCCGCACATCAGGCTCTGTGCTGACAGCTCTGAGCCTAGAGTCTGCTTTGGATTCTGGGTCTCCTTCTCACTCTCTGCCCCTCCCCCACTCACACTCTGTCTCTCTCTCTCTCTCTCAAAACTAAATATTTTTAAAAAATTTAATAAAAAATAACACCAGCATTCTTCACAGAGCTAGAACAAACAGTCCTAAAATTTATATGGAACAGTCCTAAAATTTATATTTAAATACCCTGAATAGCCTAAGTAACATTGAACAAAAAAAAAAAAAAAAACCTGGAGGCACAATAATTACAGACTTTAAACTATATTACAGATGGAATCATCAAGACAATATGGTACTGGGGGCGCCTGGGTGGCTTAGTCGGTTAAGCGTCCGACTTTCGCTTGGGTCATGATCTCGCGGTTCGTGGGTTCGAGCCCCGCATCGGGCTCTGAGCTGACTGCCAGCTCGGAGCCTGGAGCCTGTTTCAGTCTGTGACTCCCTCTCTCTCTGACCCTCCCCTGCTCACGCTGTCTCTCTCTCTCTCCTAGAAATAAAAAAAAAAAAAAAAAAAAGACAATATGGTACTGGCACAAAAACAGATACATAGATCAATGAAACAGAATTCAGAACCCAGAAATGGACCACAAATATATGGTCAACTAGTCTTCAATAAAGCAGGAAAAGAGTATCCAGTGGAAAAAAGACAGTTTTTCCAGCAAATAGTGCTGGGAAAACTAGACAACGACATGCAAAAGAATGAACCTGGACTACTTTCTTACATCATATACAAAAATAAATTCAAAATGGATGAAAGACCTTAAATGTGAGACAGGAAACCATCAAAATCCTACAGGAGAAAACAGGCAACAACCTCTTTGACCTTGGCCATAGCAACTTCTTATGAGACATATCTCTGGAGACAAGAAAAATAAAAACAACACTTCATCAAGATAAAAAGTTTCTGCACAGTAAAGGAAACAACAAAACTAAAAGGTAAGTAATGGAATGGCAGAAGACATTCGCAAATAACATATTAGATACAGGGTCAGTATCCAAAACCTATAAAGAACTTATCAAATTCAACACCCAAAAAAACAAATAATCCAGTGAAAAAATGGGCAAAATACATGAATAGATGCTTTTCCAAAGAAGACATCATATGGCTAACAGACACATAAAAAGATGCTCAACATCACTCATCATCATAGAAATACAAATCAAAATCACAACGAGATACCACCTCACACTTGTCAGAATGGCTAAAAATTAACAACTCAGGAAACAACAGATGTCGGCAAGGATGCAGAAAAAGGAGAACTCTTTTGCACTGTTGGTGGGAATGCAAACTGGTGCAGCCACTGTGGAAAACAGTATGGAAGGGGCGCCTGAGTGGCTCAGTAGGTTAAGCATCGGATTTCAGCTCAAGTCATGATCTCACGGTTCATCGATTTGAGCCCCGCATCAGGCTCTGTGCTGACAGCCAGCTCAACGCCTGGAGCCTGCTTCAGATTCTGCATCTCCCTCTCTCTCTGACCCTCCCCTCCTCTCGCTATCTCTTTCTCTCTCTCAGAAATAAATAAAAACATTAAAAACATTTTTTTAAAAGAAAAAGAAAATCGTATGGAAGTTCCTCAAAAAGCTAAAAAGTAGAACTACTCTACAACCCAGCAACTGCACTGCTAGGTATTTATCCATAGGATACAAAAATGGTGATTTGAAGGGGCACATGTACCTCAATGTTTATAGCAAAGCTAATCAACAATAACCAAATTACAGAATGAGCTCAAATGTCCATCGACTGATGAATGGATAAAGAAGATGTGGTATATATATATACAATGGAATATTACCCAGCAATCAAAAAGAATGAAATCTTGCCATTTACAACAACATGGATGGAACTAGAGTGTATTATGCTAAGCAAAATAAGTCAGTCAGAGAAAGACAAATATATGATTTCACTTATGTGGAATTTAAGAAACAACAGATGAACGTAGGGGAAAGGAAGGAAAAATAAGATAAACACAGAGGAAGGCAAACCATAAGAGACTTAAATACAGAGAACAAACTGAGGGTTAACCGAGGGGAGGTGGTTGGGGGGATGAGCATTAAAGAGGGCACATATTGGGATGAGCACTGGGTGTTACATGTAAGTGATGAATCACTGGGTTCTACTCTTGAAACCAGTACTACATTGTATGTTAACTACGTGAATTTAAATAATTTTTTAAAAAGAATACATAAATAAATAAGAACTATATTAAACAGTGCTAAGTGTGATGCAGAGAATTCAAATCTGGTGATAGTACAGTACTGGATGGTCATTTTATATTGGGCCATCAGGGAAAACCTCTCAAAAGAAGTGAATTTAAGCAGAGATGTGAATAGTGAGAAGCCTATTCACTCTGTACTCAATGAAATTTATCCCAAGACACTGCAAAAGAATCCTAAAGCTAGAAAGAAATCTTAAAGAATATAAAACTATCACTGTATATGTAGAGAAACTGAGGACCTAAGAAAAAAGTATCACTGGGGCACCCGGGTAGCTCAGTTGCTTAAGCATCTGAATCTTGATTTCAGCTCAGGTCATGATCTCACAATCTGTGAAATTAAGCCCTGCGTCAGGCTCTGCACTGACAGCATGGAGCCTACTTGGGATTTTCTCTCTCCTTGTCTCTGCCCCTCCCCCACTCATTCTCTCTCTCTCTCTCTCTCTCTCTCTCTCTCTGAAAATAAACAAAAAACATTTTTAAAAATCTTTTTTAAAAAGTATCATTTACATTGCTTCATTAATGGCTGAGAGAAATGTCTCCAAAATAAGTAAGGGCAACTAAAATGTCTGGGATGTATCCTAAACTGAAAGCTGACACTAATTAGAAAATTATCCTATGTGTTAATGAACTGGACTACCATGAATTACATGCATATGACCCATCACAGAATTTAAGTGTTTGTGTCAGCTTCTGACCTGGATCTGAAGCTAAAAATTTAAGTAAGGCACAGACCCACTGATGTGTTTAATCAATTTCACTGTTCCAATCCCAACCCAATAGGTACACCACAAATTAGAGATTCATTCATCCAATGAATGGTAAGAAATTACTCCTATGTGCAAGAAATTTTACTGGAAAACAAAGAAGTTGAGTCACAGCAATAATTCATGCAAGGTAAAATTTGCCAGCATGCCTCTCAGATAACATCACTTCAGCTGGAAGGATCAGCTGGCAGCAGGCAAACTGGTCCTTGAAGGGTGGATAGGATTTACAGATGGGGAGAACATTTTAGACAACAGGCACAGCAGGGACAAAGGACCTACATTAACTGTAAGTAGCCTTTGAGACAAGAAATCCAGAATATTACATTCAGAGCAACTACTTCCAATATGAAAATACTCAAAACTGAGTTATACCTAAATGATACTTATGTATCATTTCAGCTCAGTAAGAATAAGATCTGTATTCACCACCTTAATTAACACAGAAAAGTGTTATAATATAAACAAACCTAAGCCTAGGGTCAGACTATTACATTTGTTTTCTAAAAGGAATTAAATAGGATTTCAAAAGCCTTTGAAAATTTGCTTTTCAGGAAACAGAAAAAGAACTGGAAAATCACTTATGCTGCCTGGTCCAAAAATTGCAAAGGTGCCCTTTTTAAGAAAAGATGTTAAACATGCAAAGTGTTTTAAATTCGGCATTCAAAAATTTCAGAACATAGAGTACCTAAGAGAGTGCTATCAACATTGCAGTATAAAGTTGTGCTATTTTTTTAAAGACTAATCTATTCTACTGTTTTTCTTGAATAATATCTTGCATGACTGCTCCTATCAACAATTAATTTTCTGCCCTTTTGGAAAAACCATTATTTTAAGATACTAATTCACCTGAAAAACGACAAGCAATAGCATAATTTGGGATTTTTAAAAATCATGTCAAAAGTTCATTCTATTTTCAGTAAATCATAGGAAACAATTTAACATTCTCCTATCCAACTCAAGAGCAGAGCATCAAAAAAATCAATTATCAAAGCTAAGCAATGTGTGCTCTTTCTAATATGTTTGTATTCTCCCTTAACTTTTTTAAAATTCATTTTTCATTGCAAGATCTGGCTGCCAGTGTGACGTCTTCCCTGTGTGGAATTCGAACTTCATCCTTAAATGGTACAGATAGGCTCAATGCTGTAAAGGTCAAGTAAACCCAGATGGTAGTAGCAGAGAAGTAGAACAATGAAACTCGGGCACACCAACCTTAAAGGTATTTTTACTTGGAAAACTATACATGACAGAAGAGCAGCAAAGGTATCATTGTTCATTCAAGTGTTTTCCTTTCATTGTTTTAAATTCCACACGATTCACAGTTAGCGGAATCTGACCTGCACTTCCACACCTTTATGACTTTGGGAGGACTACTCTCCGCATCCCTAACTCAGAACCACGGAATTCTCTTCATCCTCCAAAGTTCAGTTCAAAAAAAAGCTCTCCCTGCCTTGCCCTGCTTCACTTTGCATTATGGAAAGTTGTTCCCATGTGGTAAACTCATTTTGCCTGAGTTTTACAACCTTGTATATCTTCCCTATCTATAGCACCTGTCACAATGTTAACTATGCATAGGAGACATTCATGAAATACTTTTTAAAAAGCAAATCAGGGGCGCCCGGGTGGCTTAGTCGGTTAAGCGTCCGACTCGCTCAGGTCATGATCTTGCAGTTCGTGGGTTCGAGCCCCACGTCGGGCTCTGTGCTGACTGCCAGCTCAGAGCCTGGAGCCTGTTTCAGAGTCTGTGACTCCCTCTCTCTCTGACCCTCCCCTGCTCACGCTGTCTCTCTCTTTCTCTGTCTCTCTCTCTCTCTCTCTCTCTCTCTCTGCTAGAAATAAATAAAAAAACATTAAAAAAATTTTAGAAAAAAAAGCAAATCAGACAAAGCACATTTATCAAAAAATAGATCAAATGAGGTCAGAAGTATTAAAGTTGTCATTGGTAATCAAGCTTTTAAGAGGATGCCAAGCAGATATCCAAAACAACTCCAGAACATTTTCACCAGATTCCACGAAGTACAGAGTTGGGGGTGTGTCATGGAAGCCCCAGGCTCCTGGCTGCCTCACCAATCTGCCCCATTGTGACAGTGTCCTCACCTTCCCTGAGGAAAGAGGCCTGTGCTACCCACAGCTCCCTAAAAGCAGCTCTAGGCTCAGGGCCGCTCCAGGGATACTCGCCTTCATCGCCTCAGGAAAAGCAAGCACCACAGGACTTAGGAACAGAAAAATTAGTCCCATTAGAATCCACCAGCTCTCCCTACAAAGACGATGTCCTCATTTTGCTCAGCTTCTCACAAAAATAGCAGAGAGGTAGTTGTCTCTCTATGCTTCTCCTTTTACCTTCCTTTATGACTAAAATGTGCATAAAACCACACTGAAAACAGAAGTCCAGTATCACCAGAGAAAACACCCTCAGGCTTCCTCCACCATATACCTGATGAGATCCAACCCTGAAGGCCTGTACATCTTCACATTTCCTCTCTCTTACAAGCAATAACCCTATACAAATTAACAAAGGTATTTGGTGTCAGGTTTACAGTTGCTGGGAGAAGATCTAACTACAGCATTTTCTGCCTTAAAAGCTTAAAAGTTTCCCAATAGGTATTCTGCTTCTTGCCTATTCTGCACAGAACACCGATAAGTGGCACTTATAGGCACATGCATGAATATACACACATGGATGATTTAACCTACTTTTTTAAAAAAAAAATGTGGTATACAAATATGTGTTCCAAAATAAAAAATCTTAAATTTGTATTAAATGAGAAACATTCACATTTTTAAAAATTCTACAATAAATTTCTGGGGAGAAAAAATCAAATTTATCAATAAATACAGGATTTCCTTACCACATATATTCAAGTAACTTCTCAAAATTATAGGGCTTTGGGACTAGAAGGTATCTTGGAGATATATCTGCCTAAGTCAAGGAAGATAGTATTATGACAATCAGCCACTCTAAAAGAAAAATAGTCAGAGCCATGGTCTTTGAGATGACTAAATCTAAGGGCTGAGGAACAGTTATTAAAATGGCAGGATGATTCTAGGTCACAGAATTCTGTCTCCCAGGATCACTATGCAACAAATGTAAAGATGAACGTGAGTTCAAGTTACAGTTACCAAGATGCCTGAGGTTTAGAATTTAAAAGCACAAGTATCTAACAAAATGAGTACATTTTCTCAGTTTCTAAAAACTGTTTCAACGCAGTTATCACCACACAGGAAAATGCACTGCCAGACTTGGATTCCGAGAGTATGTAAATATATACATTACATACATAATCTGGGCTGTCAAGACTCTTCAAAGTACTGTGAAACGAACTAACTAACTAAATCCTATCTAACTTGAGTCCCACAACTACTTCAAAAAGGACTGTAACCTTTCCTTCAGAACATATTTTGTGTTTCTGAACAGCCTCTGCAGTGTTTCTGTAGGTGTGGATTTTCTTTGTGGCTGTTTTTAAAGGATCCAGTCGGCTCCCTGCCGGTTATATTAAGATCCTGTTCTGATCACCTTCTGCACTGACGACCGTGGGTATGAGACGTGCGGGACTCACTTCTTAGCATGTGGAGCTGGATCGAAGGTTCAGGACAAGACTAGTTACCAGAGTCTAAGGCAGGCGGGTAGTGGGTACAGAGAAGGGTAGAGAGCACTTAAAACCATCACGAATTCGATTTCCTCTCCTGTCCCTCTGACATTACGTGTGGTAACCCGACACGTCATCCATACCCCTAACAAGATATCCCTCTCCCCTTCGAAATTAGAGCGACCCCACCCCACTTCACCCCCCAACGCCAGGGGCTCAAATTCGGACCCCCGAGGGAGCAGCCGGGACAGTCGAGCCCCCGGGTCCCGGGTCGGCTCCCGCTGAAGGCCTTCAGCGCTGGGCACCCCTGGGCAGCACCCCTACGGAGGCGCCCTCAGCCGGCCGAGTGCCGGCGGCTGGGGGGAGACGCCCGGCCCGACTACGCTTCGGGAGTTCGGCACCCCAGGCAGAGAGGCAGTGAGGAAGAGCACGGTCTAACTCTGAAGAGAACCTCGGCGTCCGAGCGCAGACACCCGAGGGGGCGTCCCTGAGAACGCCCTCGCTCCCGACGCCCATCCTCTCTGTCGCCCGCCGACTAGCACCAGGCAGGACGGCCGGATCGGGTCACGGTGCCGATGCCGCCGGCCTGGCCCGCCTCACGGCGTTTGCGCGGCGCGGCTCCACCTCCGCGGGGCCGCGGGGCGGCAAAGGCCGCCAGCCGCCCCCTCACGCTCCCCAGACCCCGGGCGACTGGCCGGGCCACCTGAGGCGCCGCGTCCTCGCCGGGTGGCCGCGGGCGTCCGGAGCGCGGGCCCCGGCGCGTCCCCGAGCGCGCGCCCGGCCTCCCGCCCCCGCCAGCCGCGGCCCCGCGCGAGTTGCACTAACTTTCCGGGGCGGGGGAGGGGCGAGCGCCGCGGGCCCGACTGCCCCGGCCTTACCTGTGCTTAAGTTGTCGTTGATTTTCAAGGGCACTCGCAGGATATAGACCAGGAAGAGCACGATGAAGAACCACACGGTCCAGAGATAAGTCCAAGACCAAACTATGCAGGACTTGAGCTGCTCCAGAAAGCCCGTGCCCGCTTCAGCCATTTTTCCGCGCTGCTCTCTGCTGCCGCGGCTCTCGGTGTCTGCCGGGATGATTCACCGGCCCGGAGGCGCCGCTCGCGCCGCCGCCGCTGCCGCCGCCGCCGTGGCCCGGCGCCCCCGGAGCCCGCCTGCCGCCCGGGACGCGGGCGCGGCGGGAAATCGCGCAGGCCACGGACGCGCCTACCTTTCCTTTTCCAGCCTTATTGCTAACTCTCTGAAGGCCCCTACATGTGGCTTTCGTGGAGGGATCACGTGGCCCCTGCCCCCTCAAGTTCTGGTGCCATTTATATTTATTGTGCTAATATTTAGAAAGACAGGCCCACTGGGGCGCTGAGGGGAACTCTTGACATAATAATGATAACTCACATATGTTGAGGGTTTACTATATGCCAGGCACTGTTCCAAGCTCTGTAGGATCTCATTTAACCCCTTCAACGATCCCCATTCTGTAGACAGGGAAACCGAGGCACAAAGCGATCTAGTAGTTTACCCTAAACTCAAGCCAAAATTAAGTTGCGGTGTGTTGGATGCCACATATCCATCCATAGAGGTCTCAAACTCTACACTCCACTCCTTGTTCGCAGAATTCAGGCTCAGAGGGATGAATAAACTCAGGGCAATTGGGGAAAGATAGATGTCCTCCTGTCACTGGTTTGTAGTCTGGAAAATAAATCACTCTATTAAGCAAGATTTCGGTTGCACAAGCTATTTACCTTTGCTTTGTCTTCCGTGGAGTAGCACAGGGGGTTTCCAAAGAAATCTTAACAAGAAGAATGTTTATCCTCTAATTTTGGGGGGTGTTCAGTTAAAACAACTCTCAGCCTGTTTTTAATATAAACAATTCTCTGGGATAATTATGGCTTATTCTAAATGGGCTAGTTTGAGCAAGATTATTATAAACGTTTTTGTCTGGGCTGAATAAAATGTCACCTTTACCAAATCAAAGTTGAAAGTCTGTTTCTGTCCATAAATAATTTCACTTTCTGTGCATTAAATAGTAATAGAGTAATGGCAGTTTATCCGATCTACAGCCAAGACATTTTTAGAATTCTGAGTATTCAGCAGAAAATTTATGATAAATTTTGCTTTGCCTACTTGTAGTTTCCTCTATAATAAAACAAGCTCCTTTAACTTCTTGCATGCAGGATGTATTTACGGCATACGTAGTAGAACTACTCTCACATTTTCCCTAATTCCAGTAGAAATAAACAACATGAGTACATGAACTATCTATTTTATGTTAAGTAACCGCCAGATTCTCTACAGTAGAATTCCCTACTTCAAATTAGCGTCTTGGGGCCTGGCTTTTTGCTGTGAGTGAAGCTCAGAGAAAGAACATGAATATGACTCAGATGAGCCACAATTTTCTGATTATCTCCTAGGCGCTCCTGGAGGATCAGCCTGTCTTACTCATTATTGCCTCTCCATGGCGTGCAGCCAGGGATGGAGATTGGAGTTGGAGACATGTCTTTGTGCTTGGACACAGGAATAAGAGAACATGACCTCTTGGGAAGTGTGGCTGACGTGCAGGCTTCCGTGGAACAGTGTCGAGAGAGAAAGCTGAAGAAGATCTGATTTTGCAGAGCCTTGTGGAAACACAAAGGTGTTGCACACACGAATCCAAATGACCAATTCAGAGATGTATGTAAGTGGATATTAAAGAATATTTAAGAAGATAGTATTGACAGGCCTTGGTGACTAGTAGGATAGGCAGGATAACAATGAAAGGTAAAGGGTGGCTCTTTTTAGTGGAACCACTCATGAAATTGTAAAAACCCAGATGTGTCTACCTTCCTCTTGACCATCTCCCAATGGAATGGCTCACAGTTACCCCAAGCTTATGGCATCCAAAACTCACCTCCAACTTCTCCTCCTTCTAGAATTTTGTCAGAGATCAAGCACCACCCTTCCAGCTCCCCAATTCAGAAATCTGAGGATCATCCCCACCCCCAGAAGGCATGAGAGTCCCTCTGTCCTCCTTTCATCTCCACATTCAATTGGGCATCAAGGTCCATCTCTGATCTATCACTTCTCTCTATTCCCTTGCAATAGCTTTTAGTCTCATAACCTGATCATCCCTCACAGAGAAAAATGCATGGGCTTCCCGCCGCTGGTTTCTCCACAAACAACAATAGCACCCCCATCACAACCACCACCACCATGCCTCCTCCTGGCTCATGCTACCTTCTTCCACACTTCTCAGCCAGAGTTACCTTTAAAAGTACAAATCTGGTAACTCATTACCTTAAAATCCTTCAAGGCCCCATCTACTCCACTCCTACTCTACCCCAATGCCCACTTCGAGGGTAAAATCTAGATGGCACTCAAAGTTTTCAGGGCACTCCTCCCAACCTACACAGCCTCATCTCCCATCCTAGGCATGCACTCTTCATTCTACCAGTGTTTTGGTATACACGCTCTTCTCTCTCATGCCTTTCGACCTGCTCCACAGGACCTGCCTATAGTATAGTTTTCTATAATATTCTTCCCACCAACTTTCTTTCCCTGCCAAAACTATCTGACAGCTTATTTAGAGATGCACTTAAAATCTCACCTCCTTTGTGACACCAGCTCCCTCCTAACTCCTTGAGTTCACTGTTACTTTCCTGGGATGCAACACTAGGAAGCTTACCATAGGCTGTTAAAGCATAGGATTGGAATGGGCTCTGTGGGCTCTATTCTTGGTCCTGCTATTCACTACCTGGGTGCTCTTTACAAGTTACTGAGTTTCCTGGGCCAGTTTCTTCACCTGTTCAGTAGGATACACTTGTACCTGTTACACGAGCCTGTTGGAAGGATTTGATGAGATGCCCACTAAAAATGCTTAGTGCAATGCCTAGTCAGTAGCTTTCCTCTCTATTAATAAATTGAGGCCTTTAATATTAGGTAATGTTATTATTCTTTATTTTAGTCCTCTTTACCTCCTAGTACAAATAGTGCTAATGTTTGGCACATGGTATGTGGTCAGTAAATACTTAACTGAGTGCTGTATAAAGGAATGAAAATCAATCATATGAAAAGAAATTTCAAATGTTATATTTTATAAAGAATACTAATCTTAGGGGCACCTGGGTGGCTCAGTAGGTTGAGTGGCCAACTCTTAATGTCGCCTGGGTCCTGATGCTGGTGTTGTGGGATCAAGCCCCACCTCCCTCAGGCTCTGTGCCACAAATGGAGCCTGCTTGAGATCTCTCTCTGCCCTACTCCCCCCATTGCATGCGCTCTCTCTCTCTCTCTCTCTCTCTCTCTCTCTCTCTGTCTCTCTCAAATTAAAAAAAAGAAGGTTAGGATGGTAAATTTAAAAAAAATACTAACCTTAGATTTAATTCAGGAGTAAAACTTAAGATTTGGTCTTCCACCAGGTGTCCATTGTTGTATAATAGGAGTTAAATGACCATTAGTTTCTGGGGATTATGTAAAAACAATATACTCCTAAATCTTCATAAATTGGTTTATATGTTTGGTTAAAATGTATATCTTAGTCTGATAAAACATCTGAACTGCATAAGAAACCAATATATTAGGGAAGACCTTTAAAATTTCTTTAAAATTATTTCTCTCTTCTCTCTTGTTTCGTAAGTGGTGTTTACGAGTGTATATGCATATATTGGCTATTATAGTCTTTAGTTTTATATTTTTTATATAAATTTAATTATCTATTTTTGTAAGTGATTTTCAGAATTTATGTGGGACATTACAATGCAAGAATTATCTGTTCTTGATTCAGCAATCCCACTTCTGGGTGTTGATTTGAAGAAAATGAAAACACCAATCCAAAGAAATACAAGCACCCCTATGTTAATTGCACTATTATTTACAATAGCCAAGATATGGAAGCAACCTAAGTGTCCATCAGTAGATGAATGGATCAAAAAGATGTATATGTGTGTGTGTATATATATATTTATGTATATAAAATGAATATTATTCAGCCATAAAAAAGAATGAATTTTCCCATTTGCAACAACATGGATGGACCTAGAAAATATTATGCTAAGTTAAATGTCAGCAAAGAAAGACAAATACCTAATAACTTCACTCATATGTGGAATCTAAAAAACAAAATTAATGAACAAACAAAACAAAACAGAAACAGACTCATAAATATAGAAAACAGGGGCGCCTGGGTGGCTTAGTCGGTTAAGCGTCTGACTTTTGCTTAGGTCATGATCTCGCAGTTCGTGGGTTCGAGCCCCGCGTCGGTCTCTGTGCTGACTGCCGGCTCAGAGCCTGGAGCCTGTTTCAGTCTGTGACTCCCTCTCTCTCTGACCCTCCCCTGCTCACGCTGTTTCTCTCTCTCTCCTAGAAATAAAAAAGAAAAAAAAAATTAAAAAAAAAAAAGAATTCTTTAAAAAAATAAATTAATTAATTAATAAATAAATATAGAAAACGACCTGTTGGTTATCAGAATGGGGGAAGGGTTGGAGGTAGATACAAACTTCCAGTTATAAGATAAATAAATCATTGGATGTAATGTACAGCATAGGGAATATAGTCAGTAGCAGCATAATAACTTTGTACGGTGACAGAGGATAACTAGACTTATTATGGGATCATTTGATAATGTATAAAAATATAAAATCACTATGATGTACACTTGAAACTACTAGGATATTGTATGTCAATAAACCTCAGAAAAAACAAATAACAATAAAACAATTTAACTTTAAAAAAAAAGAAATAACTGTTCTGACTCTGGTTTCTGGTTAAAATAAACAAAAAACTCTCACCCATGGTCATTGGTTGAATTTATGAATTAGTCAATACCCTATGTTCATGAATAACATCCTAACTAACTGGTTACCCTTATTTATTGACTTCTTTAGAACTGAACAAGTGCAAGTGCAATCTACTTTAGTGTTGAAAACCAGTAGAGCAGACAAATAAGTTTGAAAGGGAATTTGCCATTTCGAACTTCTTCAAGACAACATACTCTCTCACAGAAATATCGAAGGGATGGAATTTTAACTGTCCATATATAGTTGAAAAGATGAATTAGATATCAAAAGACTTGGGGTGAATAACCCCAAGATGTAATATTGTATGTATAAAGAAGAATAAATGCACACACATTGTCATCTTACAATGAAAGATTGACAAATTACTAGGTTTAGAAATTATGTGATGAAGTATAATCACATTTACTTTTGTTCCCCTATTCCTTAAAAAAGATATCTTAGTTTCTATATAAAGCCTTTTATAGACATGTCAATACTTAGTGACACCCCTGATCCATTTAAAAAATCAATATTATCTTAATAATATAAGGTTTCTTGATATACAGAAAAGTCTTCATAGCAAGAAAGCAAAATAGAACAATCAGAGCCTCATAAAAAGAATCTGCTCACTCTCTCTCCATCTCTCTCCCTCACACACACACACAAATAAATAAATAAACTTTAAAAAAAGAATCTGAAGGCAACCTAACCCTATCTTCACCCTAAAATCCTGCTCTAGCCAGTGGAGACAATAATTCATTTTCAAAGAAAAAATGAAATTAAATTCCTTTGGAAATTTTTACAGTCTTCCTTATACTACTGAAATACACTCCGGAGAGAAGACTCGAAGATAAGTGAGATTAAAAAGAAAAAAAATCTGAGAGATAGCAGAAAGATCATATGTATTCAAAAAAACAAGTCCAGAAATATGTATTTTAAGAAACCTTCTAAAGTTCTTTCTGATCCTTTGTTTCCTAGGCTAACCAATCATGTGAGGTAACAGTATTACTCTCTTTATTTATTCTATTTATTCCTTACTATTACACTCAATATCTTTAC
The DNA here is from genome assembly GCA_017311185.1 of Proteles cristata cristata. Classification (NCBI taxonomy): domain Eukaryota; kingdom Metazoa; phylum Chordata; class Mammalia; order Carnivora; family Hyaenidae; genus Proteles; species Proteles cristata. The sequence goes on from JAESUZ010001987.1 coordinate 664,658, forward strand.
TCTTGGGAGGATACTAACATGGGCTAGTTTTTCAGTTACACGTTAAATAGTGTAGAAATGATAATAGTATACTTTTCTTTCTATTCTTGACACTCAAACTAAAATTTAAAAAATATATAGCACTTTTAATCAAACTAAAAATGCATGGTCTGAAATGTACTGTGTGTGTAAAACACCATCCGTTATTCCAATTTAATTATTTTATTTTAAAACTGTATATTTTTGGCCCATGACTGGCTAGAATTTCAGGATCTGGAGTTTCATCTAGATATCTCTTTGCTAAAAATTATAGGATTTCAAAAATATCCAGCACTAGTAATAACCATCATACAAAATAGTTGCAAGTACAAAAAAGTATGTTGTCTACTTACTTGCTATGTGCATAGCATGTTCTTCTGTGATTTTGGCTTCATATTTCAAGTTCATGCACACAAACCTCCAAAGCACCTGACAAATTTAGACATATCAATTAAAGAAAGAATCTGTTGCATTGAAAAAAATCCAGAAATCAGGTTACACTCATGTTATAGAATTATTGGTAGAATTAAGAAAAATCTGATAGTCATGATATAAGCTTAATTTTTTTTGATACAGAGCATTTATTCTCAAATGTCTGAGAATTTGACAATTGAAATGACTGAGAATTAATCAAGATGTATTCCCTTACATTTTACTGGTTACATTTCATTTTGTTCTCATTTCTAATGTGCAAGACTATACTTAGGCATGCAAATTAAAGTGGAAATTTCACTATCATCTGGTATATTTGGCCTGTGTAGAAACTTAATCTAAAAAATGGAAAGAAAGAAAAATCAGATTATTTTCATCTTAAAGTACATTTCAGGGTAGTGTTAAGTAATGTGTGTGCCCACTCCAGCCAAATTAATTGTATTCCTAATATCAGTTCTAACTCTTTAATTTTGCGTTGCAAAAACCATTCCAAATTTCCCTTTTATTTTGCATTTCAATGCTATCGCACAGCTGCTAAATTTGGTGCCTTATGCACATTTAACTATAATGGGTCTTATCTCCTTGTTAATAATGGCAGCTAGTGAATATAGATTATAATTGAAGCTATGGCTTCCCTTGAGTCTTTCCTGGCTCTAAATTATCTTTATAGTACTCTTTTTACAGTACATTTTTTTCCTTGATCAAAGTTTGTCATTGTACCTGAGAGCTGAAGATGTCTACATACTCAATCAAGCTGATTTGAATTAACTTGTCAAGTTTGATTGAATAAACTGTAGCAAATAACTTGCTATGGCCTGGATTTAATTATCTGCTCTTCTCTTTCTTATATGCATCGCATATTTATACACACTTTTATTCCAAAAGAGGCACTTAACTTGGACTCCCATATTTTGACCCATTTGTCAATGTGTCTGATATATCACTTCATAGATTTGTTCATTGGTCCATGTCCTTTTATGAGATCCCCTCCTGGGCTTAGCACAGGCCTTATATGCTGAATAGAATTGAAATCGTTCTGTTAAACTGGGGAATAAGGGATTGATTGATTAATTGATTGATTGATCGATTTTTTTTACTTCTCAAACAAGTTGATTTTCTCAATTTAGAAAACTGAAGACCTATGTGATTTGCATTATAAGAAAGGACCAATGCATGTAAATGACAGGGGGAAATATTTCAGTTTGAGGCAGCCTCTAATAGACCCATTAACTAGCTTTCCATCACAGTATTCTGACAGACTTGGCTGACCACCAGCCTCATCTGTAAACTGGAAACAGTAATAGCCTATGTTTATCATGTAGAAAGGGGCCTTACAGAAGCTGGGAGGTTGCATGAGGTTTTCTGGGACTTTCCCAGTTTTAAAACCGCAAGTCCCATATCCCAGGAACCCCCTCAGTCCCAGTTGCGCTAAATGACCTCTGAGTTTTCTTTCAGTTCCTGAGACTCTAAGATGCAGGGCTTCTCCCAGGCAAAACTGGGAGGTGGGATGCAGTTTGTTTTCCACACTTCCTGTTGGGACTTCTCTCTTCCTCAGCTGCCTAGGATCTTCATTTCCTTCCCTTCTCTACTCTCAAAATCTGCTCTCGCAACTATCGATTTATTTGTGCATAAACAAAATTTATGTCAGGTCAAAAAGTCACTCTTCCCAGTGCTATTGACACAGACCAGGTATCAAAACCATAAAAGAAAATAATGCTTCTCATGTGTTTCAAGACATCAACAAATCCTCGGTGTCCAGGGGGCCCTTACTCAACCTTGCTATGCTAAGTGTAATTCAATAATATGAGTCAAGAATAGATAGATGAATATATTATACATCTGCAATAAAAAAATCATTGCTAACAGCATGTAATCATTAAAAAAACACACAAGCTGGGGCGCCTGGGTGGCTTAGTCGGTTGAGCGTCCGACTTTCGCTTAGGTCATGATCTCGCAGTTCGTGGGTTCGAGCCCCGCGTCGGGCTCTGTGCTGACTGCCAGCTCAGAGCCTGGAGCCTGTTTCAGTCTGTGACTCCCTCTCTCTCTGACCCTCCCCTGCTCACACTGTCTCTCTCTCTCTCCTAGAAATAAAACATTAAAAATAAAATAAAATAAAAAATAAAAAAACACACAAGCTAAAAAATCTATGATGCTTCTTTTATAACTAATTTACTATTTATTCACCTATTTTATTGTTTATGAGGACTCTAGAAAACAAATGATGCCTAGGCAAAGGTTTAACAACGATGTATGGGAAAGAAACTCAACTTTGAGAAAACTGTTCTCTTTCCCAAAAATCAATGTTGTCATTAAAATTTTTTTTAATGTTTATTTATTGTTCACAGAGAGAGAGACAGCACAGGAGGTGGAGGGCAGAGAGACAGAGACACAGAATCTAAAGCAGGCTTCAGGCTCTGAGCTGTCACCATGAACTGTGAGATCAAGACCTGAGCCTAAGTCAGACACTTAGCCAACTGGGCCACCAAGGTGCCCCAAGATTGTCATTTTGATCTAGTTCACATAATGTTCTGAGTTCCAAGAAATTATAGATGGAGAAAATGGAGGTAAGCAAATGAAACTGCAAATTCAGATACTAACCAGCTATAGTGAGATTTGAATTATGAGGTAGTAGAAGCAATCTGGAACTTAGTAAATGAATATGTAGGCTTAGAGAAATGGTCTTCTTACTTAGGCTGGCAGAACAAAAAAAGAAAGAAAAGAAAGAAAGAAAGAAAGAAAGAAAGAAAGAAAGAAAGAAGAAAGAAGGAAGGAAGGAAGGAAGGAAGGAAGGAAGGAAGGAAGGAAGGAAGGAAGGAAGGAAGGAAGGAAGGAAGGAAGAAAGAAAGAAAGAAAGAAAGAAAGAAAGAAAGAAAGAAAGAAAGAAAGAAAGAAAGAAAGAAAACAAAACACCCTTAAACTCATTCCCAAAGTGTGTATATCTATTTATACATAAATATGTTCCACAGTACCAATATACTATGTACACAATAAAAATAAATATTTAAACATATCAATGGTGAGTTGAATATAAAAGTTTTAGCATTTCTTGCCTAAAACCTAAATGATTATCTTTGTATTTCTGGACTAACCGCACCCCCTTTATTTTTTTATTTATTTTTTTATGTTTATTTATTTTTTGTGTTTACTTATTTTTTTATGTTCATTTCTTTTTAGAGAGAGAAATAAAATGTGAGCAGGGAGGGGCAGAGAGAGTGGAAGACACAGAATCGGAAGCAGGCTCCAGGCTCTGAGCTGTCAGCACAGAGCCCGACGCGGGGCTCAATCTCAACAACAGTGAGATCATGACCCGAGCTGAAGTCAAGATGCTCAACTGACTGAACCACCCAGGAGCCCCCCGTACACCCCTTTAAAGATCAGTGGTTTGGATATCTATACTGACTTCAATTTCATTTTTGCCAAGTTCCCTTAAATCACAAGGTTGCTGTTTATTGCAGCTAATTCTAAAATAAGTTTGAATGGGGACCTCATTTTGCTGACTTGGCTGAGCCCCCTGAGTAGTACTACTGGCACCCAAGTCTCCTCCTACCAGAGTACCGCACTTTCAGGGGCTTCAGTCAGCAATATATGACTTCTTATGTCCAAACCTCCACAGTGGCTGCAAGTTTCCAGAGTCTCCTTGGTCAACAAATGGTTGACTATCTCAGGAATCGGGGAGACTGTATCCTAGCTCCACAAAAGTGTTATCTTCTTTATCTCCGCTCACATTCAGCAGAAATATATATTTTTTTAATACAACACTGTTATGATAATGGTAATTGACTTTGGTTTTAAAAGTTTTATTATATTTTTTTGGTTTAGATTACAATTCTTTGAAAGTATAAGGAATTCTCCTTTTTTAAAAAAATCTCTACTTTTTTCTCAATTTTCTTGAACATATTAATCATAGTTATTTTAAAGCCTACATCTGTTAACTTTAATATTTGGATCCCTTATGGATCTATTGCTGTTGTTTATTTGTGGGTTTTTTCCTTCCTTTCTTGGCTTTATGTCTAAGAATGTTTTAATGAATGTTTAACCTTGATTATAAAAAGAATTTTAGAGGCTGCCCCTGATGGCATCTTCTACTAGAAAGGGTTTACCTTTTCCTCTGCTAGAGAGAATGGATGTGTTAACAATGAATTTTTATTTATGGAATTAGTGGCCATCAAGATATGAAATTGGCTAAAATATTTTGAAGATACCCTACCCAGAATGTCCAAAAAAAGGTGAAAAGAAGTGCAAAAAACCTGATTCCTAAACAGTTCTGGGACCAGTTAATAACTGGAAGTTTTCTGGTTAATTCATGCCAACTATATACTTCAATAACTATATGGTTAAAGGAATCCTGTTTCTTTTGTGCAGATTTTTCATATAAAGGTGGTAGAGCATCTAACATTTCGGAAAGTAAGGATTTCATCCAACTTACAGAACAAATCATATACTCTTTTAATATCTGTTTCTAATAAATGTTTGAATGCATGTCAGAATTTGGTCTGACACTTGCTTCATTTTAAGATACTACCTGGTAGCTATGATGTTGAGGTTATAAGGAAGGAGAGAGGAGGATGCTTATAGCTACATATAAACATTCATAGCTATTGATATTAACCCCCCAAAAGAAAAGCAGTGCTTGCACATGACCAAATTGGCTTTGTTCAGTTTGCAACTTGAGCCAAAATAATCCTAATATTTAAAAAATGAAGAAAATTGTATAAAAATAATGAAGAACTATGACCTATACACCTTCTGTTAGTTGGCTTTTTAGTGTATTTGCCCCTAAATGGTTTTTCCACACACAATTTTTACATTGTTTTAATCATTCTCTAAGTTCATTTTTTCAAGTTGTTCTTACATGTTATTTTAAAAGACTTGTCCAGGTTAGTATACAGTCTTCAAAAGCACCATATCTAGTGGCACCTGGGTGACTCAGTTGGTTGAGCATCCAACTTTGGTTCAGGTCGTGATCTCACAGTTCGTGACTTTGAGCCCCGCATTGGGATCTGTGCTGACGGCTCAGAGCCTGGAGCCTGCTTTGGATTCTGTGTCTCTGTTGGCTTTTGCCCCTCCCTGGTTCACGTTCTGTCTCTCTCTGTCTCTGTCTCTGTCTCTCTGTCTGTCTCAAAGTTAAACATTAAAAAAATCTTTTTTAAAAAAAGAGGGGCATCTGGGTGGCTCAGTCAGTTAAGCATCTGACTTCAGATGAGGTCATGATCTCACAGCCGGTGAGTTTGAGCCCCGGCTCGGGCTCTGTGCTGACAGCTTGGACCCTGGAGCCTATTTCAGATTCTGTGTCTCCCTCTCTCTCTGCCCCTCCCCACTTGCAGTCTCTGTCTCTCTCTTTAAAAATAAATAAGCATTAAAAAAAAAAAACCTTAAAAACAAACACAAAACCCACAAAAGCACCATATCTAATGATTGCATGATATTCCAAACAACATAGAATTTTTAAACCATTCCACAATTACAGTTAGTAAGTTTTTGCTAGTTTAAGTAATCCCATGATGAATATCATTCCATTCACAACTTTTTATTTTAATTTAGGGTTATTTTATTGGGATAGATATGCAGGAGTGGACTCAGTGGTCAAAGTCAAAAGCATTTTCAAGTTCCTTAACATATGCTCCCTCTTGGTTCTTCAAAAGCAATTCTTGAAAACACAACTCATCCTGACTATATAGCATCCTAAAATCCACAACTTTAAGTTATATCAAAGTTGAATATTATTGCATGACATGCATTGTGAGTTTACCCTGTGATTATGCTAAATCAGCTCTGTGGCACGTGTAGTCCTGCTGGTCAGATAGATACTTGCCTTCTTTTCATTGTTACTAAATTTCTTTTTCCATTCATTTACTCAAAGCTTCGTGATAGGTGTTTTGGGCAAAATATGGGGGAAATCTGTGCACTTGATAAGAGAAAAGTTTCCAACCTCGAAATGCCTGGGTGGTTCAGTGGGTTGAGTGTCTGATTTCAGCTCAGGTCATGATCTTGTGGTTTGTGAGTTCGAGCCCGTATCGGGCTCTGTGCTGACAGCTCGAAGCCTGGAGCCTGCTTCAGATTCTGTCTCCCTCTCCCTCTGCCCCTCCACCACTCATGCTCTGTATATTTCTGTCTCTCAAGAATGAATAAACGTTAAAAAACTTAAAAGAAAAAAAGAGGAAAGTTTCCATCCTAAGTTTCTCATAAACCATAATAGAAAATAATTTAATCCCCAGGGAACAACAGCCATCATCTATCAATCTATTAGAAAAATTCCAGAATTTGCAAACTTAAATCACTCTACACCTCAGGCAACAATCAACTCTGTATCATCAAAATGACACATCCTCCACCTGAGAAATTATATTTTCCTGTCAAGAGTTTTCATCTATTGTTTGGCTCAGAAAGATTCTGTGAAAATTCACTCTGAGGAGCCACCCTGCACAGAAACAAGTTTTTCTGGTTAAACTGCACCCTATCTGTATTAATTTTCGAGGGCTGCCATCGCAAATGACCACGATCTTGGTGGATTACAACAGCACAAACTTAGTCTCTCAGAGTTCTGGAAGCCAGAGTGTGAAATCAAGATGTCATAGGGATGTGCTCCCTCGAGAGGCTCTAGGGGAGAATCCGTCCTCACCTCTTCCAGTCTGGTGCCTCATCCTGGATTTGTGGTGGCTCACCTCCACTCTCTGCTTCTCTGCTGTGTCCCTTCCTCATTTGTCTAACAAATCGCCCCTCTGCCTTTCTCTTATAAGGATACTTGTCATTGGATTGAGGGCCTGCTCTGATAATCCGGGATGATCTTCTCATTTCAAGATCCTTAGCCTAATTACCTCTGCAAAGACTTTTTCCAAATAAATTAATATTCATAGGTCCCAGGGATTGAATGTGGACATGGAGGGGGCATCATTCTACCCACTATTCCATCCAACTGCCATTTAATGAGCAATACGTCACATTTGCCCTGCAGATTCTTGTTCTCTCTTTCTGAACCATGAACAACTTCAAAATGTAGAATCTGTTTATAATAAAGAGCTATTATCCTTGGTTCAGCCTATGGCTACTAGAGAAATTAGGTTATTATAAACAAAAAAGTAGTTTAGATTTTCACTTCGGTTCTTAAAAAACATCTTCAGATCTTCAGCAACCATACATAGTGCATTTCAAATTAACAGAGAAATATGATGCAATACTATTTACTGTTTAATTATTTTCATTCTATTAGTTCTAAGACATCTCCTTTGACATTTCTTTTTAAGTATTACTGAGAATTTAAGACTTCAAAAACCTTTTTTTCTTTTCTTGAATATATTTTCTTGTGGTATTATTTACTTAAGTTAGGGTAACTTTCTTTGTGATAGTACTTAAGTTGCAAAGAAATATGTATGTGTTGGTATGTGCCTAAAATTTGAGAATTTTTAAACATCTTATACATATTTTCATTTTTTCTTTAAAACAATTTTTTAATGTTTATTTTTGAGAGGCAGAGAGAGAGAGAGAGAGCACAGATGGGGGTGAGGCAGAGAGTGAGACACAGAATCCAAAGCAGGTTCCAGGCTCTAAACTGTCAACACAGAGCTCTACATGGTGCTGGAACTCACAAACTATGAGAGCATGACCTGAGCCAAAGTTGAACACTCAACTGACTGAGCCATCCAAGTGCCTCCTCATTTTTTTCTTTATAGATGAACAAAATAAAACACATTTGAGGTAATCACACTTGGTCGACTTTTAAATAAAATTGAGAATATCTCACTTTAAAATGCTGCCTTTGGTTTTTATCTTATGTGAAAGTTTCAGGAATTATTTAAATAGAACTCTGAGGTAATACACTGTGTGATCTTGGATATGATACTTGACTCTTCCAAAATTTCTTCATCTGTCCAGTTTGAATAATGCAACACTCACAGGATTAAGTGAGTTTCTCTATGTAAAGCTTGTAGCAGTAGGTGAATGTTCCTTTTCTCTTCCTTTCTGAAGAGCTGGTTAAGTTGGTCATTCTTAGTTGACTAATGCCCTTTTTTTAATGGCTTCTTCCTGTTGTTTTTCATATTTTCACAGTTTCAAATTGTGGTTTTGCCAAGGACATCAGTAATGCTAAGGATATACAGCAGAGGGATGCCTGGGTGGCTCAGTCAGTTGGGTGTCTGACTCTTGATTTGAGTCATGATACCACAGTGGTGGGATTGAGCTCCACGTCCAGCTCTGCACTGAGTGTGGAGCCTACTTAGGATTCTCTCTCTCTCTCTCTCTCTCTCTCTCTCTTCCTCTGACCCCTCCCCTGCTTGTGCTCTCTCTAAAACAAAAAAAATTAAAAAAATAAAAAGGATAAATAGGCAACCCAGATAAGCAGATAGGTGTGTCCACTGGCTCAAAGCAGATGCTTGCAGGAAAACAGCTTTTCCAGTGATTCATCTCATCCATGCAAAGCCATCTCTCAGCAAGCCAACTCTTCCCTCCAATCACTTGTCGGGAAGACAATGAATTGGCCAGTTCTGCAAAGGCCAGTTCATTGCCTATTAGACAATAATACATCACATAATCTTAAAAGATTAAAATTAGGATACTATCACAAAGGGATTATATTCTAAGACTAATAGGAAAGATAACACAGGTATAAAAATAGCTGTAGAAGTATAAGAATCTTAGAATAGTATACTTACATTTTTCTCCTCGCAGTCTTCGTGCTATTGATGTCCTATATTTTACTTTATACATGTTATAAATCTGCTATAACACCTTATATTACATGGTTATTAGTTTTGTTTACACAGTCAATCATCTTTTAAAGAGATTTAAATAATAAGACAGAACATATTGATCAGTATAGCTACCCTTTCCAGGACCCTTTGTACGTTTGTATAGATCTGTATTTTCAACTGCTATCATTTTCCTTCTGCCTGAAAAAAGTCCTTTGACATTTCTTGTAGGGCAGGCTGGCTGGTAATGAATTCCTTCAGCCTTTTTACACCTGAAAAAGTTATTTTTTTTACTTTCTATAATTTATTTCTTTTTTATAATTTACATCCAAGTTAGTTAGCATACGATGCGACAATGATTTCAGGAGTAGATTCCTTAATGCCCATTCCCCATTTAGCACCCCCCCAACCCCTCCAGCAACGCTGTTTGTTCTCTACACTTAAGAGTCTCTTTTGTTTTGTCCCCCTGTTTTTATATTCTTTTTGCTTCCCTTCCCTTATGTTCATCTGTTTTGTATCTTCAAGTCTTCATATGAGTGAAGTCATATGATATTTGTCTTTCTCTGACTGACAAATTTTGCTTAGCATAATACCCTCTAGTTCCATCCACGTAGTTGAAAATGGCAAGATTTCATTTTTTTGATCACCAAGTAATACTCCATTGTATATGTATGTATTGTACATACATATTGTATATGTATATATACATTGTGTGTGTATATATATATATATATATATATATATATACACACACACACACACACACACACACATATATATATGTACACACACACACACACACACACACACACCACATCTTCTATCTATTTATCCGTTGATGGACATTTGGGCTCTTCCCATACTTTGGCTATTGTTGATAGTGCTGTTATAAATATTGGGGTGCATGTGCTCCTTCAAAACAGCATACCTGTATCCTGTGGATAAATACCTAGGAATGCAACTGCTGGGTCGTAGGGTAGTTCTATTTTTAATTTTTTGAGGAACCTTTGTTTTCCAGAGTGGCTGCACCAGTTTGCATTCCCAGAAAAAATTCTTATCTCATTTTCATTTTTGAAATATGTTTGCACTGGATATAGAATTTTAGGTTGCCAGATTTTTCTTTCAGTGTTTTATTGATGTTTCTCTACTGACTTCTCACATCATTCCAACAAGAAATCTGATGTCATCCTTATCTTTGTTTAACATTGTTTACAGTTAATATTAAACATTAACACTGAACACTGTTTCTTTTCCTTTGGCTTCTTTTAAGATTTCTCTTTCTCACTGGTTTTGAACAGTTTGGTTACAATGTGCCTTGGTATGATTTTCTTCATGTTTCTTGGGCTTGGGGTTCATTGAGATACTTGGCACTACTGGTTTATTGTTTTCACCAAATTTGGAAAATATCTGGTCATTATTTCCTCAGAAATTGTTTGTGTTCCCCTCTCTCTTCCTTCCTTCGGCTGTTTGAAGTTGTCCCATAGTCTAATGAGGAGGCACTGTTAAATTTTTTCCACTTGAGTTTCAAGTGGAAACATTTGGATATTTTCTATTGCTATATCTTCAACACTTCCCATCCTATCCAGTGTATTTTTCACTTTAGACATTGTAATTTTCATCTCTAGAAGTTTCATTTGGCTCTTTATCAAATCTTAATGCTGAAATTATTCTTTTCAGCATATGGAGTACAATTATAACAATTGTTTTAACGTCCTTCTTTGCTCTTCTAACATATGGGTCAATTTCAGGTCTTCTTTATTGATTTTAATCTTCATTATGGGTCACATTTTTCTGTTTCTCTGCATGCCTCATAAGTTTTTATAGGATGTTAGACACTGTGGATTTTACCTTATTAAGTGCTGGATATTTCTGTATGCTTGAGCTTTGTTCTTGGATACAGTTACATTCCCCAAAAACAGTTTGATCCTTTTGGGTCTTGCTTTTAAGATTTGTTAAAAGCGATCAGAGCAGGGTTTAGTTAAGGGCTAATTATCCCCTGCTACTGGGGAAAGGCTCTTCTGAATAATCTACCCGATGCTCTGTGAACTGTGAGGTCTTCTAGTTTGGCTGAGGGCAACAGGTAATATTCTAGTCCCTGTGTCAGCACCATGTACTCATTTCTGTAAACCTTAGTTTAAAGTGGTCATCTGTCCAGTACTGAGTAGTTTACTGGTCAATCATCTGCTGAATATTGATGGGGGGTGTCTCTGCACGTCTCCAGGATTCTGTCTGTATAGTTCTGTCTTTCCCTGTACTCTGTCCCGTGAACTTGAGCTATCTTGGTCTCCTCAGACTGTCAGCAATGTCTCATCAGTTCAGGATGACTGTCAGGCTCTGCCTCAGTCTCCCTTCCATGTACTATGGCCTGAAAACTCTCTGAAGACAGTAAGCTTGGAAAATAGCAAGGTTCGTTTCATTTGTTTCTCAGCCCTTAGGGGTTACTATCCTTCCCTACCTGATGGCCTGTGTCTTGAAAATTGTCCCATATGTTCTGTCCATTTTCTTGCTTCAAGTGTGAGAGTGAATAGATTCACAGTCTATTAAAAGTCCCAAATTCATACCTGGGAGGGGGGCTAATGGCTTGCATCTGTGTCTGCATCTGCATTTGCCTGTGCCCCAGCTCCTAGGAGCATTGCATCCAAGGACATCTCGATCTCCTCAACCTCTTTGACCTCCACAGTGGGGTCATCTAGGTCATCAGGCCTGCGTCTGAAAAGCTAGGCCTGAGCCATAGTGGCGTCTGAGTGCCTGGTGTCTGAGTGCCTGGCGGCTACCCTCCTGTGCCACCCATGGTTCTGGAGGCACTGCAGGCAGGAGAACAATGCCAGGGCACCTGGGTGGTGGCCATCAAGGTAATTAAAAAATAATAAATCAGTAACTAAATAAATAAATACAATCCCTAAAATAACTATAAGACTTATAATAGGATGGCCCTTTTAAGAGAAATAAAATCAAGCATTATAAGTATTCAAAAAAAGAGAGGTGGCCTTTTTGGAAAGGATAGCCCTAGATTGTGGAAGGGGCCAAGATGGCGGAGTAGCAGGGAAGTTTTTTTCGTCTCTTCTCCTTGAAAGGCAGCTAGATCAACACCAAACCATCTTGCACACCCAGAAAATTGACCTGAGGATTAACTCAACAATCTGCATAACCTGAATCACAAAACTCAGCAGATGTGCGGCACGGAGAGGTGAACTGGTGGAGAAAAAAGCCGAGGAGGGTAGGGAGCTGTTTCTGCTTGTAGAAGGGATAACCCTGGGGCCAGGCTTCAAAGTATGGGTAGAATTTGTGCAGAGAGGGCATACTGGTAGAAGGAAGAGAAATGAAAAGAGGCAATTCAGCAAAGGGGTAAGTATGGGTTAAAGTGAGTCTTACAGTGTAGATAGTTTTGTGAAAATGTTTCCAGGAAAAATTTTATGTATTTCATAACTTAGAAAGTATTCTTGTTTTATGGATGAAATAATCTATTCTTACACTTCAAACAACAATCCTTTACAGATTGCTGGCTCTACACCATGCAGTCAAGCTGCCTGGGGTTCTAGTTTGTTCCCTCATTATGAAAGGTTTATTGAGTGCTGGTCAATGTTCTAGGTATAGGGGCTACAATAGCAAACAAAACAAAGACCTCAGGCCTCATGGAGCTTACATCTAGGACAGGTGGGCTTCAGAAGGCTGAAAGCAAAGGTAGACAATAATCATGAGGGGTGCCTGCATGGCTCAGTTGGTTAAGTGTCCCACTTCGGATCAGGTCATGATCTCAGAGCTCGTTGAGTTGGAACCCCTCATCAGGCTCTGTGCTGACAGCTCAGAGCATGGAGCCTGCTTCAGATTTTATGTCTCTCTCTTGTTCTGCCCCACCCCTCCTCATGCTCTGGCTCTGTCTCTCTCTCTCGTCTCCTTCTCTCAAGAATAAATAAACATTAACAAAAATTAAAAGAAAAACAATAATCATGATACAGAGTCTTTCCACACACCTTAGTCATTTTTAAAGAAAACCTCCCCCCCCTCCCAATTTCTTTCATTCAACTCTGTAAGGTAAATGGTTTAACTTGCTGAATGACTTGTACACCAGCCTGCTTCTTGAATATATTTATAGGTGCCCTGAGGGGGTGGAGAGACTTGCTTTTAAAAAGTACCTAATAAAAATAAACTACACTTGTAGGCCAGTTTTGAATTCAAAAGTGTTTTATGTTATACTGTTGATGAATAGGTCTTTATGAGTGAAAAAAAAATAGGTTGTGCTAACTGGGAGGCACGCTATGGCTGAAAGAAGAGTGTAATTCCATCCTGTATCCTACACTGTGCTGGCTTCTGACTTGGAAGTTGCTGAACATTTAGTAAGGAGAGACACATGTAGGCATTTTTTTTTTCTTTATGAGCTAATGGAGGTGAATGTGGTGTATAGACTGTTGAGCACCATATCCAATTATAGTTTGATATGTTACAGTAAGGACTTGTTCATGGACATACAGAGAAGAAGCAGAAAAGCTGTATATTTGTTCACTCATTCATTCCCTCATTCATCCAATAAAAATTATCAACCCTATCCTGTGTCCCAGAACAAGATGTTCATAGTCTACAATAAAAATATAATATGCACAGTCAACTATAAGAGAAGTCAGATTACTCTAAGTAGCTTAAGAGGAATGTGTGATTGGACCACACCAATCTCTGGTGGTTCAGTTAGCCGGTCTCTGGTTCTCTTTTGTCCTCTCCATTCTGACCCATTCCATTCCATCTCTTCTATCCCATACTGTGCCCGGATTTATGCCACTTATCTAATTAAGAGCTTTCTTTTTAAAAATTTTTTAAAATGTTTTTATTTATTTCTGAGAGAGAGAGAGAGACAGCATGAGCAGGGGAGGGTCAGAAAGAGAGGGAGACACAGAATCCAAAACAGGCTCCAGGCTGAGCGAGGTGTCAGCACAGAGCCCGATGTGGGGCTCGAACCCACGAACTGTGAGATAATGACTTGAGCTGAAGTTAGATGCTTAACTGACTGAGCCACCCAGGTGCCCCTAATTAAGAGCTTTCTATGGATCCCCACTGCTACCCTATCTGGGGTAGCAAATACTTGGCTACATGCATAGCCATTCTCTTGAATCCTCATGGTCAGACATCGTTAATTGATCACTTCTTTCCACTGAATCTGGATTCAATCTCAGAATCCTTCTCAACATAATGCTTCAGAAAGCAATTGCAAATTGATCAGATCGGCCCCAAAAGCTATGTCCCTTAGAATGGGATTCTAGGCCAGTGGGAACTGGGCTCTTTATGATATTTTTTCCCTTAGGTATGAAGAGAGTCATGAAATTTTTGAGCTCTTTCTAAACCAAGAGGTGTTAGTATTTTATGTTTAGAAAATTAAGGCTCACAAAGGTTAAGAGGCTTGCTTGCTCAAAGTCACACATTTAGTTAAGTTCAGGAACTAGGATTCAAATATCAATATTTTTATTCCAAATTCAGTTTTCTTACTGATACATCAAAAAGCTTCTTAATTTTATGGGCCCTGGAATGTAGATTAGTCTTTTACTTTCTCTTGAAGTCACACAGCTGGTTGATAGCAAAAAAAGCCCATTGGCTATGAATAAAATGTGCTAAAAGGAGTCCTCTACCTTTTAAGGGTATGTGGCCACCTCCTCGTGACTGAAAATCTCAGGGTCACATTGCTGATTTGGACATTATATCTCAGAATAGATCTATAAGTTTTTAAATAACTTTTGTAAGGAATTTTGAATTGTTTTTTCACTTAGTGAAAATCATGAAACTGATGTACATGCAACTGGGATGATCTGAATAGGGTCCCACATCGCGTGACTCCCGGGGCACCATCTACAAGGTGCTGATTTGTGCTCCAGGAGAGCTGTTCACAAGGACTGTGATGTGAAAGGGCCTCTGGAGCCTGGAGTTCTGTAGTTCTGCACTCATCACCAGCTCCAAACTACCCACTGCTGCAAGATTTGGGAACTGCATGTGTGTTTGATTCACTTATTCTACAAATGGTTATTGAGAACTCTCTACAGTGGCCCCACTTTAGGAGCTGGGGATTCAGGTTTGTTTGCATTGTGTTCAGCTGATATAATTGCCAATCTAAATAACCAAACAAGGGGTTTCTTTTTCTCACATAAAAAGTGTGATCACAAAATATCAGCATCTACTCCACACCTGCTGAGATGTCTCTTGATTTCTAAAGGCACAGCCTTTCTCCTTTCCAGCTGCGAAGCTTGGAACTGAAGCAGCCATTTTGTGACCATGAGAAGACTAAACAAACAATAAAAATGCCACATGCTACAAACAGTGGAGGGGAAAAAATGAGAAAAGAAAAGAAAGATGGAGCCCTTGATGACATCACTGAGTTGCTCAACTAACCCTGGACTCACCTACACCTGGACTTCTTAGTTAACAATAAGTGTATTTATGGTATAAACCAGGGTTCTTCAAACATTTTTTGAAACAAATAGTAAATATTATAGGCTTTGCAAGAAAAGACATAAACCAGAAGGTAGTTTACAAGTACTTATATATAAAGAAAGAAAACAAATTTCCACAATTTTTTACTGACAAAATACAAACTATAATAAATGGAATAATAATAAATGAAATTCACTTGGGGGAGGTAGATTACATTTACTTAATTAGTTAGGATTAAAGTTAGTTTTCACTAGCATCCTGATAGACACATCATCTCACTGACCTACAAAGCCTTCCCTTGCTTCTCTGAAACACAGTGAACTTCCTTCCCTAGAACTCATCAGAATGTGTTGTACACATTTTTGCCACTTATATACTCCTTTCATTGTGTTGGATCTTTTCATATGGGGAAGCAAGTTAAGAACATAGGCTCTGGATTAAGACTGCCTGGATTTGAATTCCAGCTGAATTATAAATAGCTGTATGATCTTTCACTACTTCCTTAAACCATACAGAAGCTTTAATTTCTTCATTTATAAGATGAATAATAATACCTGCTTCATAGGTGCGTTTTAACTAAATGAATTGTTTAGAGCAGTGCATGGCATACTTTAAAGCATTTGATATGTTTTATTTACCTTTTGACTTCTCCCAACCATTTAATAATGTCAAAACTCTTCTTAGCTGTCCTGCTGTACAAGATCAGGTGATAGTCTGAATTTGGCCCATGGGCCAGTTTGTGGAGCCCTCTTTTGAGCCACTGTCAGGTAACTTGAGGCTGACAGCATAACTGACCATACAAGAGTAAGGGATAGGGTGCAGGACCCTCCATATAGCATTTAACTCTTATTTTATTTGCAGTTCTCTACCACTGTGCCCTCAAACATAGTCCCCTTTGCGCGCGCACACACACACACACACGGTTTACAGGTCTTATTTAGTATCAAGGGTAGAAATAAAATCTGGTTCAGTCAATATTCTTTCAGTACATTTGTTGTTGTCTTAGAAATCTCAGATCCAGAGGCACCTGGATGGCTGTCAATTGAGCATCTGACTTCAGCTCAAGTCATGATCTTGTGGTTTGTGGGTTAGAGCCCTGCATTGGACTCTGTGCTGGTAGCTCAGAGCCGGGAGCCTGCTTTGGATTCTGTGTCTCCCTCTCTCTACTCTCTCTCATTCATGCTCTGTCTCTCTCTCAAAAATGAATAAACTTTAAAAAAGAAAAAAACTCTGAGTTCCAGGCCTTAAACTTAATAACAGAGGCAGCATCAGTCGGGGAGAGGCAGAGAGAGGGAAAGAGAGAATCCCAAGCAAGTTTCAAGCTGCCAGTGCAGAGTCTGACAAGGGCTTGAACTAACAAAACTGTGAGATCTTGAGGCGCCTGGGTGGCTTAGTCGGTTAAGTGTCCGACTTTCGCTTAGGTCATGATCTCGTGGTAAGTGGGTTCGAGACCGCGTCGGGCTCTGTGCGACAGCCAGCTCAGAGCCTGGAGCCTGTTTCAGAGTCTGTCACTCCCTCTCTCTCTGACCCTCCCCTGCTCGCCGTGTCTCTCTCTCTCTCCTAGAGATAAATAAAACATTAAAAAAATTTTTTAAAAACAAAACAAATAAACAAAAAAACCAAAAAAAACCCTGTGAGATCTTGACCTGGACCAAAACCAACAGTCAGATGCTCAACACACTGAGCCACTCAGGCACCCCCAGGCTTTGGATATAAAATTTAAGACTTTATACACCCTTGTTCCCATTTTCCTTTCTCTTTCCTCTTAAGGAGTTGTAGTTTTGTGTCTTCTGGTCTAAGATTTGGGGAAGGAAGGGTGAAGGAACAAAGTTATCAATAATTCAAGTAATCAATACTCCCCACCATGAAATAAACAAGTTAGTGAGAGATTGTCATGGGAGTATAAACGGAACAAGCTCCTTGGCTAGGAAATAAGTTGGTAGGGATGGGCAGGGAAGATACTTTACAAAGGTCATTTGGTAAAGACCTCTCTGAGGAAGAGCTATTTGACTTGAGACCTGAAAAACAGAAAATGCAAGCCATATTAAGGGGGAAACGGGAAATGGGGATGAGAGGAGCATAGAGGAGAAGCAGCAGCATGTAAAATGGCCCAGAGATAGAGAGAGCACCTAACGCACTACAGAAACAGAAAGGAAGCCAATGCAGCGGGGCCAGGAAGGGAGGAAGAGTGTGGGACAATGTGTGATTGAGGAGGCAGGCAGGGGCCTTGAGAACAGGGCATGTTGAAGACTTTCAAGCAGGGAGGGGAAATGACAAGGTTTGCATGATAAACATGGATTGGAGAGAAATAAGAGTAGAAGCACTTACACTATCTGGCATTTTCTTGTCTACTTGCTTTGTGCCTGTCTCTCCACTGAGTGAGGACTTGTACAGTCGACTTTGCTGCTGCATGGCCAAGTACCTACAACAGTGTCTGGCATGGGGAAGAGGTGGAGAAAAGTTTGTTGAATAAATGAGTTATGATTTTAAAAAGTAATTTAACCCCAACAGTGTGTTCTGCAAAACTGTGTTTTTCCTAGAAAAGATGTAGGAACAGTATCCAGATCAGGAAACACTAGATTATAGAGGCCATGAACTCCCTTAAATTATGTGAAGTATGCATGTGTTGACAGAGAGAAAGAGATGAATGGGCAGATACACATGCATTTTTCTGAGAAGGATCATAGTTTTCTTCAGATTTTCAAATGAGTCCTTGACTTCAAAAAGCAGTTAAGAAGTGCTGTACTCGGCTTGAAGTTTTGAGTAACTTTGCTAGAAGCATTAGTGGGCAATACCCTAATTTACTGCTCAATAATTCCACATCATAAGCGTCCTTTCCTCAAATGCTAACTGAAAAGTCTCTTCCCCAGAACCAGCAGTGTCCTTCTGCTGAGGAAGAGCCAGCTCACGACAAGTCCACGTGGTTAGAAACAGCAGCACAAGGTGGCCTCATTTCTGCCTTTCCCATCTTCTGGAACTACCATTGGCCTAAAACGAGAACAGGGACACCCACTGGTTTCTTTCAGGAACTGCCACTTTACTGGTGAAAATTCCAGAAACATTCAAAACATATGCTTAGAACCAAAAACTGCTTTCCCTTTCAAACAGAAATTTGAAATGCTCAGTGAGACACATGGTGATAGTATTTCTGACCACAAAAGATGCAACATGAAATTTAAGTGGTCAAAAATGTTAAATGTTTTGGAAGGAGAAATCTATCAGTCTTCTTTATGACTTCTTAGTTTCGTCTGTTTTTAGTTTTTGCTTTTTTTTTTGTTTGTTTGAGAAAAGCTTTCTCTAATTTAAGGTTATTAGTTTCAAAACATTCATCATGGTTTGGATAAATCTTTAACCCATCTGGAATTACATTATTATTATTATTATCATTATTTAATATCAGATGGGATGGGGAGGAGCTCCATTTTTTAGGGTTAGGTGTTACAGGAGACAAGAAACAAATTAGCAGTGGCTTAAAAAAGATAGAGATTTTTTTCCCCAGGTAAAAATCCAAATAGATGGTCCAAGCTCATATAGTGCTCATATATCATGTGTGTCTGAACCTGATGGCCCAAGATGATGGCATCCAAGTTTCAGGCACCAGGAGGAGGAAAACAAGGAGGCAGCATATAGGTTCAAATCCGTAGGGAGGTTCCCAGAAGTTGCCCTACAACAATTTTGCTTATTCAATGAGCCATAATTTAGTTACACAGATATAAGGGAAGCTGGGAAATGTCTTTATTCTGTATGAGCAGAGGAACAGCTAAAAACGGATACTGGGGGCAGCTAGATATTCTGTCGGATTATTCCTTTGACCTGTATAAATGCACCCTTCCTAGCACACAAGATAGTTTCCCACCCCTCCCTAAGGAGATACCCCCAAATACCTACCCTCTGACTGCAGTCAGCTCAAAGTCCAAGACCTCTGGGTATGTAGTTTTCCTCATCAGGAACAAATGCATCTCCTCATTGTCCAGCAACCATAAATTAAAAGATTTTATCCACCCAAAACACCCACTATAAAATGGAGTTGTAGGAACAGAAAAATCACAATTCAAAAATGAAACAAAGTAGAAATTACCTATCATTGTTGCTAATCAAATAGCACTCTGCAGTTATTTCAAGGTCCCCCTACTCAGGCAATAAGATGAGTTCCTTGGTTAGCTCATGGGACACCCCTGAATCTGCTCTTTGGGAAAAACTCCTTGTCCATTCTTCCCAGGAAGTTTTCTCATTATCTTTTCAAAAATTTTAAAAAATCTTTTGTTGTTGAGAGAGAGACAGAGAGAGAGAGAGCATGAGCAGAGGAGAGAGAGAGAGAGAGAGAGAGAGAGAGAGAGAGAGAGAGAGAGAGAGAGAGAGAGAGGGAAACACAGAAGCAGGATCCAGGCTCTGAGCTGTCAGTACAGAGCCAGACGTGGGTCTCAAACCCATGAGCTGTGAGATCATGACCTGGGCTGAAGTTGGACACTTCACCTACTAAGCTACCGTGGTTGCCGTGGTTTCTCATTTTCCATTACCATTCCCGGTTACAACTGGGACTGTTTGATGAGGGTGATCACACATAGCAGTTTGCCTAAATCGTACCTGTTTACACCTACTGTCCATGCAGTTATTAAAGCTTCCCTTTCTCTCTCAAAATTACTCAGGTTTGGGTAATATATTACATAATCATCCCATTCCTACATTCAATTCACAAGGAACTGAATTCTGCCAACCACATGACCTTGGAAGAAACCCCCAAGTCTCAGGTGAGATTATAGTCTTAAGACATCACTTTGATTACAGCTAGGTGAGACCCTGAACAGGATCCAGCTAAGAGGTGACTGGACTCCTGACCCATGGAATCTGTAAGATTATCAATTTGCCTTGTTTTTAGATGTTACCTTTGTTATAATCTGGTACACAGCAATAAAAAAAAACCAACTAACATACCTTCTGAAACAATAGGTTTAAGTAGAAAGGTAATACCCTTATTCTCATTCCTGTCTTCAATGTTGTCCAGCTGATGTTATCATTCTGGAACTGCAGTCTAAGCATTACAGGTGAGACAATGATCGATCCTGGCAGTTTCAGGAAATCAATAATTAGTACCTGGCAATCCTTGAAAGATCCAATGTTGCAAGAAACCCAACTGGGTTCCTCTCCTCAAGCATCCCAGACACAGGAAGGATTAAATTCAGTTGTTAGCCCTTTCCCTCCATCTCAGTTTGGAGATTATCTTTAGCCTGAGGGCACAGTGGGTCACCATTCTGAATCTTCTGCCATCTTTCCTATTATTAAATCCATGTCATTCTACTTTCCAAGATATTTGAAGCAAGCATTTGTTTTGTCAGGGACTTAACAAAGATCACCAGCTTCCTAGCACGTAGTATCTGTGCCCTACTGAATCCTCCTAGCCAATATCCTTTCCTCTAGGGGGTTACTCTTGATTGTCACAAGGATTAGGTGTCATTGGCCTTTGGAGCAGAGGTGATAACTGCATCAGAATGCAGGGTTTGCACTTTGCACTGTATTCAAATGTCAGTAGAACCTAATGATGGGCACTGCCTTTATGCAATGCCACCTTTTAGGTTTTACCTGTAGGACCCCACTTTGGGTGCCAAACTGTATGCAGAATGATTCTGAGGCAGAAGTAATTTTTTAAAACACCCAAAACAGCAGTGATTAAACAAAGTACAAATTTATTTACTTTTCAAAGTCCCATCAGGCAGTGCAAGATTGGTAAGGCTTTCTATAATGTCATGGGACTCCAGCTTCGTTAAGATCTGGTTTTCGATTACCTATTGGACTCTTGTTTTGTGGGTGCTTATTAGACATTAGGAAAATTAACCATTTTTCAAAAAAGTGGCAAACAAGTCTTCTCCTGTGGGTGGTTTATCTTTCAACTTTGCTTAGAGTTTTCTAAGCCATACACAAAATCTTGATTTTAATGGCCAAATATATTAATTTTTATTATATGGATTGTGAGCTTTGTCTTACAAAGGTCTTCTAATATTCTTCTGAAATTACCTGAAAGTTGTTAGCATGATTTCTTCAAGACCTTTTATCATGTATACCGTTAGATCTTTGATCCAAATTCAACTTGGTATGAAGTGTGAGGTCTGGATCCAAATTCAGTTTTTCCAGCTGGCTACTCTATTGTTCCAAGGCTACTCTATTGTTCCAACACCACTTACAGAGTCATTCATCTTTATCCCACTGATCTTAGATGCTGCCTTTAAAACCAGTACTAGGTATAAAATTTTATAAAATATTTCACTGAGGGGATTGTGTGTTTCTTTACTATGCTAATGAAATACATTACTAGATTTGTTTACAAGGAATAATCATTGCATTCCAGTAATAAATCCTATTCGGTCATAATGTAATATGCTTTGATTATCAGTACAGATTATAGTAGATTTGTACATTAGTTCTTTTAACTTTACAGGGAAGTTTCATCAATAGGATTTTTTGGTGCTTTTCTTATTTAAGGTTATGTATGCCAGGTTCATTAAATGTCTCTTTCTGACATCCAGAGTGTCTAGAGCACAGAAATGATCTGCATATGGAAAGTCTGATAAAGTTCACTATAAAACAATACGGGTTTAATTACTTTTTAAAGAGGTATTAGTAAATTTCTTCCCCAATTTATTCTATGGTGATGATCTTCGCCATTCCTACTACTTTCATTTGAGTCAATTTTGTATATATATATTTCCTCACAGGGTTCTAAATGTGTTGGCCTAAGTTGTATATTGTTACAAAATATCAGACAAAAATTGAGATTATTGTAACAAACATCTGTGTCCCCATCACCTAGTTAACAAATTCCTAGATATACAATTGAATCCCTCCATACTGTTCCCCAATTCCATTCCCATATGTCCCTCTCCACAATACACTATCCTGTTTTACTCCACTCCATGTCTTATACATATGCTGTACATAAAAGTCTCAGAGGTTTTAAAATTTACACTCAGAACTGTACTTACCTTTCTGCAACTTGGTTTTTTTCTCTCAACATTTATACTATGTTGCTATATGAAACTCTAGCTCATGAGTTTTTAAAAGCTGTATGCTATAAAGTGTTAAAACCACACTATCTGTATTCATCTCTGTTGCTGGATATTTAGACTGGCTTAAAGTTTTCCCAATTTCCCCTTTTTCTTTTTTTCTCCTTTGTAAAGCCTCAAAATAAGGGCAAAATGACTGCACATAAGAATTCTTTTTTAATTTAGCTTTTTCTACATTTGAGATATTTTCACTATCCTGGACCTCCAATCTCCTGTATTTTCCTGGGCATTCTGAAAGAAGTCAAGTCTCCCCTAAGGGTCTAATTCATACCTAAGCAATCTGTGGCTCTTTGGTATTTCTCTTTGGCATTCCTTTGGGAAACAAGAAACAACCCCTCATTTTCAGGTAGAAGTCTGGAAGGGCTCTGCATCAGTGTTCATTCAGATTCTGCTAACTTAGCAGAACAAAACTTGAAGCCAATGAGGAAGACTGTGACTTTTACTGCTTAGTCATGACTTCTGGAGGCATCCTTTTAAGAGAACTCCTTTGATATTTATTTGGTTTAAAAGCTGGGTATTTCACAAATTTCCCCAAGAAATTATCTTCTAAGACATACCAACCAACTTTGTTTCCTTAATGGTCTTCTATTAATCAGAGAGCTTTAACTGCATATTAGTGAAGGTTTGTTATGAGAATGAGTGGCTGATTTGACATCCCAGTTTACATTTTAAAAAATAGTTACAGTCCTACTTACACAAGAATAAAAATTGAGTTAACACAATATATTAAAACTGACTTTATTAAACTAAGCAGTTTCCTTATATTATACCAAAACTGGGCATAAAAATGTTCTAGTAACTTATTAGCTATACTCTCTACTTGTATAAGAACATTTATTTTCATTTTACCCTTTCTGTTGACTTTATTTTATACTGATATGTGTAAAAACAAAGTCAGATTTATTTTTTTAATGTTTATTTATTTTTGAGAGACAGAACATGAGTGGGGAAGGGGGGTGGGGGGAGACAGAATCCGAAGCAGACTCCAGGCTCCGAGCTGCACAGAGCCTGACGTGGGGCCTGAACTCAGGGACTGTGAGATAATGACCTGAGCCAAAGTCAGATACTCAACTGAACCATCCAGGTGACCCCAGATTTAGTTTTCAAATGGATAATGTTGTGTGACCCATGACCTACCAGTGAACTAGCTATATTAGAAACTGGTTAGCTGTATACTGATACTCCATTAAGGTACAAAAGGATGTCCTAAGTCACAGACATGCTTACAAAATGTATGAGTGTGCTGAAGTAGAGTTTGCACTCATCCCTTTCCAGGAAAACTTCCTTAGCTGGCAATTTCTTTAAACACTACGTTAGGGGATGCTTGGGTGGCTCAGTTGGTTAAGCATCTGACTCTTGATTTCAGCTCAAGTCATGATCTCAAGGGTCCTGAGATCAAGTCCTGAGCTAGAACTTGACAGCCTGGAGCCTGCTTGGGATTTTCTCTCTCCATCTTTCTTGCCCCTCTCCCACTGTCAAAATAAATAAATAAACTTTAAAAAAAAGCAGCTACCTTAGGTTAAGTTAGGATTGAAGTTTATCTTGTAAATACTCTTATTTCATTTGTTACCCATAGCACACCTTCCAAAATAGAAACAGTCAAGGTATACTAAGATATGAGTCCCCTCAAGCCTTAGAGCAGGTGGCAAGCAGCCTAATCCATTTTTTCCAGATATGTCTTAAACATATCATCACTTCCTTTTAAAAAATGTTTATTTTGAGAGAGAGGGGGAGAGAGAGAGAGGGAGAGAAATAGCACGCACAGTAGGGGAGGAACAGAGAGAGGAGAGAATCTCAAGCAGGCTCCAGCACTGTCAGTACATAGCTGGATGTGGGGCTAGAACCCACAAACTGAGATTGTGACCCAAGTCTAGATCAAGACCCGGACACTCATCCAACTGAGCCACCCAGGCGCCCCCATCGCTTTCTATAGATGTTGTGATGTGAAAAAGTTTAAAGAACACTGCCACAGACCCATGACCACTTTATAGATTCCTTCAGGAAACAATTTTATATTTTCTTGAGTCTACAATGCCTAGAATGGTTGGTTCTCTGAACACAGTGTGGTTAATTTTAAATGATCTGACATTAATTTCCAATATCAATGAGGTCTTAAAAGTCTTACTAGTTCTTTTAATTTTAATTGAGTATTTTGAATATTCTCCAATAGCTAGCTAGCGTTATTGGCCAATCCTACAATAAAGCTTTTGCGTAATACTCAGAATATCAAATGTGAAGGTGTCTATACAAAGTCATGCCTTGAAAAATTTTCAGTTTCAACGACAAAAATACTACAACTTAGGAACAGCAAGTACACTGTGATGTTGCTTTTGAATAATCTATCCTCGAAAAGTGAACAGAAGTACACATCCTTCTCAGGATGTTTCACAACACACATGTAATTACAAAACACCTGTGTTAACTGCTGGCAAAATGCGCCTGTTTATTTTATACCCCACGAGCAAAGGAACAAACTGATTATCAGTATGGAAGATCTTTTCAAAGGATCTGACACATTCCAAGGTTTTTGGTGTGATTAAGTAAAAAAATGATTTTAACTACAGAAAGGGCAATCCAGATGCTAAGGCATCATCTATAGCTGTCTTTAATTACTCTTCTAAGAATTTCACTTTTCAAGAACATTGTTTAATGAGCCAGAACTTCCAGAACACCTTTTTTTTTAAATGCTCCTGTTCCCATTTTAGTTTCCAAAATCCCAACTGAAGAAAGCTTCATGAAGATCTGTACCATATATTTACTTAACTCATACAAATTATAAATGTGTATTTAGGAATAGTCCTGAAAAACATCACTGACGTCAGAATACTTACTTATACCCACAGCAACCCCAGGCTTCCCATCTGCTTGAACTCCTGTCCCCTCCTATTTTAGCCAGTAACTCCCTTGATCATATTGTTATAACTAGTAAGTGTTAACTCCTCAGAATCTCAATTTTAAATACATCACCCTAACCACTGCTTCCTGCATTTCCAGCTCATTCCCTTCTAGTACCTCAACTCTAACCATATATAATCCACTGATTGTACCCTATTCTCACTCTCCCTTCTAGGCCTCATTTCCCCTGCTTACCTAGCTTAAGTTCCAGAGGCAATCATTTCAACTCTGCCCCCTCTCCCTGTGGTCAGTCGGCTTCTGTTGGCAAAACCACAACTTTGGTTAAATTCAATTCATCTACTCTATGCCTGCACCCGTGCAGCTTTATGTGTTTAAAAGAGCCATACTTACTGGTCTCACTTTAAATCACTAACCTCGAGTCAGCCTTCACTTCGCCGGGTTACCAAACCCTGTCGACCAGGTCCATTCACTCCCCCATTCTTCCAACCAAGAGGACCCCTGTCTCCAGTATCTAACTGCTACATGGTATTTCCCCTTGAAATCTAAAACCAAACTCCTGACCGGCCCTTCCCCTAACCTCGAATCTCCCCCAATTTCTCAACCCCAAAATGTCTCTGACATTTCTCTTTATCTCATATTCTGCAACTAAACTTTTGGTAAATCTTGATTTTATCTTTAACATATAACCGGAACTCACCACCTCTGAAGCCTATAGCTACCATCTAAGACCAAGCTAGCAATCGTTCTCAACTAGATTACTGGTTAGCCTCCTAAGTGTTCCCCTAATTTTGCCCTAGCCTCCATACTTCAGCCTTAAGGTATCATCAACAAGACAACTGCATGTATTTTCAAGATAGCACTCGAGACCATAAAACAGCCAAAGCAATTGACCTTCAGGGGATACAAACACATGATAGTCTAACTGATATGACTGAGCTAGCCAATTGAAGATTCATCTAGTACTTAGTTCAGAATTATCATAAGACTTTTGAAAATGTCTTTTTAAAAAGGCAAGAGATAATTAACATTGATAATTCATTTTCTTCAGAAATCCCAATATGGCAAAACTTATATTTTTAAAATTAGAGAAAACAATTTAACCAAAACCATCAAATTTCATGTTAAATTCTCAATGTTTTCAATGCCCAACACTGATTTTTAAAAAGAAATTAAATAACATGCTTTCACTGAGAAATTTTTAAATTCTATACAATTCAAGCTAATGAAATATTTTATTGTACATAGTAAAAGTGGTGTTTTTAAAAAAAACACGTCCAGGCCCAGACATCTGCAGGAGTATGTGAGGAAGGGATTCCACTGGAGTATAATAAGCAATACTCGATTGAATGAAACCATAAATCCACCCCACTCTCTATAGTAAATGCTAACATTCAGCACAGAGTTGAAACCCTGTAGCATCAGTAAATGTATATTTTAAAATATTACAAACATGCTTATGATGCATAGGAAGACGGAAAAATTTAGACTGTAATGCACACCATATGTACTCCCAGCTTTTCTGATTTACAACCAGTTAAGAATAACAATATCCAAAGAAAGTATTTTAAAATAATATGTGACTCACTGATAAGTGATATTCTACTCAAATAAATAGGAAAATTTTCATTTTAATGTCACATTGAATTTCAGTACTTTTCAATCCAAGAAAAGAAATAAACTGAGACATGGTCATGAGTTCAGGATTATATATATTACAATTTGCCTTGTTATAATACATTTGTGGCTTTATGATAAAAATAACTCAAGGACATATGGAATTCAAGCTAATCTGCATAACTGTCACAAGAAAAGAAGCATTAAATGCATTTCTGAAATAAGTATTTTCATTTAATTTCAGAATCTCAAAACAGCATTAGACCTTGGCCTTGTTTAAAAAAAGTTTAGTTAAACACTAAGCTAGCTAAATAACCTTCTTGAAAGGTTCAAACACAATTGATATAGAAAATGCTTTCCCTCTAATCTCAATCTTACATAAATGGAAGAGGTGAGGGGGAAAAGGTAGACAATTTCTTTAGCAGCATATATGGCTAAATCCATCAACCACCTTAAACTAGAATGTCCATTATTGACCCCATTAAAAAGAACTGGGCAAATATCAAAAGTTACCCACTTCATAAACAAAAAGACAACAATTTTAGGGTTACGATAAGTAAAATATTTTTGAAAACTTCAAAAACTTTTAACATTAAACTAGAGGAATCATCTCTTAATTGTAAGAAAGATAGGTATAACAGAAAGTAAAAGACATTTTAAACTTAACTGATTTTCAACCCTCTTTGAACAAAAGAAATGAAAAATAATGGTTGATTAGCTAAGCTTTGTGCTCTAACCAAACTAATTAATTACAGTGATTTTAAATGGCAACAGCCCATTTGACTGGGTGGCTTGACAGTTCTCAATACTTTTGCAATGATTTTTTTTTAAAACGCAAAGACACTAAAATGACCCGGTCATGCAATGTTCATCTTATGCATTCTGCATCTCTTTGCCAATCTTGTAGCTAAGGATCTTGTTCCAATCAATCTTAGTGCGTGTAACTGGCAACTGTCGACGTAAGGCTTTGAAAGTAGTATCCGACATTGTCTGATAATTCTCACTGATGGCGGTCTATGAAAAATAGTAGTTAAAAGTTTAAAGAAATAAAAGGAACAGAACAATTTATAAAACATACATGTTTTAGGAAAAACCTTTATTTAAGCAGCCTCTTTCACTGTTTTTAAAAAGTAGAAAAAAAGGAAAATAAAAACTCCAATGTGGTTTTAAATGCTATTTAAAAGCAGCTAACAGAAAAAGCTTACTACTGCTATTATTATTATATTTTTAAGTAAGCTCTAAACCCAACATGGAGCTTGAACTCACAACTCTTGAGATCAAGAGTCATATGCTCTACTAATTAGACAGCCTGGTGCACCTAAAAGAAAAAGTCTGTAATCATTTTTGAATAATTAAATTTAATGAAATGAACTTGCAAATTATTTAATATTTGTGTGTCTTCATTTTGGATCTATTTTACTATTTCCCTCAGAATAATTTTATAAATTACTGTTTGCAAGGAGTAGAAATGTGGCCAATCCACAAATTAAATGCGTAAGTTCAAGAGTGCAGTTTAGAAACTGATAATGTAAAAGGTAGAGTATAAAATGAAATATGATCTAATTAAGTCACACATAATCCAAGTGCTTTGGGAAATACTGCATAAATTAAAATTTTCAATCAGAAATCCACTTAAAATCTTGACATATTGTGGGGCTCTTGGGTGGCTCAGTCGGTTAAGCGTCCGACTTTGGCTCAGGTCATGATCTCATGATTCGTGGGTTCGTGCCCCATGTCAGGCTCTGTGCTGACAGCTAGCTCAGAGACTGGAGCCTGCTTCAGATTCTGTGTCTCCTCTCTCTGACCCTCCCCAGCTCACACTCTCTCTCTCTCAGAAATAAAAAAAAAAAAAAAAATCTTGACATATTGTGACCAATACTCAGGAATTACAGCTGGTTAAAATGGTTTTGGCTATATTAAGTTTGCCACTGAAATAAAAGAAAAAAACAAAAAAAAAGCCCCCAAAACTACATTTTATTATAGTGAAACAATGAAAAGGTCAGGCTTATGACTGAAATTAAAATTTCAGTGCCATAATTTATAAGCAAATATATATCATGTAATATTTTTAAAAATCATACCTGGTATTCATTTTCTGCAGCTTCTACAATCTTTATAAATTCTTTTGCTGTCTGCACTTCATTCTGAATGAAAAACAAAACCAAAATAAATAGTAACTTAAAACCACATTATTTAAGTTTTCCAATTTTTTTGAATATAGCTGACACACAATGTTACAGTAGTTTCAGCTGTACAACATAGTGATTCGACAAGTTTATATATTATGCTGTGCTCACAAATGTAGTTACCATCTGTCACCATACAATGCTATTATAGTACTATCGACTACATTTTGTGCCTTTTATTCCCATGACTTCATTCTATAACTAGAAGCCTGTATTTCCCACTCCTCTTCACCATTTTGCCCATCTCCTCACCTCCACTCTCTCTGGCAACCATCAGTTTGTTCTCTGTATTTATATTTGCTTTTCGTTTATTCATTTGTTTTTTTTGTTTTTAGATTCCACATGAATGAAATCCTATGGTATTTAACTCTCTCAATCTGACTTATTTCACTTATTTTAATATCCCGCAGGTCATCCATGTTATTGCAAACAGCACGATCTCCTTTTTAATGGCTGTGTAATATTCTTGCGTGTGTGTGTGTGTGTGTGTGTGTGTGTGTGTGTAATTGTGTATACACACATCCCCCACATCTTCCTTATCCATTAGTCTATTGATGGATACTTAGGTTGCTTCTGTATCTTGTAATTATTCATTAGTGGCATTACTGAATCACAGGGTATTTCTATCTTTAATTTTTTGAGGAACCTCCATACTGTTTTCCACAGTGGCTAACTAGTTTGCATTCCCACAAACAGTACATGAGGGTTCTTTTCCTCCATATGCTTATCAACACTTATTATTTCTCGACTTTTTGATTTTAGCCATTCTGATAGGTATAAGGTGATATCTCATTGTCGTTTTGATTTCCATTTCCTGATGATTAATGATGTTGAGTATCTCTATGTGTCTACTGGCCACCTGTATATCTTCTTTAGAAAATATCTATTCAGGTCCTCTGCCCATTTCCTCGCCCATTTTTAATCAGACTGTTTCCCATAATTTTCTTTCCCATGCCTGAGGATACATACTTTGAAAAATTATCCGAATGGCAAGGTCAAAAATACTACTGCCTACGTTCTCTTTTAGGATTTTAATGGTCTCAGGTTTCACATTTAGGTCTTTAATCCATTTTGAGTTTATTTTGTATATTATTTTTAAATAAGTGTGTCAATATATATATGGTTAAAGATTTACTATAATTTAATAAATAACACAGGTGGAAATTATGGCAAAGGGGAAAGACTGTATTATCAGTTATCCCAAGTCTAAGGGGAACACGTCAAAAATATTTTAACAGTCTACAGAATGAGACTGGTTTCACTGTTTAAGAAAAGTGAAGTCTTAATAATACATATTGACAGTGCCTGGGTGGCTAATTTGGTTAAGCGTCCTATTTGGCCCTAGTCATGAAATTGCAGTTTGTGAGTCTGAGCCCCATGCTGGGCTCGGTGCTGACAGCTCAGAGCCTATAGCCTACTTTGGATTCTGTGTCTCCCTCTCTCTCTACCCCTACCCCTTTTATGCTCTGTCTTTCTCTCTCTCTCAAAAATAAAAATAAACATTAAAAAAATTTTTTAAACACATATTAATGAAAACTTTAATTACAACACAACATGAATTTGACAATCTTTATAGGTAAGTAGTCATATATTTCTAAGTAATGACTGAATATTATTAAATATGCACTGAACAATATTTACCATCATAATAATACATTTTTAAAATACTAGGAAAAGTCTATTTTAAAGTTTAAGGTGAGAGGCACATGGATGGCTCTGTCAGTTGGGAGTCTGACTTCAGCTCAGGTCATGATCTTCTGGTTCATGGGTTCAGACCGGCACTGGGCTTCATGCTAGCAGCACAGGGCTTGCTTGGAATTCTCTCTCCCTCCCCCCCTCTCTAAGCCCCTCCCCCCACTCCCTCTCAAAATTTTAAAAATATAGTTTAATGTGAATTTACTGTAGTGTTTAAATATGTTCCGGAATATATGGGTTTCTTTGCTTTTCCTAACAGTAAAAAAGTTACTAGAAATTTAAACTATTTCATATATCAGTGCTAATGTAAAATTCTCTACTATCTTACTTTATGTATTATACATATTTACATATATATTTCCAGAACATGTGCATTTTTTCTGTCCAAAAACAGTAAAAAAAGAAAATCCTGTGTAAGGTAAAGTGAAAACGGCATTTCTAAAAAGCAGCACAAAATGCATCTAAGTCAAGTTTAATTACTATGAACATCTCTCACAACTCCACAGTCTATACTTTTGTAGACAGCTGTCTCTTAGGAAGGTATCTTTGCTCAGTGTCAAACTCCCTAAAGAAGAGAGCACCAAGTACCCTGTCAAGCAAATAATGTTACATGTATGCACACAATACAGAACAATACCAAATACAGTGTCTCACGGAACACCAGACATTAGTTTCTTTAACTGGCAAATTTTGCAAGTAGAGTACCATTTAGCAAAAAGGCAGAAATCATCTAAGTGCTAATGAAACATTTTTTTAAATACCAGCTCTCTTCCCTTCTCAGGTAGCATCTGGCCTTATACATTCACACATTTCTTAATGTTAAATCAAACACTTTCTTAAATTAAAAATTAACTCTTTATATTTTAGGTTAGTTAATTTTGTATATTAGTAGTTGATGTTTATAATATATTGGTACTTTGAGATGTAAAACACAAGTGTTTATGGGAAGATGTAAAATGTGACTACAAGTATTATATTATTAATATCACTGGGGCAAAAAGAATCCACAGATAAACAGCTGCATATGTAATGGAAAGAATGTATGAGAAAACTATGTGGAGAAATAAAACCAAGTTCAAAGTTTCTTGAATTTGAAAGCTGAACTTGAGAAAAACTTCATTAAATCATAATCCAGATATGGGGGGAAAAACAGAATTTAAAGTTAAGTAGAGAATCACAGACCTAAATTTAAGAGGTAAAACTATAAAATTCTTAGAAAAAAATACTGGAGTAAATCTTCATGACCTTAGGCAATGGTTTCTATTAATATTCCAAAAGTACAAGTAACAAGAACATAAAATAAATTTGACTACATCCAAACTAAAATCCTTTGTTCTGCAAATGATATGACCAAGATACATGGAACAGGAAAACATATTGGCAAATCCTGTTATCTGATACAGGACTCATATCCAGAATATATAAGCAACAATTACAACTCACCAATAAAACCACAAGTAACCAATTAAGAACTAGACAAAGGGTCTGAATAGACATTTTCCCAAAAAAGGCATATAAGTTACCAATAATACATGAAAAGATGCTCAGTATCATTTTCTGTTAGGGAAATGTAAATAAAAACCACCATAAGATTCATCATTCATTCATCATCTGAATTCAAGATTCATTCATATCAAGTAGGATTATTATAATCAAAATGGCAGCCACAGTTTTGGTGAAGATGTGGAGAAACTGGAGCCCTCAATTGATGTAAATGTAAAATCGTGAAGCCACTTTGGAAAAAATCTGGCCAAAGTTTTTCAAAACGTTAAACTTAGAACTACCATGAATCAGCAATTCCATTACCACCAAAGAAAAATTAAAACAAATTAAAATAAGGAAGAGTACACAAAGGTTCAAAACAGCAAAAAGTTAAAAACCATACAAATATCCATCCAACTGATAAAGTGATAAATGCAACGTGGTATATGGAATATTATTTGGGAATAAAAAAAAATTTAGTACTGATACATGCTCCAACATGGACAAAACATTAAAAACATCATGTTAAGTGAAAAAAGTCACAAAAGATCACATGCTGTAGGACACCATTTAAATGAAATGTCCAGAATAAGCAAACCCATAGCGTTAAAAAATAAATTCACAGTTGTCTAGGACTGAGAAGGGTTTGGGGAGAGGACTTGTTGGGGGATGGGCAGTGCCTGCTAATGGGTAGAGGATTTTTGGAAGACAAAATAGTTCTAAATTAGATTGTGGTGATTATTGTACAATCTTAAATACTAAAAAACAAGGAATTTTGCACTTTAAATGGGTGAACTGAATGGTATGTGAATTATATATCAATAAGGCTGCTAAAAAAGTCAGGTACAGACATCTTTAATCTACCTAAAAACACTTAAATCAGAAGCAGAAATATTACTTAAAATATTAATTCCAGAACTATTCTGGTTTTACAGAAGCATTAGGTTGTTGAAATTTTATTTTGGAATTACTTACAGACACTGTTAGGGAATCTTGTATATCTTTATGACTCACTAACTGAACATTACCATCTTCATAATAATGAACCTATTAGAAAAAGAAATTATAAGAATCATCAAGATCTCCATAGCTTCCACAATCACATCAGTGCATATGACCATCAATTTCCACTCTAAACCTAGACTTCTCTGCTGAGCTCCTGACCTTTCAAACTCCAGTGAAACTTTCTGCTCTCATAAAGGGAGGATAC
This sequence comes from Proteles cristata cristata, assembly GCA_017311185.1. Classification (NCBI taxonomy): domain Eukaryota; kingdom Metazoa; phylum Chordata; class Mammalia; order Carnivora; family Hyaenidae; genus Proteles; species Proteles cristata. Next base: position 698,295 of record JAESUZ010001987.1, read on the forward strand.
AAATTTGCAGTTCTTGTTTACTCAGACAAGCCCTCCACTGACCTGACTGCTGGACATTTTTACCTCATAGATATTCTACTGATATCTAAACTCAAGATGTCCAAAATTGAGCTCACAATATTCCCTCCCAAATGTCATTCCTCTTTTGTGCATTTCCACCAACCATTTAATTCCTCGAATTCGGACATGACTTTATTCAATAAACGCTGAGTGATTACTGTATATGCCTGCTACTACAGAAGGTTCCAGGGATGCACAGCTTTTAAAAGAGTCCCTGGCCTTATATTTCAACACAATACAGCAAGAGTTATGTTCAACGTCTTGACACTCTCTAGTAGATTTAAAGAAGGATTTCAGAAAAGAGGTAACAATAAATAGTTGCATTTAAAAATAGGAGTATGACAACAATTAAACCAGGGAAGATAAGGCAACTGAACTTTGAGAACAGCATTCTTTAGAAATGGAGGTATTTATAGCTGGAATGTGTGTGAGACTACGGAGGGAGAAGAGTGGCTGAAGAAATAAATAGGTAAACACGAGTCAACTTTGGGCCTTGTACGCCATGCAAACATGTCTGGACTATCTCGTAGGTAACCGTGGTCTTACCTAAGAAAGTAATATATCTAGATTTAAATTTTTAAAAATCATCTTTGTGATGATAGCAATGTGAAAAATAGATTAGGGGATGGCAAAGGGTCCAGTAATTCAACAAATTAACAATTTTATGCTAGGCATCGTGCTAACTGATGAAGACAAAACTGTAAACCAGACAATTCCGGCTCTCAACAAGCTTTGGCTCAACAGAGGTTTCATTTTAGAAAAAATCCAGGTGAAAGCTACTGAGGCCTAACTGAAGCCTCACTGGTCACCATTCATCAAGCACTTCACATCTGGCTCTGTTCTAACCATTTTGCCCGTTATCAACTAATCTTCAGACAATCATTTGAGCTTTCTATTACTGTTTTCATTTTTTGACTCATGAGGAAACAAGCAAAAACAGCTAAATTAAATAACTTCCTGTTGTAATATAACTAAGCAGACAGAACTGGGATTCAAACTCAAGCAGTGTGCTTTCAAATTCCACACTCTTAATCTGTATTCTCTAGCCCCTAATGGACAGTTATACTGAGACACGAAAGACTAGACATGTATAGTGGAGTCAGGTGATATAACAGCAGTATCTGATTCATCTTTATTCCTTTATAGCTTTTAGCACAATACCTTTCATGATAGTTAACAAATGTATTGAATAAATAAGTGAACCAAGATAGAAAAAGACTGTTCAGTCTTTTCCTTTGACTCGTTTAGTAATATTTATATTCAAATACTTGATTTTAGTTATTAAATGTTCTTCTATATAAACATTCAAGCTTACATTAAGAGTCAAAGAATTCAATTATGGTAGATTTCTTATAAGAAACCAAATAAGAGTATGGAAGATACTTGAAGGATATATGTCACATGTACACATATTAATATATACATATAATAAAAGGTATTTATAATCTAACATACATACATATACTAATTTTAAACTTCACCCAATTCCACCTAATTCAGAAAACAGAACAGCACAACTCAAACTCAGAGGATGCTTGGATGAACAAACTGTATGAAGAGCAGACCAAATGGTAGTATCTAATTTTAGCTGTGTTTTTAGAATCTTTAAGCTATCCTTGCAGATTTTTATGACTGCAAGGTTATTTGAAAGATGAAATCAGCACTACCTGTTTTTCCCATTACCTCAAAACAAATACCTGGGAAAGAAATGGCGATCGTATACTAAGAAAACGTAAACTTATGGATTAGTTGTTTCTCTGTTCAGAGTCATCTAGAGATCAGTAAACAAATACTTTTTACTTCATACCTGAATTTTCAAGATGCCAACCACTTGAGTGGTTGAAGGAGTGATTGTAAACTTCCATTCTGACCTCCAACGACCATTCCTTAAAAATAAAAACAGCAGCTGTAAATAAGGTAGGGAAAATAATTTGAATAAATTTTAAGTTCTGGATTTAAATTTAGTGCTACAGTATGCGAGTACGTGGGAAGGATGCTGGATATTCATTTTTTAATCACTGAAATACTTCAAAGAATCAAAGGGTTAAGTTCAGTTATGAGCTACATTTGATCTTCATCCTATTGATTAAAAGAACCTATAAAATGGACTCAACTAATGAATTCTAAAGCTAAGGCTTAAAATACAGTTTAAAAACTAAATTAATAAGCTACTTTTGGAGAAAATTTTAAGCTACTTCTTTACAACTGACACATTTGTGCTTTAAGAATGAACTGAGTAAACAGATGAAGAAGAGCTGGAGATATAGGCTTCCAGTTATGAAATTAAGAAGTCAAGAGGATAAAAAGAAACAGGGAATATACTCAAAAGCACTGTAATAAGGTATGGTGACAGATAGCAGTTTTACTTGTGGTGAGCACAGCGTAACTATAAACTTGTCCAATCATTACACTTTATACCTTAAACTAATATAACCTTGTGTGTCAAGTATACTTCAATTAAAAAAAAAAAAAACCTGAATCAATGTTCAGATCATCAGGGGCTTTCAAAGTACAGTCAACCCAGTTTGACATTCACTGAATGATACAAAGTACCAAATAATTTTAAAAACAAGGAATAGAAATACATTTTATATCCAGAAGAGAAGGTCTTTATATAAGGAGTTGTAAGAGTCCATTTTTTTTTCTTTTTCCCAGTTTTAGGATTCAATTTCCACATAAAAGGTACAACCTCTTCTCACTTCTCAAAAATGACTTTTAGGGGGCACCTTGTAGCTCAGTTGATTGAGCATCTGACTTTGGCTCAAATCATGATCTCTCAGTTCATGAGTCTGAGCCCTGAGTTGGGCTCTGCTGTCAGTCCGTCAGCTGGGAGCCTGCTTTGGATGCTGTCTCTCTCTCTACGCCCTTCCCCTGCTTGTGCTCTCCCCAAAATAAATAAATATTAAAAAAAAAAAAAACCTCTTGGCATACAAATTAACATATATTAATGGTAGGAAATTGTGACATTACAAACAAGCAACCAGTATATTGTTAACTCATTTTTGTCTCCCTGTCCATATATCAACACTGACTGCAAAAAGTAAAAAGGAATTCCAAATCAGGTAATGGTAACTGACACTTTAAGAACTATTTCAAAAGATCCTTCCAAAAGGCATTACTACCATATAGTAATGATAAATGATGCTGAGTAGATAGTACAGACCCCTTTTATCAGTGGAGAACATACCTGAGATGTCCTAGATTTTATTTATATTCTTCCCTCTCTTCTATTAACACTGTAACTAACAAATGTTAATTTGTTATTCAACAAATACTTATTAGGCCTTCAAAACTGCTAAACATTGGGGAAACAGGAGAGACCAAGAAGAAAATGTCCTAGTAAAATCTGAGAAACATCCATGAATAATACCTTTTGAGTTTCATTCCATCTGTATTTTAGGTGAACTGAAGTATATTTCTCTGTAACAAACTATTTAGATTTTACTGAGATTATTGTGGTATGTCATGTTTAATACTTTGGAATGTCATTTAATATTTATCTTTTCTAAAAAGTGGAAGTAAGTTTTAACTTCAATGATACAATGCTCATAGTGGTAGTTTGGGAGAAAAATTCACATTTTTGTGAAGCAGATTAGTGAGAATAGAAAACTCAAGCATCTTCATTTTACATAAAGCTCAAATAAATTCTGTTTTTGAAAACTGATTAATAAATTCACTAAACATCTCCAATACATTTTAAAGTAAAACTTAAATAAGAATTTTCCTTTAATAGTTCAATCTTTAGAAGACTGATTTTAGGATATTTATCTTGGCACAAATAGCATAAATTCTAGCAATTTTGTGAAGATTTATTTCTTTAGGATATTGGTAGGTTACTGCTACAAGTTTTTATGCCTAAAATGGAGAAACTACAATTATATTAAGTCCATAAAAGTAACTTTGTACATCAGAATCTTTAGAGAATTACAGCTTGTCATCAAGGCTTATGTTTACAGATGGAATTGATTTTCCTTCAGTGATCATGGATCTGCATTCCTCCAAATGTTCTTGGTTAACCATGTAACCTTGCATTTATTTCCAAGATGGTTAAACAGTGGAGCAATCTTGGGCCATGGACCAAATCAGTCCACAGGGGTTACTGATACCTCTTACTTTACCCTCAAGAGCACAACCAACCAACTTAGCTAACAAGTCAAATATTATGACTATACTTACTCTGATGATATTAGTATGTATTAACAAAAAAGGAGGATAAAGGTAAACATTTCATTCAAGTCTGAATTTATGAAGTCTTACAGAGCCTCAAAATTTTATTAAAAGAGGTATCTCAGAAATAGTCTTGTCCAAAGAATAAAAAAGCCCAACATGTCAAAGGTCCAAGACTAATAGTGAAAGTCAGTGCTTTAGGGGACTGGACTTTTATAAGGAATAATCAAATAATTTCTTCGATCATAAAATTATAACCCAAATAAAATTAAATTATGATGATAATATGCCTCACTGTATAAAACATGTCATTACTTCCTTACATTTGCCAATCAAGCATTAAGCAATCTACATGAAAACATCTACTTCAGAGGCCCCAAAGTTCACCAGAAAAATCACTATTCTTTCCTTTATGATCACCTCAGTCCTCTTCTCCCATATAAGTCTCACTCAGGAACAATCCCTTCTCAGAATGAGCATATGGGCTTGCCAACTGGTCTGCTCACAGGCACAAATGTTCCCTTAGGATGCTGCGTGCAAGTCTCTAAAAACACTCAATGCCATCCCACGCTCTTTTCACAGAGTGTCAATGGATTTACTGCTACCTTTAAATAAGTGTGCTGGTTATGGAGCAGATACCTTTCTTATATCAAAAGGCTGAAGCTTTACGTTTAGACTGCACTTAGTCAATTATAAACAAATAAGGGATAGGTCCAACCAATAAAGCAAGGATTACAGAGGATATAAGCAATGTCAAAATTCCCCAAAATACAAAACTGTCACTTACCAAAAGTTTTTTGCTTGGAACTGATGGCTTTCTATGCATGCAATAATGGTTTGCTGTCCATCTATTTTTTTACCATATACCTTAATGGCAAAAAAAAAAAAAAAAAGAGAAGAGTAAATGCAGAGCCACAGAATGTTCAATTTTAAACATCTATAAAAAACTGTATCACTTTGATAGGAACATATAAAAGAATACCAAGTAGGTCATCATTTCAATATAGTAGCTAGAAAAACAAATACTCTAACATGAACACCTATAATCACAAATTTTAGTGAATCATGACGAGCTCAATATTTATTTGTTTATTTATTTATTTATTTACTTACTTATTTAAAATGTTTATTCTCAGAGAGAGTGCAAGTGAGGGAGGGGAAGACAGAAGGGGACAGAGGATCCGAAGTGGGCTCTGCATCAACAGCAGTGAGCTTGATGTGGGGCTTGAACTATGAATCACGAGATCATGACCTGAGCTAAAGTCGGATGCTCAACTGAGCCACTGAGGTGTCCCAAGAGCTCAAAATTTAAGAAACAAAACCCATCATTATACTCTAAAATATTCATAAACATCCTAGACATACCAAACTCTTCATTCCAAAAACAGGTATCACAAGGGAAGTTTATTTTAAACATAGATACCAATTTGGCTGTTTACACACAAATATTGGACTTACATTGTAATTATTACCTTTGTTTCCTTTATGATCTTGGGGGTTCCATTTCTTTAGTCATTTTACAAAGTATTAGGATAGAGCTGAGAAAGTTAATTTACTTATAGATGAGAAAGGTCATTAATAGAATGCCTGTGATAATATGATGATGTTATTTTACCTCTTGCTTACTGCTTTAAAAGTAATGGATATTTTGTGTTTCTCAATCTTCCTGGAACAAATAAGACTCTCATACTCAACCTAACTACCTATTCTTGAGTTATTCTTCCAAAATAATCCTAATCAACAAGGTTATAGTTCAAAGAATTTGTGAAGTATTTTTGGTTATGTTGCAATTTTTCCTCAAATAATTACTGAGAACTAAATTCTTAAGGAAGGGGACCATATGAATTTCTGTCCTACCCAGAAAGCTTCTGAGACTGAAATGGGATACTACTGGTAATATTAATAATTATGTTGGGAAAGCAAGTAAAAAAAGGATGTATGGTAACCTTAGGTTCCAGAGGTACGCTGAGGCCAGGTACATAGTGCCACAAAAGCTTGGACTCTGTTCAGAAGCCTGGATTCTATCCTAAGTGTAACGGAAAAACCTTTGAATGATTTCAAGCATGGGATTTCCATGATCTGATCTGAATTGCAAAAGATCACTTATGCTATGGAAAGGATCAAAGAAACACAAACTGTGGGGACATAAAGACTATTTGGATACAATCTTATTAGAAAAAAAAAGAAAAAGCATTACTAGATACTATCATAGTTTATCCTGCAAATATTTAATATGTTAAACCTATGAAAGAAAACATTAAAAAAAAAACTTGATTATAAAACATGCAAGGATAGGATTCCATTTTCAAATAATTTAATTTGTTCTAAGGGCTTATAACTTAATGAAAAAAAGTTTGATCTAAACTTAATGAGATGAATTGTGAACATGAGATTAAAGAATCTTATCAAGCTCTAATCAATGCAGGACAATTCTTATGTAGATTTAATTCAAAGTACATTTTCCCATCTTAGGCAATCATAATATATTTACTATTTAGAGTTTCTTGAAAAAAATATTCTTAGAAGTGTTTACTTGAAAAAAATGGCAAGTTATAAAATATCAGTTCTGTAAATTATTATAGATCGGGAGATCATAAAAACACTGTCATATTTACATAAGACAGAAGAAAAAATATGCCTTTTGATGACTTACAGTGCAGACCCCATTTGGATAATGTTCTTTTACATAAGCTCGCAGAGCAGTTTCTACTGAAGTTCTCCATGATTCAACTGCATTTTCTGCTTCATATGGTCTTGGATCAGTTGCTTCCTTTCTTAAGTGATCAAATTTGAAACAGATTCTGTTTTTGGGATCCAAAAACTTTCCATTTCCCAAGTCGCCATGTTCTGTTATCAATACCTTCAAGGATGCAATGAATTTTGAAAAAAAAAAGTATTTAAAATAGCATTTAAGTACTGATATATATTAATATATATTCACTTAAACTTTGTCCTTAACATGGTAAAATAAATTCTACTCCAAGCAACTGGTTTAACTATATGGCACAACTACAGTAATTCAAATAAGGCTATTCTCATTCAGCTTAGATCAGTGGATCTTTCTCCCAGTATAACTTCTGGCTATCTGGTGAAAATAATGCATCTTTTAATATACTGCTGAAGTCCTTTTTTTTTTTTCCTTGAGAACTATACACAGTTTACTATTTCTGTAATCAGTTTCTAGTCCTCAAAACCAAGAAATATGGTAATAACCTCCAATGAGACTGGTTACAAGAATGGCTTTAACACAGACAGAATACTCTTCAGAGTGTCCTATATTGATCCTGGGCCCCAAATCTCATCTACTGTGAGTGCCTGATTATTTTCATAATCTATCCATTGACAGCTGTTTTCAACTAACTTCCTAATTTTTTAAACGTGTAATTTATTCATTTATGTACATTTAAATTGTACGTGCATAAATCTGATATTCTGTGCTTTGTTTGAAAAGTTTCCCTCTTTTTCTTCCTTCCCAACTCTCCCAATCTTTGATGGCTTACCTATATCAGGACTTCTCCTTCCCTCTGATACAAATCACATAAACATAGAATGTATCCTTCTAAATTTTTTTCAATCATATAATCCTACATAGATAAGTAAATACACATCTATTTATACATAAACACACAGGGTTTTTTGGGGTCACTGTTTCACAAGAATGGAATGAAAATGCATGCACGCCCACATACATTTGTCTGCATCTTTTTTCAATATCAACATTATACTTATAGAAATCCTTCAAAGTCAACTGGTAAACTTCTCATCATTCTTTTTAATGTCTGAATAAATGTCCCATGATGTAAATATATTTTATTCTGTCATTCCTTTATTGATGGACCATCTCTTTATTTTCTGGCTGTTTTTCTTTTTCGGGGGAGGTATACGTACATTAAAAATGTTAAAGTATTTTTGTACATAAATTTTAAAATACTAATGTTTTTATTTCCACTAAATGCTTCCACATCTCGTAAATATATTCCTGGCAGTGGGGACAGTAGGTAAAAGGGCTATATGTTTTTAATTCTTAATACACTTCCAAAAAATGGCTCTGACAATTCACGTTTTTATGAACAGTATATAAGCTATACTTCCTTTCACATTACCACCATCACTAAGCATACAATTCTTTCTTCAGTCTAACACGTATAAAATATCTCATTACTTTAGTTATATTTCTCTGACTACTGACATATCTAAATTCCTTTCAAGTGTGGGCCATTTGCTCTTCTGTAAGCAAATATTCTTTAATTTTTTTCATCTGAGTTGTTTTTTTTGTCTCATAGATTTATCAGTCCTTTAAGGTATCTGTTTCACTTTATGGTTAAAATAATTACTAAGTAGCAAAATGTCCACCTTTTCTTCTACAGTTTCTGGGTTCCCAGACTTAAATTAAAGAGTCTTCCCTGCCTTAATATTGTACAAGTAAAACTCGTTTCTCTTAAAACTTTAATTTTTACAAATTTTTAATCTACCTGAAATTTATTTCTGTATATTGTATGAGACAGTGGTTCAACATAACTTTTTTCTTGACAGAAATCAGTTGTGTCAATTTTTTTTTACTTATGTCTGTCTAAGTTATGATCTTGTCATGCAAAAAAATTTTCATATATTCTGGGACTAAATTCTGGTTCCGTATGCTGCTGTATTGATCTGTTCATCTACTTTATACAATACCATTCTTATTTGACTCTACAATGGTTATAAAGCATCTTCTGCTTTCTAGTAAAAGAATTCTCTCCTTCCAATTCTTCTGTTCTTACATTATTCTTGTTTTTTCCCCAAGCATGTATTTTTTTTTGCATAAATCATGAACATTTTGACCTTAATTAAGAAAACTATTAGGATTCTAATAAATTGCATTAAATTAATATTTTAACTTTTAAGTACTTTCACTTTCTATTTCAAAATGGAATGTGGTGCTGCCTTCCCACTGTTCACATCCTGTTTTGTCTTTCGAGAAGATAACTATGGTTGTCTTTACAATCTTTTGCCTTTCATGTTAAAATTACACCTAGGTTAATGCATAGTTTAATCATTTAAAATGGAATTCCTCCCCCTCCAACCATTTCTACTGTAAAGAACTTATTTGGCACAATAGAGAACAACTAATGAGTTTAGTATACTTACCTTAAATTCAGCCATCTCACAAAATAATTTTAGGTCTAGTAGTTTCTTTTGATTGGGAGGTTAATCAGGTCACCTAAGAGTTTTCTTTTCCTTCCTAAAGCTTTAAAAGTTCTCATTCTCCTGTCTTATTTGCTATATTTATATTTATGTTAGATAACAGTGATAAGCAGACAAATCTGGCAAATTGTCTATTTTAACTATAATTATTTTAGTGTTTGTAGTTTATGATATTTACTGTGATTTTTGCTAAATAGTCTACTCTATTTAAGAGGTTTCCTTAGGATTTTTGTAATGAGAACTATCTGCTGGATATTTCAAATTCCTTTTCACTGTCTAGTGATACATCATAAAGTTCTCCTTTTTGATTTAACAGAGAAGACATATTGTCTTACATGAAACCACTCATGCATTTTTGTAAGAAATTCTATTAGACTTCATATGTCATTCTTTTTGATATATTTCTGAAGTCTATTTGTTAGTATCTATTTAAAGTTTTTAAATCTATGATCATATGCGAGATTAGTGTAGTTTGCTTTCTTTGTTTTACCTTTATTAGGTTTAAGTATTAATGTTACGCTAAGTTCATAAATGAGTTTGGGAGCTATGCAACATTTTAAAAAGACGGATTCCCTGGACCCAGCAAATATTCTTCTAGGGATTTATCTTAAGAAAATAACAGTCAATGTGCCCAGAGGTACAAAGATGTACAATAACTTTGTTTACAGTTAAAGAAAAAAGAAGGAAAAAAAAAAATCTCCCAATGGAAAGAAAATAAATTTAGGAGATTCATAAAATGAAACACTAAATAACTTCATATATATGCATACATGTGGATACACACATGCATGTCTATGTCTACATATGTCTTTTTTCTCTGCAGTTACAAGTCATCTTCTGTCTACACTTTGCCCTCTATAAATACACGACTACATACTACATATTGAATGCCAAATGCAAGCTTTGACATAATGAGCCACTTAGAACTGTTACAACTCTCATGTTCTACCTACCCGTTCCTTCTTCATACTGTTTTACATAAATTGTGCTTCACAAAAGCACAATGTGAATTAATACAATCATTGTTCAGTTATTTGTAACTCTAAACCAAAAAAACCCCCAAAAACAAAAAACAAAACTAGTCGTGACCTTTGGTGGCTTTTCTTAGCTTAGCAATACTAGCTTTCACTTTGAAAGAAAATATTTAATAATTACTAAAGCTAAGTTACTCACATGAAGAACTGTAGAATTCCAGAGCAACCAAAATATGATATAAATCTTACTAATATATATTCTAGTTTTTGGATTAATATAGGATTGATTTTTTTTTCCTATAAAAAACAAGAAAGTAGATTTAAAGCAATTATTTTCTAAAATCTTAAAAGATTTACATTTGAATACTTCTAAAGGGTCTTTCTGCTAATAGTATTATTGGTCTCACAATAGAAAGAAAGAAAACCAATTTTCAATTATTTTGCACATAAGTGGCTATGATTAAAATGAACACTTTTTAATTTTTAAACATATCACTTCACAATTCTTGCAGAATACATTAACCGTTATAAATGAAACAAAGAATAGTCAGATCCTGTGTTCATATGAAACATACCTGATCTTCATAACCTTCAATTTTTACTGGAGTAAACTGGTCCAAGTTATACTGTGCAAATGCACTAAAAAAGATAAAGGCCAATTATTCAAAGTTACAAACTTAACACTCTTAAGTATGAACAATTCACTTGTCAATAAATCTCCTGCATTGCATATGGCAAATTAAATAAAACTGTAATTCTCCATTATTGATTTTATATTAACCATAATTATTATACAGATATGGGTATTTTTTAAAACTGATGAATAATATCCAGCCTCCAATGTTTAGCAAAATAAATTAAATCAGTAAATATAATTTGACTTTTCATTCAACACCTTGAATGTAAAGATCAGCCATCTACATATTTAATTATTTGAGTATATATTTAGTACACTATATACCAGGAAACAGAGTAGGTACTATGAGAGATGCAGAGTAATCAGGCAGATCCTATGATCAAAGGACTTACAGTTGAATAAGAGAGATAATAGATAAACATAAACATAACACAAAGCAGAAAGTACTATAAGATAATGACCAATATAGAAAGCATCAAGGAGAATTATTTTATTTTATTTATGAGAGAGAGAAAGAGAGAGAAAGAGTGCAAGTGAGCAAGGGGCAGAGAGAATCCCAGACAGGCTCCGCACTGAGAACAGGGCTGGAGCTCACCCACTGCAGGGCTCCAACTGACCAATGGTGAAATCATGACCTGAGCTGAAGTCAGATTCTTAACCAACTGAGCCACCCAGGTACCTCAAAGAGAATACATATTTCTAAACACATGGAATATATTCCATGAAGACAAAAATAAGAAGAGAAGTAAAGGTAATTTCATTAGAAATCTGACAAAGAGAAATGGCCTTGAAATAATGGGTAGAGTATTCCATTTAGAGGGACCAGGATAAACAAAACACATGAGAAGATACGTTAGGTCCACACCAAAGGAAGCACCAAGCTCAAGGCCTGACACATAGCATGTGTTCAATTATACATACTGAATTGAACTGAAAGGCCCTGGTTGATAGAATAATTACTTCATTTGGGAGACAAGGCAGAATCACAGAAACTTTTTGAGAAAGAAGAACCAAACTACCTCTAAAGATTCATCAGGCAGCAGTGGGTATGACAACTAGACAGTGGAGCAACTAGAGCCCCTCCCCAACCCCCCAAAAAGCAGTTAGGTTATTATTAGGCAAATGTCCATGTTAGAACTGTTGAAGAGTCTGAAGTAGGAAATGGTGATAAGATGGATTTGAGAATAAAACCTCTCTACTCTACGAGTAATGCTAAATTACATATTGTAAAATATTTATAGAAAAGCTTTTCATAGTACAAAACATTATCTAAAAAATATGTAAGGATCATATATAACCTGGGAATTTTTTTCTCCACTTAACAGAAAAGATACTATTTTAAAATTTGGAAATACATCTCTAATCTACCTGGAAGATTTTCTAGATGTCAAGACATCCACTGAATTTTCAGGTATTAGCTACTGAGTCTCATCTAGAAAGAAATGTTTGGTTGAGCAAAGCACTACTGATAAAATAGCAGACATTTAAATCATTTAAATCCAGCTCAAAGCTACTTCTAAATAGAAATTAAAAGTTCCTCCCTTTGGGCTCCAAAAGCATTTGATATGCCTCTAATATGATACTACTTTGTTTCATTTGGCCTGATACTAAACATCTCTGACTGCCCATTAGAAAATCCCTAAGAGGCTTATTGATCTCATTATCACAGTGAAGTCTAGCATTCATAGGTCAGTTGAATAAAAGGCTCTTTCTGGACATTTAAAAGTTAGACTTGAGAGTACCAACTCTTTGCTATGTCTACTTTTCCATCTTAAGAAACATACTGAATTTGTGCCCCTAGTAAAAATATCCCATTAAAACCACCTAAGAATAACAGCCATATTTTCCCCCTTACAAAAAGATAGGAAGAGAGGGAAAAAAAGGATTAAAAGAGTTAAAGCAGCAGGGAAAAGACAAGACAGAAAGACAGACAGAAAGAAGGAAAGAAGGAGAGAAAGAAAGAAAGAAAGAAAGAAAGAAAGAGGAGAAAGAGAAAGAATGAAAGAAAGAAAGAAAGAAAGAGAAGAAAGAAAGAGAAAAGAAGAATGTATATGAGAAACAGAAGTACCTGAACAAAAGAAATTCAGTATCAAAGATCACAAGTGATGAGAAATGCGATTATAGCTCTGGTGAGACCACCACTAGGACATGTTCTAAATGATTTTATTGTGCCTTGCAAATTTTGGTTACGTAATTCTGGACAGCCTCAATGATTAGTGATAAAGTTTCTTTAAAGGGTGAAACCAAGTTTGGAGATATTTTAAAAGTAATTCAGAACAAAATTTAGTGAATAATGAGGATAATACTATTTCTGCTTGAAAATTACTTCCTATAGAAGACACCGTGACCAGTTAACCAATGATTTAAAGCATATTTCTCACTTCACAGATACCCTCAGATGTCTACCAAATGAATTCAAATAGTTTTGAGAAATTTAGTATGAAGAATACTACTGAAGTCAAAAAAAGAATATTTTCTCTAAGTGTTCATCTAGTTAGCAATCATTTAATAGTATATACAAGTATATACGAGACAGTTTGAACTTTCTCCTTAAGGTTTTGATGCTTTTTCTTGGTAAATATCTTGTTTTATCATTACTTACTGATTTCTTCACACTCATTTCCTTAGAATATCAGGTATTTCCATGTATACACATCATGAAATGTGGACTAGAGCTGTCCCAAAATGTGTTTCATAATAAAAGAGATATGTAGCTCACATTCTAATTTCTTTTTAAAAAAAATATAACTTATTTAACTTTAATGTAAAAACCATCATCAGATAAATACTTCTTTGGACAAACAAAATTTCAATACTTTCATCAATGAGTCAAATGTGGCAGTTTCATACCACTTATATAATTATGAATATTTCTTTGACCTTCATTAAACTTTATTCTCTGGGAAAAAAACTCTTGTTCTTTCAACAAATCAAGTTTCTCATTTTCTTAACTAAAAACAAAACAAAACAAAACAAAAACCACTAATTCTTGACCCTACATGAAACAACTGACACGTTTATTTACCACAGAGAATTCAGAGGAATAGTTTACTTTGAAAGTACTGATGTTAGAAGTTATAAATGCTGTACATTTTCTTTACTTCCCTAAGGTTTTTGTCAACATGGCATATGCTACTATAAAGAAAATTCATTTTATATGAATATAAATAATTTAAATATGGTTTAAAAAAACTTAGGAATAAGTAGCCATTCACTCAGAAGCTAATAATTAAAGTCAAAGATACAGAGTAAATTGATTTCTATGAAGCACTTTAACTATAATAATTAAGAGAAGTGGAAGCAATCCAAATGTCCATTGGCAGATGAATAGATAAACAAAATGTGGTTTATAAACACAGTATTAACAAGATAACAAAGTTTGACATGTACTACAGCATGGAAGAACCCTGAAAACATTATATTTTATAGACTAAACCCACCACTAAATGACTAATAATAAAAGTTTCCACTTAAGTGGGGTACATAGTGAGGTCAAATTCATAGAGACAGAAAACAAACTGATGGGTGTCAGGGGCTGAGGGGAGGGGAGAATGAGAAATTATTGTTTAATGGGTATGGACTTTTAGTTTGGGAAAATTTAGAAAGTTCTGAAGATGGACAGTGGTGACAGTTACACAATGTTAATGCAATCAGTGCCAAAGACCCATATTCCTAAAAGTCACTAAAATGGTAAATTTTATATTATGTACATTTTCTCAGAATAAAAAGTAATAAATATGGTGAGATAAGCGAAGAGGATTAAGAATACACTTACTGTGATGAGCACTAAGTTATTTACGGAATTGATAAATCACTATATTGGACATCTGAAACTAATATAACACTGTTATGTTAATTATATTTGGATTAAACTGACAAAGATTGCTATTGAAAAAAAACGAGGAAATTAAATCAGAAGCAAAATCAGATATGCCTAGAAGTCTGTTGAACTTCTACCTTCATTAGGGTTAACTATAAAGGACAGGTTATTGATAAAATAATTACTGATTATTTGAAACATTACAAAAATAGAGTAGGAGCAAATTTCCCCCCGGTAAGGATTTCAAATATTGGGTAGAATACTAGTATGAAAAAAGGTGTCCGGATGGACACTACACACTCATTGTACGGCACCTAAAAATCTGTTTAATTTTATTATTTTCCAACGAACTATGAAGTTAGTGAGCCTCACATAGGAGATGGAGATGGGAACAGAGAAGAGAATCAATTATTTCTCTGAAATTCTAAGACAGTTGTAGAAAGTCATGATTGTGGTCACTGGTCTAAAGATGATGTACTAGGATTTAAACTGCTTAGTTATTCGAATCACTCACAAATCTAGTAAATATTTACTCAATATGTGTCACATACCGTTAGGTATTTATGGATGTATAAAATAAATTCCTATTTCTCAAAAATCTGTTAGGGTCCAACACATAACAAGAAGTAAAAACTGAATAAAAAAGCAATCACAATTTCAAAAATCAAAGTTTCTAAAATAACTTTATCCATTCCTGCAAATGCCAAAATGTAGTATATATAGAGAGAGGTATTTAAGCCACTGCTAAACACTCAATGAATAGAAATTTCAGGTTATAATTGTGTCCCTATGTCCCTCTGTGATCAAAAATATTTCTTTTTTAGCTGAGTACACACATATAATACATGTAAATATTTAAGCTTGATGTGCAAATATCTATTTCAGGAATTAGTGCTTAAAAACAAACTTTACAACATTTTTCTCATCATGTCAGTTAGTTATGTTAACATGTAATACTTACTGAGCTGCTCCTTCCCTGAGAAGATTATCATTATTAAGCAGTAACCGAACATCTGCAAAACAAGTATTATGTTTTCTGTATTAAAATCGGTTTGAAATTTCTGTATAATGAATGCAGATTAATTTAGTCATGTATCAACACTCCCCACTCTCCTTTTACCTCTAACATGTAAGCAATATCAAAACTTGACTCTGATGACCAAAATAACCATAAAAACATACCATCATATTATTTTTAGAAGATACTGGTTAGGAATAAGAGAATTAAATAAAATACAGATTTCTAGGGATGCCTGAGTGGCTCAGCTGGTTAAGTGCCCAACTCCTGATCTCAGCTCAGGTACTGATCTGTTTTGAGTTCAAACCCTGTGTTGGGTTCTACACTGGGCATGAAGCCTACTTAAAAAAAACAAAAAACAAAACAAAACAGGTTTTCCCAGCTATCTGCAAGTTCACTTTGAGCCACCTGGCTTTTACCTGTTTTTGCTAACTGAATGGATTATAAGGAGGATTTTCACTTTTACCAAATTGTAATTGTTTTTCCACTTTACGCCATTGCAGTTTATGAAAGATTTCACAGAATGCTCTATTTATGGACAGCAAGGGAAATCTGTACATGTTATTTTATACTTTTCATAGCCAATGTAGGCAGATTGTAACGTATTTCCAAAGAAAGTGGAGAAAAGCTCCACCAAAAAGATGGTCTGGTAATGGGGCTCCTGGGTAGCTCAGTCGGTTAAGACTCCAACTCAGTGTCTGGTCATGATTTAGCAGTTTGTGGGTTTGAGCCCTGCACTGGGCTCTGTACTGACAGCTTGGAGCCTGGAGCCTGCTTCAAGTCTGTGTCTCCATCTCTCTCTATCCCTTCCCTGTTCACGCGCTGTCTCTCTCTCAAAAATAAACAAACATTTTTAAAAAATTAAAGAAAAAAAAAAAGATGGTCTGGTAAGATCTGCAGAAGATGCATGCCTCCTAGTTTGAAAACACTATCATGAGTTTCAGATGAATCTGCTCCATAGAAAAAGGAATTAAGCAAGAAACAGCTTGTGAACAGAACACAGATGTAGACATTTCTGTCCTCAGACAACTCATGTTCAAACAACAGATGAATGTAGTTAGTTCAATATGGATAACTGCTTTATTTGACTTAGCAATCTCTTTGGTTATTGATTCTTAATTCTGATCTAATTTTAGACTCATTATTATTATGCAGACATTTGCCCATTCATCGTTAAAACATAACTTTAAAAATAATACTTTTATTGGAAAATCCAAGCACTTTGTAAAACATTAAGGAAAAAAAATCATATAATCTCACCAAAAAAAAAACACCCCAAAAATATTCTATTCTAATCTTGTTATATTTTATTTCCCTATACACTCGGCTATTTCACACAGTTGCTATCATAAAGTTCAGATCACAATGTACCCTAATCTTTTCATTAAATGAAAATAACACAACTAACCTAAGGATCTTCCACTAAGTAACTGGTTAAATACAATATAAGCACCGTATATAGTTCTTATAAACAGTGTAAAATTAAGTAGCCATTAAAATAATCTAGATGTGAAAAAAATGTAGACATGTATTTATCAACATGAAATGCATCCATAACATGATAAACAGGAAGGGGAAAATTCAGCATGTATAGTATTATCTTATTTATGTAATGTTATGTATCTGTATCTAAACTAAGTAATATTAGAAGTATTTCATTCAAATGCTGGAGAATGAGAGGGTAGAATTCTGGATGATTTTTAGGTTCATTTTTGTATTTTGGACATTTTAGAATGCCTATGAATCATTTTTACATAAATCATAAAGCTACTCCAAAAGAAAAAAGTATTAACTATTCACATGCCTCCTTTCAGTAGGCAGCTCTGATTTAAAAAAATAAAAATCTTTCATTAACCACTAAAATAATACTGATTTGATTCCTAAGCTAACTGATTTTAAACAATGGAAGTTACTGCCTAAAAATTATTGTAAAATATACACATATTTAAAATTATAGTGATTTCTGTATCACAAAGCAAACTGTGGAGTTCTACTTGATAAATATGATGCTTTCATGTTCAATAATGAAAACATAATCATTAACAGTGGTACTGCATGGCAGTCATCTTTTCCAGTTCTAAATGTGAAAAAAATTTTAAAGCAACATCTATTTGATCCAGTTAGCTTTATGCTGGGGAAAAAAAAAAAAGTCCTGCTTTTATCATAAGGAAAGTACAGAAGAAAAAATGTAAGAATTTGAATAAAATCTACTCTTACAAAAAATAGTCAGGATGTGGTTCCAAGCCAGGCTACACATTGGACCCATAAAGTGGAGAGTACAAGGCTTAAAAAAAAAAAAAAAAAAAAAAGAAATTAAAAGAAACAAATAAATACGTGAACTCCAGCCCAGATCTACCAAATCAGTATCTGAGAATGAAGATCAGAAATTTATGTTTCAATGATTTTAGCACCACCAGCCTAAAAAATAGTATTTGGGAACCACTAAACTAACAAGATTTTATGACTTGGAAATTCTAAAATTTGTGATTTCTCTTGGAATTGTCATACTGGTGTTATCAACAGAAACAGCAACAAAAATAATAAAATTTGTGACATTTTCCCCTTATTTAATTCCCTTTTAATTTTAAAATATTCCTTATTTAAAACTTCTATAATATACTATGTCTTACTTTTATTCCACAGCTCTCTCTCCACCCTAAGCCTACTAAATGGTTTATCCTAAATGCCTAAAATACGGTACCTCAACACAAAACTTACCAACATTAATTTACAATGAGACTTAAGAAAGCAATTTCTAGGACTCATACATTCCTTTAGGGCCTTTTTGATTAACAAATCTGTAGGGCATTTATTCAAGGTAGTAACATTAAGTGAAAGACTTTCTATGAATTGTATAAGAGTATGGGGGCCACTGACTTTAGTGTAGTTTCACCATTATCAATTTAAGTTGTATGCCAACTTTTGGACCTAAGGAAAGTAGAGGCTGACATATTAAAACAGAAGTTAAACCCTACAGGAAGCAAAAATATTTCTGAATTCTCTCCCAACTTCCCAATTCACTACTTGAGATTTTACAGTTATCTTAAAAGGATACAGAATACAGTACAGACTTGCCATTCTTTCTCTAAGAGTAGCTCAGTAGTTAAATTTTTAAATGCATAAAAATTACCATATGTAATTATATGTACTAAATCATGTATTATTATAGTTTGTGGATGATTTAAGGGATTTTCAATTTTTGCCTCATTTTTTGACTTTAAAACCTGATCTTTTTTAAGGTGAGATTTTATTATATCTTACACTATGAATGAAAATTAGTAATTAACTTCTTTAAAAACATGTTTAAATAGTTTACTCTGGAATAGAATGTTTTAAAAATAAAACTAAAGAGTCCTGGGTAAATTAGTTTAAGACAGTGAAGCCCAAATATATTAATGTACAAATAACACATTTATAGTACCTACAGTAACTTATTTCTTAGAAAGTTTTTTTAACGTTTTTATTTATTTCTGAGAGAGAGAGAGAGAGAGAGGGACAGCGTGAGCAGGGGAGGGTCAGAGAGAGAGGGAGACACAGAATCTGAAGCAGGCTCCAGGCTCTGAGCTGTCAGCACAGAGCCCGACGCAGGGCTCGAACCCATGAACTGTGAGATCATGACCTGAGTCGAAGTGGGACGCTTAATCAACTGAGCCACCCAGGCGCCCCTACAGTAACTTATGCTTAAAACTGCTTAAGAACAGTTTTGTAAGATCACTATGGGCCATTTTCCTGGTGATTGTTTCAACCATGTCATTCTTATTGTTAAAAAAGGAGCCATTGTTACAGTTTTTATAGTAACCAGGACTGTATAACGGTTCAAACTTTTGCTTTGGGTGTATAATCATAAAAAAGTTTGTCACTGTGGTTTAAAGAAGGACATGCTGTGAACTAATTTACCATATATAAATTAAATAGTTTTTACATGTGCTCTCATCTTCTGAACATGGTGAAACACTGTTTTTTCCTCTTTGTTTTTGGCTGTTCATATTATTCTAATAAGTTTTTCTTTCTTTTACTTTTTTTTTTTTTGATGTTATTTATTTTTGAGAGAAAGAGACACAGAGCACTAGCAGGGGAGGGGCAGACAGAGAGGCAGACACAGAATATGAAGCAAGCTCCCAGCTCTGGGGTGTCAGCACAGAGCCTGAAGTAGGGCCTGAACCCACAAACTGTGAGATCATGACCTGAGCAGAAGTCAAGGGCTCAACCAACTGAGACACCCAGGCACCCCAGTTTTTCTTTAAAAGAAATACATAAATACATTTCACGATTCCAAAAAATAGTTCAAATTTTGTCCTTTTTAAAAATTTATTACTCTTTTAAGGCTAACTTAAACATAATTATCATATATATCATAAGTATATTCTAACCATTATGAAATCGAGATTGACATAAATTTTCATTGTAACTCAGAAATTACAGATTTTTCTACATACCCCACCACCACCAGTTTTGTTATTTTGGCTATAAATTTATTCTTTTAAAAAAAAGGATTGCTTGATATATCAAGCCTTAGTGTTATGAATTAAACACTCACCATTAAACACCTCATTAAATTCTCCAGGAGGGGCATGAATAATGAATTTTGCTGCTATACGCACCTAAAATAGAAATGAAGATATAAATGTTCCATGGCATAGGCCTCCACTAAAATAACCAAAAAAACATGCAAAATTATACTACTTCCAAGTTCTACTGAAAATGGCTTAACAATTTTTTTAAAGATAGTGACACTTCTACAAACTGTATTACTGTTTCAATTATTTAATATAATTACAATGTATAGGCTAAATACAGATAAAATACATATTTAATACATTTAAGGATTCAAAGCTACCTAACATATAAACATTTTCTTATAAGCAAATTCTTCTTTTAAAATAAAATGGAAAAAAGTATCAATCAAGAAAAGCTGTATGTGTGAAGAAATGAGATGCATTTAGGTACAATAAAGAAAACAGATATACTATATTTATATTTCTATAAAATCACGAATTAGTGAAAAATATATAAAAGAAAAGGGGAAGAAAGGTCTAAATTCAAAATGTTTTTAAAAGGAGACCTGACTGAAGACATTTCATAAATACAGTAAAACTTTCTCCTTGCAGACATGATTATTTACAATGAAAAATCCCAAAGAATCTAAAACAATAATAATTTACATGTAAATGTAACAAAACATCTGCAGGACTAGTGTGCCAAACACTACAGAAAATACTAATGCAAGAAATCAAAGAAAAGCTAAAAAACTGACATATGTTCATGGACTAGAAGACTAAATAATGTGAAGATGACAATTTTTCCCAAACTAGTCTATACAATCAATGGAGGTCCAATGAAAATCAAATCAGGATTTTTCTTTTCTTTTTGCTTTAATTTTTTTTTAATGTTTCTTTTTGAGAGAGAGAAACAGAGTGAGAGTGAGAGAGGGGCAGAGAGAGGGAGACACAGAATCTGAGGCAGGCTCCAGGCTCCCAGCTGTCAGCACAGAGTCTGATGCAGGTCTCGAATTCACAAAATCCAAGATTATGACCTGAGCTGAAGTTGGATGTTTAACCGAATGAGTCACCCAAAAGCCCCAAAACAGGATTTTTCTGATACATATCAACAAGCTGATTCTAACACTGATATGTTTTATATATAACTTTTCTATGCATAAAGAATGTAATGAGTGCCAATTTTGGCCATGTATTAAGATACCCCCTCCCCAAATTCAAGCAAGATTTTAAAAAGTCACTATATGATTAAAATAATCATAAACACATACACATGGTACTAAAAATAGATTTTGGTTAAGAAATGAGATGATGGGGCACCTAGGTGGCTCAGCCGGTTAAGCATCCAACTTCGGCTCAGTTCATGATATCTCAGTTCATGGGTTTGAGCCCCATGTTGGGCTCTGTGCTGACAGCTCAGAGCCTGGAGCCTACTTCAGATTCTGTGTCTCCCTCTCTCTCTATCCCTCCCCAGCTTGTGCTCTGTTTTTCTTTCTCAAAAATACATAAACATTTAAATATTTTTTAAAAAAATTAAAAAGAACTGAAAGGATAAATTGTTCTCTCACACCCTTAATAGTAAATGCAAAGTAGTAAAGACAAATGAACTAGAACCGCCAAAATAATTCTGAAATAGAACAAAGTTGGAAAATTCACACTACCTGATTTCAAAACTTACCAATGGATCTGAACTAAGAGTCCCAAAACATACCCATATATATATGGCTAAACAACTTTGATAACAGTACAAAGACAATTCAATGGAGAAAGAATTGGTTTTCAACAAATGATATTTAAATAATTAGATACCCGTGAGCAAAAACATGAACATCAACCTAAACCTCACACCTTATAAAAAAAATTACATCAAAATGGATCATAGCTCTAAATGTAAAACATGGAATTTAAAAAAAAATAAATAAAAGAAATAGAAGAAAATCTTCATGATCTAGGCAAAAAATTCATAGACACGATACTTAAACCGTGATCCATTAAAAAAAAGGATTGATAAACTGGACTCCACTGAAATTCAACCTCTTGCTCAGTTAAGACACTGTTAAGAGAATGAAAAGACAAGCTACAAACTGGAGAAAATATTAGCAAATCACGTATCTGACAAAGGACTTGTATCCAGAATATAAACTCTCAAAACTCAACAGTAAGAAAATAGTAAGCAAAGGACTTGGGCGCTTCACTGGATAGGATATACAGAGGACAAATAAATGCACAAAAGGATGTGCAATGTCGTAAGTCATAAGGGAAATGAATACTGAAATCATGAAACACTACTACATACCTAATATAATGGCTAAAATAAAAAAGACTGATAATACCAAGTATTGGTGAGGATGCAGAGCTAGAATAAATGGTTACAGCAACGCAAAATGGTACCAAGCAGTCTGGAAATCAGTTTGGCAATTTCTCATACAGTTAAGCAAACACCACAAAACAATCTCCCTTCCAGATATCTACTCTAGAGAAATGCAAACCTATGTCCATACAAAAATCTATTCACCAATGCTCAAAACTGGAAACAACTCAAAACTCAAATGTCCACAAATGAGTGAATGCATAAATAAAAGATGGTGTTTCTACACAATGGAATACTACTATATGCTTTGTGTTCTCAAAATTATTTTCTTCTAAATGTTTAAGATTACTATTGAAATCAAAAGCCAAAATATAAAAAATAATTTTAAAACACGCAAGGGTGAGGTACGGTATAGAAGCAGTGCATGCTTAACATACATTGAAATCTATTATGTTTATGTAAAATGTCTTAACTTCTTAATTGTACCACTCACTGCTCTATACCCCTGCACCCAATGAGATAAGGAGCTGTTAGCGTTAAGAACAAAGTCTTAATCATTACTACAGGCAACAAATAAAAGTTGTTGTAACTTGCTGATGAATTTATCAATATCAATTTCTTTCAAAAACATTTAGTATTTTGAAGTAACTGTTTCTAACAGCCCTAATAACTTGTAAAACTGGCAAAATTAAAGTACTAATAGCAAGCAGTATATATATAGCATATTTACTAATTGCTAGGTTGTTCAGCTTTAAAATTTTAAGTTGTTTCAAAAAAAGGCATATACCACTCAGAGTTTTAATCAGTTCTACTTGGAGTTTTCAGCAAGAAAGCAAAAATGCTCTAAACTTTTTTTCCTACACACTTATTTGCCTTGTTACTGCATTAAATGTATGCACTTAGTACATAGTGATCAAAGTTAAGGATTGGGGAGCGCCTGGGTAGCTTAGTTGGTTAAGCATCCAACTTCGGCTCAGGTCATGATCTCACAGTCTGTGGGTTCGAGCCCCGCATTGGGCTCTGTGCTGACAGCTCAGAGCCTGGAGCCTGCTTCGGATTCTGTGTCACCCTCTCTCTCTGCTCCTTCCCTGTTCATGCTGTTTCTCTCTGTTTCTCAAAAATAAACGTTAAAAATTAAAAAAAAAAACAAAACAGTAACAACAAGTTAAGGATTGCTCACAATACCCATAGTGAATGGTGGGTCAAAAGAAGTACCATTAAGGGCTATGAGGTCACAGGAGCTGTCTGAGAACCCAAAACACAACTTGGATTATACCAGCTACACTTAGAGAGTTTAGTAATCTGTTCTCTGTGAATTTAACCAACTAAGAAGGATGTGATTTTTGGATTTCTCAGATGCTAAAGGAAAGGAAGTATATAGGCCACAGTAAATGCTTAATTGTCTTCTAAGAAACTGTTCCATTATCAGTATCTTCTAAGTACGGTTATAGACTCAATGTGTTCCTACATCCATCTTTCTTAGCTGACTTTTTAAAATAATGTTTTAAACTAATTATTCCAGCCAACTTCTAAATCCAAGAAAAAAAAGAAAGGTCATACAAGGGTTCCTAAGAGTAGAATGATTTTCTGAAAATAATTTAAAAAAATTTCCTCAAAGGTTTTCTAATACATATAGAGCTTGACTCTATTTACCCCTCGGAATACTGTAGCTTTTCTAGAAAAGCCCAGTAAATTATTAGATACATTCCCAGCCCTCAGCTAAATCTTCTGCATTACCTACCATCTTCTTCCATGTTTATTCAAAATAAAGTCCTTCTAAATTGGAGTCGGAAGCAGGAAAGAGTTATTTTATTGTATTTCTAAACTGCAATTCTAGATTGGTGGGGTGGGGGACTTGGGAGGCTTTTGGGGGGGGGGAAGGTAGGGCTAGACGGGAGACTAACTCTTATCTACATTAGTCACTGGCAGCTGACAGGCACACTTTGTAACAATTGTACCAAGAAGGATAGTTTTAAAAAGTTAACCTACTAATGTAGAGCTTAATGTACTGACCTGAGCTAAAAGCTGAAAGAGCTATATTCTTCCTTTTCTTTCTCTTGGATCCAAATAATATTTTGTATAAAACATATACAAAAAGATAAACATAACAGAAAGTATATTCCATTCCTTTGTACTTCTGGTAAAAGAGCAGATACCAATTAAGACTATAAAGTTACTTATATAGAAGATAAAGTAGTATATTCAAAATAATATCCAAAATGTCAGTATACATTAGTCCTGCATAAAAAAAAAAAAACAAAACTCTGCCCATCAACTATGTGAGATAATACAAAAGTTATTACTCACTGTCAAACATTTTTTTGTACACTGTTTTTCTTATGAGCTTTCTTTCTTCTTTTAAAAGAAATCCCACAATTCAAACAACACATTAAGTAATGACAGTAACGGGTAGTAACTCATAGAATAAAATAGGAATATGTGAGTCTATACTGACACAAAGAAATGACTAAACAAGGGAAAGCTCTTCATTACAACAGAATTTCAACTAATGAATGTAGAAGGAATGACTGATTATAAAAATCACCTTGGGTGTGCACTGCAATAATTGTTGCATACAAAAATCACCAATGGATGCTAAAATTTGTGGGTAAAAGTATGATAAAAAGACAACAGGACATTTACATGGTCTGAAAAGTATCTTTCCAAATACTTAATTATATACTTGCATTGAGGAAACGTGCCACACACCACCTTTACCAAACAATCAAAGTTATAAGTAAGAGGAAAAACTAATACCATGTGTCGCCTAAAAGGATACACCGAGGATATAATATCTCTTACAGACAAAACTTCATAGGCTGAATTTAATCATGAGGAAATAAACCAAAATGAACGTGCAGTCTACAAAACAGTCTGTACTCTTCAAAAGTGTTAAGGTCATAGAAGACAGACAATGCTGAGAAATTGTTCCAGATTAAAAACTAAAGAGACATTACAATAAAATTCAATGTGATACTAGACTGGATCCTGTATCAGCAACTGGTGAAATATAAATAGGGTCTGTAGACTGGAAAACAGTACTGTATCAATGTTTAATTTCTTGATTTTGATAACTGCACTGGAGTAATGTAAGAGAAAGCCCTGAACAGTGAAGTACTTAGAGAGTGGGAAAAAAATTTCTCCTCTACTCTGAGGTTGTGGGGATTTCCTCCCATATATATATTTTTTTTAACTTAAAATTTTGCTTTTTGAATTTACGTCTTTACTCCACTGCGGACTGATTTTTGTGTATGATATGAGACAGAGATCCATTTTTTAATTACACTGTCATATGGATAAGTAAAACAACCTAATTCTATTTGTTAAAATGTACATCTTTTCCCCAGTGAAGCAACACAAAAGACAAATAAAGTATTTTACATACACATGTTTTAAAAATATGAGTTACTTCCTTATTCTAGTCACAGATGTGAAAAACATGTCTCACACTTTAATAAATCTGAAGTACTTCTAAAATGTGTCTCATGAATTTAGGAGTCATTCAGGTAGTAATTGCAGACATGTAATTTCCTCAAGGAACTACTGAATATTCAATAATATCAGAAGGAAATAGGAAGAGATGCTGTCTCGTTATTATGGAGACACTGGCTAACAGTAAGAAAATATCATGTAAGTAATGTAAGGTAAATTAAAATCCCATTTCTCCTCACAAAGAACTTGTTTTAAAGAGTTCCAGTGGTTGTCTCTGGAAGTAAAGAATAACTCATTTTTACACATAAAAATTCTAGTATGGTTATTTAGGCATTCCTGTAATTCACAATGAGCCACTGTGTCCTTAAAATTAAGTTGAACAATTTTGGGTTAAATAGAGGATTCTAATTACCTGAGTTCTAATTAAGATATGACCCTATCTACCATTTTTGTTTGTTTACAATAGTTTGAAACAACTCATGATTCTGGAGACTCAAAAATAATTTGTTACAGCTTAGACCTTACAAAAACAAAGTGAATGGGTATGTTTTTGATGATTCCCCTATGGATAAACATATTTAATTTCACTTCAAATTTTCATTAACCATCTACACAAACTGTGTTGAGGAGGGCTAGAATTGTTTAATACAGATTTTCAAATGGCAAAAAACTTGTCTTTGTATAACCTATCAAAATGACTTACCTTCAAGAGTTCTCTCTTGTGACCCAGCAATCTCATAAGGTATTTACATAAAAGAAATGAATGCATATGTCTACAGAAAGACAAGAATGTTCATAGCAGCCTTATTCATTATAATCCCAAATGCCCACCAAGAGGAAAATGGATAAATATCTGGGACACTGATGCAAGCAACACCATAAATAAATCTCAAAATCAAGTTAAGTGGAAAGAAGCCAGATACACAAAAAATACACACTGTGTGATTCCATTTATATGACATCCGAGATCAGGGAAAACTACTCTTTGGTGATAAAAACGCATTGTTGGGCAAAAGGTGCAAGGATCGATCAGAAAGAAGCATGCGAGAACTTTTAGGTGATGGAAAATGTTCTTTAAGTGAATGGTGGCTGCATATTAATTGTGAAAATTTGGGGTGCCTAGGTGGCTAAGTTGGTTAAGCATCTCATTCTTGATTTTGGCTCAGGTCATGATCTCACAGTTTATGAGATCCAACACTGCTGTCAGGCTCTGAGCTGACAGTGTGAAGTCTCCTTGTTATTCTCTCTCCCTCTCTGCCCCACCCATGTGCATGAGTGCGCTCCCTCTCAAAAACATATAAACTTTAAAAAAAACCTGAAAATTCACTGAACTGAACATTTAAGACTTAACACATTTTATGGCAGGTAAATTATATCTCAACTAAAAAAATTTTAAATCTCTCATATAAATTATAGCATTATCTTTTTATTATGTATAAAATGTTAACTTTAAAACTTAGTAACCATAGACATAAAGATGGCCAAAAAACACATGAAAAGATGCTCATCATCACTTGTCCTCAGGGAATGCAAATCAAAACTACAATGAGATATTACCTCACACCTGTTAGAATAGCTAAACTTAACAAGACAAGAAACAACAGGTGTTGAGGATGGTATGGAGAAAAAGGAACCCTCCTGCAGTGTTGGTGGGAATGAAAACTGGTACAGCCACTGTGGAAAGAAAGCAGTACAGAGGTTCCTCGAAAAGTTAAAAACAGAACTACCCTATGAACCAGCAATTGCACTACTGGGTATTTACCCAAGGAATCCAAACCACTAATTCAAAGGGATACGTGTACCCCTACGTTTATAGCAGCATTATTTACAATAGCCAAGATATGAAAGCAGCCCATTCAACTGACGAATGGATAAAGAAGATGTGGCATATAATGAAATATAAAGAAGAATGAAATCCTACCATTTGCAACAACATGGATGGAGCTAGAGAGTATAAGTGAAACAAGTCAGAGAAAGACAAATACCATGACTGCATTCATATGTGGAATTTACGAAACAAAACAAATGAGCAAAGGGATAAAAAGAAGCACAAGACAAACCAAAAACAGACTCTTAACTCAAGAGAACAAACTGACGGTTACCAGTGAGGAGTGGGGTGGAGAGGTGGGTAAAACAGGTGATGGAGATTAGAATGCACATGTCATGACCTACAACAGGTTAAAATAAAAACTTTGGAGGCACCTGGGTGGCTCAGTTGGCTAAGCATTCACATTCGACTTTGGATCAGGTCATTAGCTCACTGTCCATGAGTTCGAGCCCCACATCAGGCTCTGTGCTGATAGCTCAGAGCCTGGAGCTGCTTCTGATTCTGTCTCCCACTGTCTCTCCCCCTCCCCCACTTACACTCTGTCCCTCTCATTCTCAAAAATGAATAAATGTTAAAAAAATTTTTAAATAAAAACTTTGGGGCAACTGGCTGGCTCAGCTGATTGTGGAGCATGTGACTCTTGATCTTGGGAGTTGTGGGTTCAAGCCCCACATGGGTATTTTTTAAGATTACTTAAAAAATAAATAACATAAATAAGATCTAAAAACCCCACATTAAAAAACTGTTAGTAACCATGATAATTAATATTATTTGCTTATTTTCTAATTAAGAGTCACATTTAACACTATTATTGCTAACGTACAAAAAAATCCAACATTTTGCTTGCTTTATTTAAAGTAGGCTCCACATCTAACATGGGGTTTGAGTTCAAGTCCCCAAGACCAAGAGTTGTATGCTCAACAGACTAAGCCAGCCAGGTGCCCCTAACATTTTGCTTTTTTAATAGAAAATACAGTTCAAAAATTTTGAAGATAAAATTTCAAAGAATCAAAAATTAAGAACCTTAGGCTTTCATTCTGAATTACAGAGAGTAAGTAATATGTTGGCATAAAGCTATACTACTTGGGGCATCTGTCTCAATATCCTTAAAAAATACTGGGACATTCTTGCTTAAATTGATGGTCAGATATGTCTTTACCCATTTCCTTTATCAATGCACAATTTATAAGAAGGAAATCTCAATGCTAACACTGAATAAACTGAAGTCATCTTTCTAAGAAATCCCACAGTAATGAAATGTCTCATTCGAACTCTACACAGATTTCACCAACTAGCTTCTCTTTGCAGGAAAGACTCAACTGATAAGGATTGCTGAAGTATGACAACCTAGGGAAGAGGGTAGACCAACTAGACAATACAGGGTAAAATAAGGAAAAATCCTTAACATTTCAGTTCTGAGTCACTGAACCAAACTATACAAATGTTATACCTGACATCTCACAGACAAATGTTAGAATTCATTCTCAAAAAATTATACTAAAATCTCCTATTGAACTTATTTAAAAAAACACACATACACAGCTAACTTTCCACCTCCTATGCTTCCAAAACCCTCATTGTTTAGCACTGATTTAGTTTGAAAGAAAAAGAAACTCAGGGAAAAGAAAGAAAATCAGAGATGGCATACTGTATCTGAGTGCTTAGAAAGGTGCCTGGCAGATAAGAGGCTCTCAATTATTTGCTGAATGACCAAACATTCAATCACCTTTCAAGGTAGGATTCCTGCTGCCTCTGCCCTATACTCTGCACTCTGTAGATAGTTATTATCTGTTGAACAAATGTATAAGCAAGGATAAACTCTCATTTATTTAGAACAGTCAAGGAATACAGTATTTCAATGAAATGAACATTTTAAGAGTTATCACTAGCACAATTCTACATAGATTTCATTTTCAAATAAACTACAATCAAAACCACAAAAACTTATGCTAATATAAAGAAGCAGTATCGTGCATCTTTCTGGAGCCAGACTGACTGGGTTGGATTTTCATCTCCACTACTCATTAGCTATGTAAACTTGGGTAAATAAATAATATTAGCTATTATTAGCAGTAACTAGTAGACACTAAGTATACTTGCATTAGTATAACTAGGTTTTTTTTAATTATTATTTTTTTTTTTTTTGAGAGAGAGAGAGATAAAGAGAGAGTGTGTGCGTGGGCGTGCAAACAAGGAGAGGGAAAAGAGGGGGACAGAGGATCCAAACCAGGGTCTGCAGTGACAGCAGAAAGGCCAATACTGGGCCCAAACTCATGAACCAGGAGATCATGACCTGAGTTAAAGTCAGACACTTAACTGACTGAGCCACTCAGGTGCCCTGATATAGCTCTAGGTTTCTTAAAAATAGCCCTGGAACACAGACATTTTCAAGTTACATGTTAGTTTCTTTGTGACCTACAGTGATACAATACATGATGGGTGGCACATGCCCAGCCATTTCTGTGTTCTTTGTAATGCATTCATTTCCACACACTGACATCCTTTCTCCTCACTTGGAAATCATTCTTTCCCTCTCTATTTGACTCTGCTCATCTCAAAAACCAGTGATAGCAACACAGGAGCAAAAGCTGGTTTCCCAGCTGCATGGTGGAAATGTGCAAGATCTAGACTTTTATCTAAGATGAATGATCTGTACCCAAAATTTTTTTTAACTTCTATAAACTCCCACTTCAAAAAAAATTTTTTTAATGTTTATTTTTTTTCTGAGAAAGAGACAGACCACAAGCAGGAGAGGGGCAAAGAGAGACACACAGATTCCAAAGTAGGCTCCAGGCTCCGAGCTGTCAGCACAGACCCTGATGTGGGGCTCAAACTCACGGACCATGAGATCATGACCTGAGCTGAAGTCGGACGCTTAATGTAGTGAGCCACCCAGGTGTCCCGAACTCCCACTTTTTTAAAGTTTATTTATTTTAAGGGGAGGAGGGGCAGAGAGACAGAGAGAGAGAAAAATCCGAGCCGACACCAACACAGGGGCTTGATGCAGGGCTCAATCTAATGAACCTTGAGATCATGACCTGAGCCAAAACCAAGAGTCAGACTAACCAACTAAGCCACCCAGGCGTCCTTCTAAACTTCCATTTTTTACAGGGAAATTATTGGGAGGAAATATACCATTATTTCTTAACCTGTTATAACTCCTACCTCTCTCAGATAAAATAAAATGGTACCTACAATCTCTGAGATTGCTGTTAATCCTTTTAATTTATGAAAGAAAACAGGGGTCCAGAATTGGGATGTGAATGAAGTTTTGAAATGAACTCCAAGGCTTTTCATAGAACTACCTCCCACTACAACATCACCTTTCTATGATGGTTCTGAAGATAGGCTGGGAACAAAAGAAAACTCTGGGCAATCTCACCTACGTCGAGCAAAACAGTTCCATGATTACCACACAACAATAGCTCTCAGATCTATACATCCAACTCATTTGTCAAGATCAAGATGCATTTTTCTAAGTATAACTTATTTACTAGAAATCTCCATCAAAATGTCTCAAAGATACTTCAAATCATCTAACCCTAACCTACTCTCTTCTGTTCTTTTAAAATTACTGGCACCACCTAGAAATCATTCCACTTCCCCCCCCAGTCACATGATCAGTGTGTCTCTCTCTCTTGCTCAAATCTAATCCTTTTCTTTGATTCCGTTCCATTTAGACCCACTTTGTTCAGCATTGTTACAACAGCAGTCCCGTCTCTAATCTCACATTCTTCAAGATTCATTTCCCATTCTACCACCAGACTGCTATTTGTTTTGTATTTAATATTTACTTATTTTGAGAGACAGAGAGGAGGGAAAGGACAGAGACAAAGGGAAAGAGAGAATCCCAAGCAGGCCCTGCACCGTCAACACTGTCAGAGCAGGCCTGATGTGGGGCAAGATCTCATAATGTGGGAGACCATGATCTCATGGTGGTGGGTTTGAGTCCCACTTTTGGCTTTGCACTGACAGGGTGGAACCTGCTTGATACTCTCTCTGCCCCTCCCCCGCAGGCACTCACCAGCTCTTTATCTCTCTCTCTCTCAAAAATAAATAAACTTAAAAAAAAAAAGAAAGAGAATTCTCCAAATTCTTTCCCTAAATAAGATAGGAAAGAATACCAACTTCTCCACTGACTAAAACTACGATTCATTTTGATAAACTCATAGAAAACTATCTCTTGCTTTCTACCAGGCACCACTTTCTCTTTGTGAATGTTGGCAGGTACTCATTGAGAATCAAAGCTATCTCAGATTGCAGGCAATTAAAGAAGTATTTTGTTAATGCTGGGATGCTGCCTGTCACAAACTGTTCCTCTTGTGCTGCAGGCAAGAGAGGAGCTGATGCCCTTTATATTGTGTAAAGCATGTCTACACTCTGAGCTTACAGACAGAAATCAGCTTCTCCACACACTTTTCAATTTGATCAAGAGGCCAGATCATAAGCAAACAATGTTGATGAGTTGTGTGGCACCTGCACACCATATTGGACCAATAAGTGTAGCAGACAAGCATCACCACAGGGATGGAAAGAGATCAGTCACAATATCCAAAAAGATGACTATTTGTGGCTCAATCCTATGGAGCAGTGGTGCCTTGCCATCCTATGCTTCCTGGACTACAGAACACGGAAGTGTGCAATCTCATCTTCTATCTACACTGAATAGGCCTGAAAACCTTCTCCAGGAAGAACAAAGCAGGGGAGGGCTAGCTGCACATAAACTCCATGTGTCCTCACCAAAGTATCTGTAAGAGTAAGCTGACAATAGATTTAAATTTTTGAAAAAGACTTGAGCAACAGGAGGAAGGAGATGAAAGCATAAAAAGCAGACAATGCAAGTGCATGGAAGCACATATACACACACACACCACACAAATAGTTATCTGGAACCATTAGAGGCAAACAGCACTGTATACCATAGTAGCTGCATGAGAACAATCTACACTAAAAATTATTTGTTGTTTATCGTAAACTAGAATTTAACGAGGCATCTTGTTTATCTGAGAACCCTGCCAACATCCCCTTTAATTCCCATATGCTGGACATAATGCCACACAGTTATCTCTTCCATGATCAAATCAGGAGACATTAGAGTTAAGATTTCCCAAATTTAGATGCCTGTTAAATTTGCTTGGAAAGCTTTTGGACAAAAAACAGAGATTTACATGTCCTATTCCAGATCTACTGAATCCATCTCTAGAGCACTGAGACCTGGAGGCCTGTATTTCACAAAATCTTTGTAGGTGATTCTGATGGGTGGCCAGTTATCATACCCACTGCCCTAGCAGGGGGATTGTATATGCAAAACTTGAGGTATCTTCTGAAAAACAGCATCAAAGGAATGAGGTTTTGCCTGATTCTCAAGGAATGTGATACCAAAAAGGTTCACTGCCTTAGAGATTCATAGAAAAGTTAAAAAACTAATACACATTTTTCCATTTCAACTACAAAATTACTTGACACTGTTTCCTATAACTGTAAAAACTTCCCAAGTCTTTTTGAGAGTTACAAGTAAAATGAGCCTTTTTTTTTTAAACTCAGTCATATTTAAATAGTTTACGATGAAGTGATCACTATTATAGGCTGTGTTACAGCCAATCTTTTTTGAATATACTTAAAAGTAATAATTTGTCTTGAAAAGTTTTCCTCAAGAATTTTTTCCTTTATAGCTATCATTTTGAGTAAGTCCCTATCAATCTAAAACTAGATCATCTACTGAGTTAAAAGCAATTTTTCTTTAAATATGTTTACCATTTATTTACAAAACTGGGGTACCTGGGTGGCTCAGTTAAGCATCTGACTCTTGGTTTTGGCTCAGGTCATAATCTCATGGTTCATGAATGAGTTCAAGCCCCACATCAGGCTCTGCGCAGACAGTGTGGAACTTGCCTGGGATTCTCTCTCCCTCTCTCAAAATTAATAAATATATAATACATTAATAAATAAACTTTAAAATAAAATATTAAAAAATCCATGAATCCAAAGTAGGCATTATCATTAAATGAAAAAGAAGTTATGTATAAACTATTACTTATCTTAAATTTTCAATTTCTTTCTTTCCTCTGAATCATTCTTATTCCATGAACATTCTGAAATTTTTTTCTATCTTTAAAAAAAAAGTATTCCTAAATTAAATAGTAGGAAAAAATTAAGTAGTAATGCCTATCTTTTCTCTTTCATTTCGCTATCGTATTTTTTCAAGAGTAATCTATACTTATTGTTGCCACTTCTTATCTTTCTTTAGTCAACATTTATGGAGCATCTAATATAGTGACATGCAACCCCACAGTACATTCAAATAATCTGGGAAGCTTTTTTGTTTGTTTGTTTTACAAGGGTACAAAGGCTCACCTGTAAGTAAAGCCTGTGAATCCAAGTTTATTTATAAACTCTCCAGTTGATTCTAATGTGTAGCTAGAGTTGAAAACCACTGATTTAATGTATGCCTGGCACTCTACTGGAATTACAAAGATTAGTAAGACACAAAGTCGCCCCTGAAGAACAAAGGAATTAGGAAAATCAGGTAAACCTATTTAAATTATTGGCAAGTGTTGTAACAAAGATGTATACAAATTGCTAATGGAGCACAGAAAGGCCAGGATATAAAAGTGATGAGGGAAGTTTTTGGTCTGGTTACTTAAGGATGAGCACTTTATAAGACATGAACGAAAGGCCATATCTGGAAGAAGGAAACCATATACACAACTTTTAGACTTGGGTAATCTAGCTCTTCTCTACCTGCTCCCTGCCTGCAGGTTCTAATAAAATTGCTCTCTTAAAGGCAACCAGTAGAAGGAAATAATAAAGATTAGAGCAGAAATAACTGATACAGAAAACTAAAATAAAATAAATAAAATAAAATATAAAAGAGCAATGAAACCAGGAGCTGGTTCTTTGAAAAAGTAAAATTGATAAACCTCCAGCCAAACTTATCAAAAAGAGAAAGGACCCGAATCAGTAAAATCACAAATGAGACAGGAGAAATAACCAATATCACAGAAACATAAACACTTACATGATTTTATGCCAACAAGCTGGACAAAATGTTCCTACAAACATATACCAATTGTGTGTGTGTGTGTGTTTGTGTGTGTATATGTGTGTATATATATATATACACACATACAATTACCAATTGTATGTATACAAATACAATACACACACACACACACATATATATACATATACAATACATATATATATATATATACATACAATTACCAAAATTAAAACAGGAAGAAATAGAAAACTTAAACAGACTGATAACCAACAAAGAAATTAAGTAATCAAAAAACTCCCAGCAAACAAGAGTCTAGAACCAAATGGCTTCACAGGTGAATTCTACCAAACATTTAAAGAGAAGCTACTACCTATTCTTTTCAAACTATTCTATATAAAATAGAAACGGATGGAAAACTTCCAAATTCATCCTATGAGGCCAGCATTACCCTGATACCAAAACTAGATGAAGACACCACAAAAAGAAGAGAACTACAGACCAGTATCTTTGGTGAACATACGTGCACAGTTCTTCAACAATATACTAGCAAACCAAATCCAACAATGCATTTAAAAAAAAAAAACATTCACCACAATCAAGTGGGATTTATTCATGGGTTGAAAGGGTGGTTCAATATTTGCAAACCAATTAACGTGATATATCATAATAAAAGAAAGGATAAGAACCGTATGATCATTTCAAAAGCCACAGAAAAAGCATCTGACAAAGTACAAATACCATTCATAAAAAAATCCTGAACAAAGTAGGTTTAAAGAAACCTCAACATAATGAAGGCCATCTATGAAAAACCCACAGCTAATATCATCCTCAAAGGGGACAAACTGAGAGCTTTTCTTCTACGGTCATAAACAAGGTAGGGATGTCCACTGTCACCACTTTTATTCAACATAGTACTGAAAGTCCTAGCCACAGCAATCAGACAAAAAGAAATAAAAAGCACCCAAATCAGTAAGGAAGAAGTAAAACTTTCACTATCTGCAAGCAACATGATACACTCTAGATAGAAAACCCAAAAGACTCCACCAAAAAACTGCTAGAACTATTAAATGAATTCAGTAAAGTAGCAGGATACAAAATCAAAGTAAAGAAATTTTGGCATTTGTATACGCTAATAATGAAGCACCAGAGAGAAATCAAGAAATCAATCCCATATACAACTGTACCCAAAACAATTAAGATACATAGTAATAAATCTAACCAAAGAGGTAAAAAACCTGTGAAAACTATAAAACACTGATGAAAGAAACTGCAAGAAATGGAAAGGCATTCCATGCTCATGGATTGGAAGAACAAATCCTATTAAAATGTCTATAATACCCAAAGCAATCTACACATTTAATGCAATCCCTATCAAAATGCTAACAGCATTTTTCACAGAGGTAGAACAAACAATTCTAAAATTTGTATGGAACTACAAATGACCCTGAATAGTCAAAGCAATCTTAAAAAGAAAACAAAGCTGGAGGCATCACAATTCTGGACTTGAAGTTATATTGCAAGGCTGCAGTAATCAAAACAGTATGGTACTGGAACAAAAACAGACACACAGATCAATAGGACAGAACTCAAAACTCAGAAATGAACCCACACTTACGGTCAATTAATCTTAGACAAAGCAGGAAAGAATATCTAAAGGGTATCTCTTCAACAAATGGTGTTAGGAAAAATGGACAGCAACATGCAAAAGAATGAAACTGCTTTCTTTTACCATACACAAAAATAAACTCAATATAGATGAAAAACCTAAATATGAGACAGGAAACCATAAAAATCCTACAAGAGAACATCAGCAGTAACTTCTTTGACATTGGCTGTAGCAACTTCTTTCTAGATACAACTCTTGAGGAAAGGGAAACAAAAGCAAAAGTAAACTTTTGGGACTACTTCAACATAAAAAGCCTCTACACAGCATAGGAAATCATCAACAAAACTAAAAGGCAACCTACAAGAGGCACCTGGTGTCTCAGTTTGGTTAAATTTCCAACTGTTGATCTCAGCTGAGGTCTTGATTTCAGAGTTGTGAGTTCAGCCCCACACTGGGCTCTACACTGGGTATGAAACCCACTTAAAAATAAATAAATAAAAGACAACCTGTGAAACAGGAGAAAATATTTACAAATAACATATCTGATAAAAGGCTAGTATCCAAAATATATAAAGAACTTTCAAAACTAACACCTCAAAAATGAATAATCCAATTAAAAAATAGTCAGAAGACGTGACTAGACATTTTTCCAAAGAAGACATAGAGACAGCCAACAGATGCATGAAAAGATGCTCAACATCGCTCATCATTTG
Source organism: Proteles cristata cristata (assembly GCA_017311185.1). Classification (NCBI taxonomy): domain Eukaryota; kingdom Metazoa; phylum Chordata; class Mammalia; order Carnivora; family Hyaenidae; genus Proteles; species Proteles cristata. Next base: position 735,544 of record JAESUZ010001987.1, read on the forward strand.
GGAAATGCAAATAAAAACTACAATGAGATATCACCTCACACCTGTCAGAATGGCTAAAATCAAGAATACAAGAAGTGACAGGTGTTGGCAAAGATGTGGAGGAAGGGGAACCTTCTTGCATTGTGGGAATGCAAACTGATAAAGATGTGGCAAATACATAAATGGAATATTATCCAACCATAAAAAAGAATGAAATACTGCCACTGCAAGGACAAGGTTGGAGGTAGAAAGTATTATGCTAAGCAAAGTCGGCCAGACAAAGCCAAATATCACATGATTTCATTCATATGTGGAACATAAGAAACAAAACAAATGAACAAAGGGAAACAAAAGAGGGTGGGGGGGACAAACCAAGAAACAGATTCTTAACTATAGAGAACTAACTTATGGTTACCAGAAGGGAGGTGGGCGGGAGGATTGGTGAAATAGATGATGGGGATTAAGGAGTAGTATGTGTTGTGATGAGCACTGGGTAATGTATGGGAGTACTGAACCATTATACTATACGCCTGAAACTAATATTATGCTGTACATTAATTAACTGGAATTTAAAAACTTTTTTAAAAAGGCCACCAGTGATCTACAGTTCACTTAAATAGCCTTATCTGCACTAGTTTTCCCCCTATAAAATGGGAATAATAACAGAATTACTCTGACAACTGAGAGATTAATGTAGTGTAGATAGTGGCATTCCGTAGGTAAAATGTTTCTCATCCCTTTATCTTAAATACGAAGGCTTTTTCTCAAACCTGTATTCCTTTTTAATCTCCCCGGATTGCTGGTATTCCTCCTCCTGGAAATTCTCTTCAAATTCTATGACATTAGCACCTACCATTCTGTGCCACAATACAGACTTCTACTTCATCCCTCACCTTTTTGTTTCCCTCCTTATATTTTCTAAATAAGCGTATATCCAAAAGTATATGCTCTCTGACTTCTCTTTGCTATGTCTAAGCTTGTTCTTCTAAAAGTTTTATCCCACCTTGTGGCTTTAAACCACAAAAGAGGATTTCCAAATCTATATAAAATCCTCAGGACTGTGTTTTCCAAGCTCCATTTCTGTTTCCCTATCTTCTAGGCATGCTGAAACAGACATTCAGCTACCACTTCAGTATAACCCAAATCAAAATCACCATTACTCCCAGCTGTCCATCTTCCTGGGTTCCCTAGTTGTTAATGCTGGTACCACCTCCCAGATACCCAGATTTTAACGTTCATAGTTATCCCTGATTCTCCCACTTCCACTACATTTACTCACCAAGTCCTGCTGATACTAACTCTGAAATCTGTTAGTGCTGGTTTTTTTCTTAATATCTTGTTAAACTACTGTAAGTCACGTCTTACCACTTAACCCAGGTACCCCAAGTTCTTACCAGCTCCTATGATGTCTAGACCCAAGGTTCTCAACCAGGGACAATTCTGTCCTACAGGAAACAATCCGATTATTATGCTTGGGGGAGGGGAGGGAAGTGTTACTGGCACCATGTGGCCCAAGGATGCTACTGAACATCCTACAATGCATAGGACAGCCCTCACAATGTTTTCTGGCCGCAAATGTCAATAATGCTGAGGTTGAGAAACCCTGTGCTACTCAGTAGCACTGTTCATCTTTGCATTTCTTATCTTGCAAAGTACATGATATACTCTCTGTTTGTTCCCAGTTTCCTATTTTTACTTTCTTGGTTGTGCACGATTGCATGAGCTTGCACCCCAACTGATGTCTACAATCCTCCTAGGCAGAAGTAAGTTTTCTGTCTTCTGAATTTCCATGAACTTACTATTCTCTAATGCTATATGACATATATATACGCACATATACATGTATGTGTGTGTGTGTGTGTGTGTGTATACAATTTATCTTTGAACCTATAATCTTGCATCTACCAAACAGGTGATCAAATCACCAAACTTCAGTGAGTCTAAAACCTAATCCATGGTGTCATTACTGCTATTCAAAGACTGCAATTCTCCTTTCTTCTGAATTTCCATGAACTTACTACTCTCTGATGCTATATGACATATATATACGCACATATACATGTATGTGTGTGTGTGTGTGTGTGTGTGTGTATACAATTTATCTTTGAACCTATAATCTTGCATCTACCAAACAGGTGATCAAATCACCAAACTTCAGTGAGTCTAAAACCTAATCCATGGTGTCATTACTGCTATTCAAAGACTGCAATTCTCCTTTCTTCTGAATTTCCATGAACTTACTACTCTCTGATGCTATATGACATATATATACGCACATATACATGTATGTGTGTGTGTGTGTGTGTGTGTGTGTATACAATTTATCTTTGAACCTATAATCTTGCATCTACCAAACAGGTGATCAAATCACCAAACTTCAGTGAGTCTAAAACCTAATCCATGGTGTCATTACTGCTATTCACAAAGACTGCAATTCTCTTTTACTCCTGACTCCTCTGAAATTAGGTTTACAGATATGACTTGCTTTAGTTAACTAAAACCTGGGCAGTAGTATAGTGATCTCTAAGTGCATGTGTGGAGAGGGAGAGACAACTTTAAAAATCAGTGTGCTATTCACATTTCCTTCCCACTGCTGCCAGAACCAGGACTGTGGAAAAAAAGTCCAAGATTTATGGGGGGTTTTAACATATATATATATATATTTTTTTTTTTTTAAAAGCAAAGTCTGTACTTTATTTATTTATTTTTTAATGTTTTGCTTATTTCTTAGGAGAGAGAGAGAGAGAGCATGAGCAGGGGAGGGTCAGAGAGAGAGGGAGTCACAGACTGAAACAGGCTCCAGGCTCTGAGCTGGCAGTCAGCACAGAGCCCGACGCGGGGCTCGAACCCGAACCGCGAGATCATGACCTAAGCGAAAGTCGGACGCTTAACCAACTAAGCCACCCAGGTGCCCCTTAATATATATTTTTTAATAAACATGACATGCTACATTTGGTAAACTTAAAGTGTACACCATGACAGGGCGCCTGGGTGGCACAGATGGTTAAGCGCCCAACTCTTGATTTCAGTTCAGGTCATGATCTCACAGTTGTGAGATTGAGCCCCAGTGCAGAGCCTGCCTAGGATTCTCTCTCTCCCTCTCTCTCTGCCTTTACCACCTCTCATGCTCTCCCTTTATCTCAAAATAAATAAAAATAAACTTAAAAAAAATGTACAGCATATTACTTTGATACATTTATATATTGTAATGACTGCCATTGAAGCAATATTTATCATTACTATTTTATATTATATACATTATATATTATTGTCTATATTCACTAGACTGTATATTACATCTCAGTGACTTATATATTATTAATTACAAATTTGTACTCTTAAACACTGTCAATCTTAACCCCCCAAACTCCATCCCCTGGTAACCACCATTTTGCTCTGGAGTTTTGTTTTTTGCTGTTTTTTTAAAAACAGGTTTGACAGTACTTGTCTTTCTTTGACTTATCTCAGCATAATGTGCTCAAAGTCCTTCTATGTTGTCATAAATGGCAAGATATTATTCTTGCTCATGGATGAATAATATTCCATTGTATATGCCTACCACATCAAAAAGCCCAAGTTTACACTAAAATCCTCCTCCAACAGCCTGAAACTCTACATGCCTTCACTGAGCAGTGCTGCTGATCCACACTAGGCATATTAAATAGAATGAGTGAGGAGATGCCAAACAAAGCTCCCTTCCTCAAACCCCTCATGCCAAGATTTTAGGCTGTTAGTTGTCGCATTATATCCTCGCCTACCTTGATTCACAACCAGTGTAAGAGGCATAATTTAATGTACCACTAAAAAAGAAAACTGCTACTGATTAAATTATAAGCCATCGATTGTACAATACAACCTGATTCCAGAGATCTTTTTTTTCTTTTTCTTTTTTTTTTTCTGAAAGAGAGAAAGCGAGTGAGCACACATGTGAATGGGAGGGGCAAAGGAAGACAGAGAGGATCTTAAGTAGTCTCCACACTCAGTGTGACACAGGGCTCAATCCCATGACTGCAAGATCACGATCTAAGCTGAAATCAAGAGTTGGACGCTCAACCGAGCCACCCAGGCATATTTAAAATATGGAAAAACAGGAGTACTGAAATCAACGAAGTACGGTATATTTGGTAAATGAATAAATGTGGAGATAGTTTTCAAAAATTATTTCCATTCACGGTCAATACAAACATTATGAACTACAATGTATAAAGAAAAGTTCTCAGACATTAGGTTCAAAGTGAAACATGTAAATAAACAACGTAAGAGAAAGAATGTGAACAGAGTACATCTAACCTTTAGAATTTATGAAATTCTCCTTTTTTGACAACTATAGATGGTTTTATGGAACGTGTAGTTTTTTCTGACATGCACAAATCTTTTGCAATTAAGTTGCTGTTTCAGGCAACCAGGCTTTTAGGTCAGAGCACAGACAACAGGTCAAGATTTCCTGTTGTCTTTTCAACTTTAAACATACTTTGCACTCTCTGCTCTGTTTTTATATCCCATGTTTTTGCACTGAAATGCAATGTTCTTTGTATCTACTTTTATTTTATGTAGAAATGGTCCCCAAAAGCACTGAAAAAAGTACTACCAACTTGCTTTAATGTGCTAAGTCTAAAAAAACTCCACAAATGATACAGCAGCTATCAAGTTTCTGCTTGCTGTAGGAAGTTTTACATTCTGTTGGTGCAGTGACAGAATCATTCATCTACAGAATGAAATCAGGAATGAATATTTTCTACATTAATAGCTTACCGGTTTAGTTTAGTTTTTGGTTAATAAGAACACTGTAAATTTTACATTAATTATGATGGCAACTTACACTGCTTTCAAATACAAACAAAACTTTTGAAACCAAACTATGATTGTGTAGTGAGGGAGAACTGTATAAACCACTTCTAAAGAATATTTAGCATGCGTGAATGATTTGAACCACAGCCAATATCACCACCAGTACCTTAAGGAGCACCAAGAATTTCATTTGATTATCTAAATCTTTAAAGTCTATAGCATTATTTAGAAATAAAAAAATTAGGTACCCTAAATTCTCCCTCAAAAGCTTTACTTCATACGCTACATCTACTTTTCATAAAACTGTTTTAATTTTGTGAATTCACAATTCCTTTGTTCATTCACTCACTGAACCCTTCTACTCACCACATGCAGCATAATGACAGATGCTAAAGATATTATTTCTGCACTTAGGAATTCTAATAGAACTAGAGGAAAGAGACAAGCACATAACTGTTATGCAAAACTGAATTCAATACTAATTGATATAGAGTTCAGAAAAGTGATTAAATGAGCCATGTGATCTGAGATAAATCTTGAGGAATGAGTAAGATTTTCATCTTTCAAAAAAAAAGACAGATCAGGGAGCAATACCAACACTCAAAGTGGATAAGAAGACATTAGCAGATAAAAATAACTACAATATATTGTGTGTTTACTGCCATTTACACTTATCCTCACATTTCAGAGGAAACTGAGGCTGAGAGGTCAAATAGCACACAAGGTGCTAGACATGGGCTAGCATGTAGGTCTCTGAATTCACAGTATGATTAACTAATAGTACATATACTGGAGTCAGATTTATTTAGGTTAGAATGGAACACAAGTCCACGAATATCATTTTCAAGAGTTGGGATTCCTTGTAAAGGCAATGGAGGAATCAGCAACTAAAAGACTGTAAGTACATAAACATTAAAACATGGCTTAGATACAAGAAGTTGGATGTATTAGTCTAGAAAGTTTATAATAAAAGCCTATCAGTGGCAAATACAGCAGAAGGTAAAGACCAGCTACAAGACATTCTTCTAATCCCACTTTTCTTCTCCTGCCTTTATTCCTTCCTTAACTGTGTAGTCACTGACCAGCTACAATCAATTTGCATTCTGTTCATACAGTAAAATTTTATTCCTAAACAATAGTTAATAACATAAGTAACAACACTTAATTTAATCATCTGATCAAATGAGAAGTAATAGAGTAAATATTAATACCACTGAATTACCTTTTCAAGTGAAAAATAAATTATTTGCATAAGAAACATTTTGATGATGGAAGTGACAAGATTCAGAATCAAATTGTAAGGATGGAGCTCAAGGAGACAAAAGTTAAAGCTGAAGTTTAAAACCTGGATGACCAGAATAACGGAAATGAAGAAAGAGAAAAATGAGTAAGATGAGATAGATTTCTGCCCCACTTTGTGTAGGGGAAACGGGGAAAGGGCTTTATGTATTTACTTTTAGGAAGGTTCATTTGAACACATTTTTTAAACTGTCTCCTGTAAAAAGGGCCAGTCAATAAAAATGTGTGACCAGTGCTCAGAAGAGAAGTTAGAGCTGAGCTATATACTCAAGACATATTTACAAAGATAGAAAAGTTGAAGCTATGGAAGTGGACCACTCCTATCACGGGGGAAAAGGGGGAGGGGTTACGGGAGGGGGGGGAGCCCAATACTTTCCAACCAATAACTGTCTTCCTTCTGGAGCTTGGGAGTGACTTTCCTCTGTATGGAGGGGTGTGAGGCAAATAATTCTCCTGCTTTAAGCCTTATACCATAATTTCATATAATTTCAAATTCACAAAAATGCTTTGCTGTACAATGCAGCTGACCCCAGGAATGGAAAACATGAATTATTTTCGGCTTAGAGTTTCTAAACTATGTAAAAAGATCTGTGGGATATGCTACAACAAATGAATAACTTTAAAGAACTTTACTGTGCTTCTTCAGAATTTTATTCCCTATTAATCTAAGTGGCGAAAGGTGAAAAGGCTATTAGATTTCATAGTGGTATCCTCACAAGGCAATTGTACATGATTTTAAAAAGCAAAGATGTTATTCTAGATTAATTTCTAAAATTCCTACCATAGAACATATATGAAACTGTACTAGTAGCGTAAAATTTTTAAATGTGTTAAATAATAAACTTTGTTCTAAAATGATCAAGTACAACTTAAATTTAGAGCCCAACACTATTTAATGTTTGGTACTTAAATTTTTTATTACAAACAAAAAGAACTGTTTGTTTTTTCAATATTAGCCATCAACAAATTAAAAACAAAAATAAACCCAGAAGAGGGTCCTATCATCATTTGCGAAGGAAATGTAATGTCACAAGAGCACCAACTCTGGATTCAGACAAACAGGTTTAAATACCAACTCTGCCACTTTAAAAAAATTTTTTCTTTTAATTTTTTTGTTTTGAGAAAGAGAGAGAGAGAGAGAGAGAGAGAGCGAGCAAGCTGGGGAAGGGCAGAGAGAGAGAGGGAGAAACGATCTGAAGCAGGCTTCAGGCTCTGAGATGTCAGCACAGAGCCCAAGGAGGGCTTGAACTCAGGAACCATGAAGTCATGACCTGAGCTGAAGCTGGATGCTTAACCAACTGAGCCACCCAGGTGCCCACAACCTCTGCCACTTTTTACTTAGGTGTCCTTAGGTGAATTAAATTTTCTGATATATCTGTAAAATGGTATTATGTGAAATGGTAATAATAAAACCTACCTCAAACTTAAAACAAATTAATGAATGTAGTATCTAACTGAGCCATGCATATACAAAGTATGGGTACTACGTAAGTTCACAGCTTCCCTTCTTCAGATCTGCTATCTATAATGGAAATTCCAACAACCTGAAAATATTAAAAGCTTATTTTTGAAAATTACAAATAAGGTGGCAGAAAGAGTAACAGGATCTAAATATTAGTTTAAAAATACCACCTTCTCAAATTCTACTTCTGCTTCTATACCCAACTGTCCTACTCCCCAAAGATTAAACGAACATTTAGATAACTGAAGTGACAAGGGTGTTAGAATTTCACTTAACTAGTTACTTGAATTTAACCCAGAAGTTTGGTGAGCTGTCTTAATTACTAAATATAGCAATGATATCTATTTGAAAATATCTACAGAATAATCTTACAAAACTTGAAATACAAACACCAAATTCCTTCAAATTAGAATTTTCATTCATTTACTCTTAAACCATTGTATTGGGCAAGCCTCGAGAACAAGACACCCTACCCCTCCGCCTTTATGGCACTTAGTGCCCTGAGAATGCCAGATAATAAGGAACCCTGTCATCTCATTTTGAAAAAACTTTTGCTATTTTAGGCCTCTACAACACACGACAAAACTATATTAACTCCCACACTGAGTACTCTCTCCTCAGCCAGATTCTAGCCACTTGAACTAATCAGTACTTAAGAACGGTAGAATAAAAACATGACAATCCCTTTAAAAACTTTTTAGCACTTTAATGTGTGTGTGCCTAATTGCATAAATTTTCAGATGACAACTCATGGTTATTTACCAATATAACACATGTGAATACTGCACAGCAACTTTTGTGTATACAGGGATCTGCCTAGCTCTTCCCTTCTTGCCCTTTTATTATTACTTTCACCAAAGAGCACAAGAGAAAGGAAAAGATTTCCGAAATTGAAAATGAGGCCGACTTCTCCACATTCACATCGGGAAGGAGACAGAACATTACATTTCGGTGCAAGCTTATATTACAAGATATAAAAACACTTGGAGCAGAGAGTTGCAAGTGAAAATATCCTTAGGCTTACATTAGGATTTTCTTAAAACACCATGAGGTGTGTGTGTCTCATACACCGCGGTTCTGCCTCGGAAGTTGGAAAAAAAAAAAATGAACACTGTGAAATTAAGAGTGGACACTTGGAAAACTGGATTCACAGGTTATGTCGGTCACTTCTGAGTTTGAGAAACGTCCAAGCCCTTCCCGGAAAATACTCAAAATTAGTAGAGCCCCCTTCTTCCCCAGGGAATGGGCCTTCACAGTAACCAAAGGAAACGGCGAACAAGAGAGAACTAGTTCAATGATCAGATTTCTTATTTTAAAAGCCTGAGAATTTAAAGTAAGCCGTTCATCTGGTTCCAATGCTGTCATAGCATCTAAGATACAGCAAAAGGAGTCGCACACATCCACCCTCTTCAGAAGTCCTAGCAGGACGGTGGAGCGCCACCAAACCGCCCCCCCAGAAAGGCCAGTGCCAACCGGGGCAGAAAACAATTATGGGGAGGGGGTCTCTGGTGAACTCCGCTGCCTCTCAGCGAACACCGAAGCTGCAAGCCCAATGCTAAAGCCGAGAAAAGAAAAGGGGGAAAAAAAGAGAGGGGGAGGGAGGGAGACTTCCACAGGGAAAGGAAAAAAGCGTAGAGAACCAGAAAAGGAAGCATTTTGTTTCTGGGAGGAGGGAGTAGAAGGGAGAAGTGAAGATATTCTTCCTAAACGATTTTTTTTCCCCCTTTCCCCCTCACCCGTGCTACAGTCTCCGGCCAGGCCGTCGGGCAGAGCACCGCCCTTGGGCCGCTCCCAGGCCGGGACCGGGACCGGGACCCTCTGCAGCCCCAGAACCCGCGCAGGGCCCCGCGGCCGAGAAGGAACGAAAGGGTCTCCCGCGGCCGCCGCCCTCTGAGCCCCCCGCGCCCCCCGCCTCCGCGCCAGGCGCCGCCGCCCGGCTCCCACTTCCTATTTTCGGAGCACACACCCTACAAGGAGCGGAGCGGAGCGACCAGGCCTGCCAGAGACCTGCCCCCGCGCGGGGCCTCGGGTGACTGACAGGGGCAGGCACTAGGGTGCAGCGAGGAGAGGAGGAGGAAGGGCAGCCGAGGGCACAGACCAATGCCCTTCCCTGGCGGCCAGAATCCGGGCTGATATGCCAGGGCTCAACTGGCTCCCCGACACCGGGCTCCGCCGCCTCCGCGGCACTTACCTTCTCCTCATCAGACAACTGCTCCTCCAGATCCGCCATTTTCCTTCTGGCGACAAACCGCGGCGGCGGCGGCGGCGGCGGCGGCGGCGGCAGCGGCCACCTGACTTCCCCCTTTCCGTGCGGTCCTCCGCGCCGCGCGCCCCCGCCAAGGGAGGGGCCCGCAGCCCAGGCCGCCGCGCACGCGCTCCGGGAGCCCCGCCTCTCTCCGGTCGGCCGGCAGGGTCTGCACAAGGCTGTGCGCGTGCGCAGGAGGCTGGAAGGCCTGGGAGGGGGGAGGAGTCGCCTACCGCCGCCTGCTGCAGGCTTGTCAGCATCTTGGGGATAGGATTCTTTCTCCACTAGTGACCATATGGACCCAGTCTGCAACGAGTACATTCTGAGCCCTTGATTATGTTCCCATCAAGCCCTTAATTGTGCTAGCTAAAATGTGAAAAAGTGTACGAAGAGACGCTTTTAAACAATCTGTTTTTAAAAATTACTAGAAAAATATTGTTTTTATTAAAATATGTACACATAACCCAGCCCATAATTGGAAGATTGTTCTTGATATACTCGTGTACTCATTTAAGAAATATTTATTGTTTTTTTTTATTGTGTGGCAGGTACTATGTTAGCCCCTGGGAATATACAACATTAAATAATACCAGAGAAACCTCTGTTCTCAAGAGGCTCAGTGTCTATTCCTTAAACAAACATTGAGCAGTTAGGGAAGGCATTGTACTACTGCGGGGGAATACAAAGTTATGTTAGACATAGATCCTACTCTTCTGAATTTAATTGCTGGATTAAATACAGAGAACCCAGTAAAATTTAAATTTCAGATAAACAATGAGTATATATTTTAAGCATAAGTATGTCCCATGAAGCACTTGAGATTTACCAAGAAAGTATTCATTATTTTCAAATTGTATTTGGAACCTATTATTTTTACGTGCAAAATCTGGGAACCTCATTTGTGATACTTCAAGTTTAGCAAGAGAGTAAAGTTATAGTAAAAGCTGTATATATGAATTGGCTAGGAATTTTGTTAAAATCCAGTTACTGATTCAGCAGGTCTGTGATGGGGCTGGAGAATGCATTTCCAACAAGCTGCCAGGTGATGCCAATGCTACTGGTTTGGTGATCACACTTTTTAGCAAGGTTTTAGGATTTAGATAGGAGTTAGGACTGTAATCACTCTGTTGTACACCTAAAACTAAATCAATGTTACATGTCAATTATATCTCAATGTTAAAAATACTTTTTAAAACTTCATTCAGTAGAAAATGAGAAGTTGTTGACAACTTTTGACATGACATCAGAAATGTATCTAGCAAGATGAATCTGACAACTGCATGTAAATGACATGTCTGAAAGTACCTTAAGTTCAAATCATGATACATAATAAAATACTGTTATCAAGTAATATACTTCATGTTCACAGTATGCAAATCATTGTTTCTTGTGGATGGAAAGCAAACAGAAACTGTGCTATTGAAAAGCTCATAGTCCATTCAGAGAAAGCACAGGAAGGGGATGCTTGCTCACACATGCAGGAAAAAGCAGGTATGCTGTTGAAGATAAATGGTGCAGAGAATAAATTACACCATTTGTCCAGGGACCTCACTGGATATAAATAAACATGTTCACTCTTTTATGGTGTACAGATCATTGTTTCACATATTTCTCACTACAGTCTCACTGCAGTAAGGTATTTATCAGCATTACTACACCCATTTTACAGGAGAAAAAAACTGAGGCTAAATAATTTTTCAAGTTTGCACCTCAGTGATTAAATTGATATTAGAACCCAGGCATTTTATTCTGTGTCCAACGTTGTTTCCACTTTGAAATCTTTGTTTCTTCCTCTCTAAAGCCTAGGCACTCTCTACCAAATAAAACTTAATAAAAGTGATTATTCTCCCATTCCTTCAGGTTTAGTCACTACCACTTGCTGCATGAACTCTACTTCTGGCTTTTTCCCCCTTCTTCTGTTCTGTTGGTTTTTTTTTTTGTTTTTTTTTTTTTGGTTTCTGTTTACTGAGCAACACCTATATTAATGTGTACACAGTGGGTACTCAGTAGATGATTGCTTCACTAATCGGCTGCTCCCTTCCTCTAGAAACCTCACCCAAATTTGGTAATGCTCTGCAGTAATTTGAGTCAGACTGTCTTTATAACCCTGGTGATACTTTATATGTTGCTTCCCGTAGTGACACAACCAGCAGTTATGTATAATTTCTTTTTTTCTTTTTAAGATTTTTATTTATTTCTAGGAGAGAGAGAGAAAGACAGCGTGAGCAGGCGAGGGTCAGAGAGAGAGGGAGTCACAGACTGAAACAGGCTCCAGGCTCTGAGCTGGCAGTCAGCACAGAGCCCGAGGCGGGGCTCGAACCCACGAACCGCGAGATCATGACCTAAGTGAAAGTCGGACGCTCAACCGACTAAGCCACCCAGGCGCCCCAGTTATGTATAATTTCTAATAACCATTTCAAAAACCTCCCAATTCCATCCTCTTGATACAGTTAAAAGGAATTATAGAATTCATGTTGTTCCCTAGGAATTTTGGGAAGACATCAAACTGTCACACACAATAGGTATAAATATGGAATAACCACTATCTGATTGCAAGTAGAAATATATTAGTATTCTTGATCATCAGTTATTTTATGATGAAGAGAAAAGAAACAAAAAATTCCTTCCCCACACAATTCTACCTACTAAGTGAGAATTTCTATCCTTTTCTTGCTTACTTTTTAACCTCACCTTTGTTTTACTATTTTTACAATATTTTTAAAATATTTACGTATTTTTGAGAAAGAGACAGAGACAGAGACAGAGAGCGAGCAAGTGGGGGAGGGGCAGAGAGAGAGAAGGACAGAGGATCTGAAGCAGGCTCCACACTGACAGCAGAGAGCCCAATGAGGGGCTTGAACTCACGAACTGTAAGATCATGGCCTAAGCTGAAGTTCAATGGCTAACCAACTAAGCCACCAGGCACCCCCAGAACATGCTTAAAAAAAAATTCTTCCTTTTGTAGTGTTTGTTGTTAAGTTCCTTGTGTGCTTCTTAAGCTTTTTTCCTGTGGATGTGCTCTGTGTCCTGAACTAATTTTAAACTTACCAAGGTCAGAAGTTACCTAATTTCATAGAATCACAATCTTAAACTGTGCAAGCCTCTCATTTTACAGGTTGAGTCTGAGATAAATTAAATGACTTGATAAAATTTGCACATCTAACGATATTGTTTTAATTTTTTTGAGAGAGAGCACACACATGAGCATACATGCAGGGAAGGGGCAAAGAGAAAGGAAGAGAGAGAATCTTTTTTTTGTTGTTTATCTGTTTATTTTTGAGACAGAGACAGAGAAAGTGAGCAGGGGAGGGGCAAAGAGAGAGAGGGAGAGAGAGAATCCCAAGCAGGCTCTGCACTGTCAGCATGAAGCCAGATGTAGGTCTTGAACTTAGAACTGTGAGACCATGAGATCATGACCCAAGCTAAAACTGAGAGTTGGATGCTTAACTGACTGAGCCACCCAGGTGCCCCATGGAAGAAAGAGAATTTTAAGCAGGCTTCACACTCAGCACAGAGCCCAATGTGGGGCGTGACCTCACAACCCTGAGGTTATGACCTGAGGTGAAATCACTTTCAGGCACTTAACCCACTGAGCCACTCATGTATCCCTCTAACTGATATCATTTTAGACACTATTTAGCTTATAGTCAGTCCTTAAAGTCAGACTCATGTTCTTAATACTATTATATGTACATATGTATACACACATTATATATACATACCTACCTATATATAAAATGTATATAAATATTGCCTAATCATACAATGCATAATAAGATGATAAATATTACTGCGTGTTAAAAGATTGCACTGGATATAGATGTCCATAACACCATATTATTTAATCTTTGTACTGGAAAACTAATATCTGTAGTTTAAAATTATGGCTTACCTCACTTCTGAGAAAAACTACCAGTGTTCAACAACTAACATTTGGCTGTTACTTTCCTGATCAATGAACACAACTGATCTCAAATAATGTCCTTTAAGGCAGTAGAAAAGTGTAAAAAATCATGTATATTTTAAAAGTAATTGTCTTGGGGCACCTGAGTGGCTCAGTCAGTTAAGTGTCTGACTTGATTTCAGCTTAGATCCTGATCTCACAGTCGTGAGGTTAAACCGCACATTGGGCTCTGCATTGGGAATGGGGCCTGCTTGAGAATCTCTCTCTCTCTCTCTCCCTCTGCCCCTCTCTCCCACACATGCTTGCTCTCTCTCTCTCAATAAAAAAAAAAAAAGTAATTGTCTTTCTAAGTCAAGTAATTGCCTAAACTGTTGATTACTTGCTGTTGAGTGTGTCCTACCTATAATCCATTTCCTCAGTTATATTTGAAAAGGCCCACAAGTAGCACACTTGGAGAAGCTTGACATGGATCATTGTAGGGATATCAAGGAATTATTGAAGCAGCTCATTTTTAAACTCCTCCAATCTTCTGATTATGCCATCCTTCATAATTTGGCTCCTCCCAACTTCAATAAACCCACCTCTGCCACTGCTCCAATGCATATGTCATTGAATCACAGAAAGGTATTCACTTAGGCATCACATTCTCTCTGGCTTTTGTTAAAGCATTTTCTGGAATGTTCTTTGCTACCTATCCTTTAAAATTCAGTTATCTCTTTTTCCCACGAAATTCACATTGACTCCACTAGCTAAAGCTAATAATTTCTTACTTGAGATTCCCACAAAGTTTTCCATGAATTTTTGTCATGTATTCAAGTGATAACTCACTCTGGAAGATTTGATTTCTCCATCTATGCATTAAAGATAGTAATGGTGCCTCTCTCATATGGCTGTTGTGAAGATTTACTGAGGGAGTCAGGCCAAAGTGCTTAGCACTCGAAACAGGCATTAGCAAAGTTTTCAATAAAACATTAGCTATAATTTTCATATTATAATACAAATCTCTTCTAGAGAATATAGCCCATTTCTTTTTTTTTTCCTCTCTTTTTTAAAGTATTTATTATTTATTTTTAGAGGGAGAGAAAGCATGAGCTGGTAAGGGGCAGAGAGAGAGAGGAGAGAGAGAATCCCAAGCAAGTTCTGTGCCATCAGCACAGAACCTGATGCCAACTGTGAGATCATGACCTGAACTAAAATCAAGAGTTGAATGCTTACCCGACTGAGCCACTCAGGCATCCCAATAGACTATTTCTTAATTAGCTGTCGGACAAACACAGAGTCTGGTACAGAAGTGGTTAAAAAATCTTTGTTAGAATGCGTGTTGATTGAATTGCTCTTTCATTTCACATCTTTAAATGGGAGCTGAAAAACTGACCTAGCCACCCTTATGAGGTTTAGATGTTCCCCTAAAATGTGGCCCTACAACTCCAGAACAGGAGAGCAAACATTTTCTCCAGTAATCCTCAAAACATACAAATATTCCTGTTTTTCACCAGTAAATATTCAGTCACCAGTGAAATATCTAATTAATTTCTTGCTCTTTAATTTCTCTGTCACTGTAAGTTTAAGCCTTCAGCATCTTTACTCAATGTCCAAAAGGAGGTTCAGGGCATGGGGAGTGCCCAAGGTAATCCTTTAGGGTGAGACAAGGAAATACTACAGCTTGGAATTATTCCCATTTAGTTATTTGAATCATTATTACAAAATATGTCAGATATACAAAAACTTAAAACAAATAAACATGGTCTACCCCTTCTAGATCCCATTCCTTTTCCTTCCCATGGGTAACCACTAATCTGAATCTGATGTTCATCATTCCAGGTATGTTGGTTCTTTTTCAATACAAGACTATTTCTTTTTCATCTTTTTTATCCACTAAATCTGACACCTAATTCAGAAAATATTTATGGAACAAATGAATGAGTTTGATTCCTTTGCATACTCTTAAACACGGCATAGAAAAATATTAAACTAATTTATCACTTTAAAAAATCTCCCTATAGGGGTGCCTGGGCTCAGTTGGAGGAGCATGCCACTCTTGATCTTGGGGTCATGAATTCAAGCCCTGTGTTGGGTGTAGAGATTACTGAAAAAATTAAGCTTTTAAAAAATAACAAGAAAAACATTAAAAATCTCCCTATATGGCAAACAAATTGCAGGACATGAGTGAGAAATTTAGTCAGACTCGACTTGGAAAGGTGAAGCAAAAGAATGAACAGATTTGCTGGTAGTAAGTAGAAGATAGATCTAATATCTTCAAGTTTTTACCCTTAATATCTGATAAAGTTGATAAAGGTAATCCTTTTAACTCCTATTTGGATTCAATGATAGCAGAATAGCAGTATTGCAGAAAGATAAGTTTGTCATTAGTGTTTCCCCTACATTACCATACCCGCCTACAACAAAATCGTATTTCTCTACCTCAGGTAAAGCCAAAGAATTGCAGGAGTGCCTGCTAAAATTTCATCCTCTTGGTTCTTTGAAAGGGCCACAGTGATTCATGTACATTTAGAAATGCTTACACCGCCATCTTCCTCTGCCTTTGGACATTGGCCTATATCATCTCTGCTGCTTCCTATCTCATCAGACCTCTCCCAATGTTGTAGCTCTGGAGTCTTTCCTCTGCATATGGTGCTCCCCTTGTGGGACATATGGCTTAGTGTTCACGTCACCTCCTCTTCTAGCGACTTTAGCTTGTCTGTTATAATAGCAGGTAGGTGCTGGCTAATCTCCAGCCACTGTCCCAGGCTGTGTGGTGGGGCACTCACTTCTTCAGTCTCCTCCTGTGAGCCTCTTCTGATGGATAGAGCTGTAGCAGACACCGTAAGTGCTCTGACCAGATCCCCTTGGATCACTGTGATTATTTCTATGCTTCAGTGCTTTTTGCCTTTGCTTCACAGAAGCTGCAGTTATTCTTTGGAAGACTGCTCCTGCACTACTGTGGCCATCCTGCCAGCAAGTACAGAGCCAAGAGTTTAGGTCCAATGAAACAGCTCTTAACCAATGGCTGTCAAATGGTGAGTACAAAACCCCAGCTCCCTAGCCTCACATCAGAAGAACTCTGAGGTGTAATTTATATTCCAGATTTCCCCTGAGGGAGAGAGCCAATCTCAACTTGCCTTTCCCCTCTCTTTGGAGTGACTAAAGTATTCTGAAAAAGTAATCAGATTAGGAACACAAAAACAGCAATAGAATAGAAAGTAAGTTTTGCACATGAGGGCACTTGGGGCTCCAGATTGGAGCAGGGAGGCCAGTTATCAAGCATGGAGCACCTCACCAAAGTTAGAATAGCCTTGAGGATGAGCCCCAAAGTACTGATTTGAATAGACTTTAATCTAATCTTGCCTCTGTAAGATTAGCCCTGGGAATAGAGTAGGGCAAATTTTTCAGGTGATTTGATATGTGGAGAGAAATAGAACAAAGCCAGAAACTCATCTGAATAGGGTTTGACACTGTGCAAAGCAGAGAGGCGGAGGAGAGAGAATGTTAAACCACAGGATATGACCCATGTCCTAAAGTAATTTATATTCTGGTTGTAAAAGGCTAGAATTCAATATATAAAAAGATAAGCCTACAAGGCAATATGTGATAAGTACAAAATAAATGGCACAAATGAAGCATATTTTCATTATATGTATGATATTTAGATGTAAAACATATTGAAACAGTGGATGGAAGGAGGAGATATAGGCTTTTAAATTCTACTCTTAATGCATTTCCTAATCTGCTACACTCCCTATTCCATAACTGAAGTGTGAATTTAAGGTATATTACAATGTTAAATTTTCAAATCTAAATCTTAATACTTTTAGAGAAAAATCTAGATTCCAAAGATAAGAGTACATGTGCTTACTTCTATGGATTTATATACCAAGTGCTTCTTTGATGAATTAGCTCCTTTTAGAAAAACAGTTTCATAATTTCATGACATTTGACATAGTAAATCAAAGTAAGAGATTGATGTATAGAAGAACATAATAGAATAGACCGTTTTGAGTGGTATTAAAGAAAGGCATGTCTACATCTTGGGAAAGCAATTTCCTTTTGTAAGAAAGCATCATATTTCAGTCAAACATTCCTATATTTTAAGTTATGGGAGAAATAGCTGTATGATTTCTGCCAATTAGTGGGATCATCCTGGGCCTCAATTTCATCATCCATTAAAAGAGAAACAAAAGTAATACCTACATCACTGTGTTTTGTGAGGATAAAGAAATATATAAATGTTGCCTACTTTATAAATATGTAAAGCATTACTGTTTGTAACTCAGAGTCTGAGGAAAATTGAATTCCATTTATTCATCTTCATTGTAGTAACCATAATGGATATACAAAATATTTCCACCGATGTTTAACTTTTCATTTAAATGAAACCTTAAAAAGATGTCCTCATCTGTTTTGATATTGTCTTATCTTGTAGTTGTCATGGATAAAAAAAACAAACTTATGGAATATAGGAAAGAGTACTGACTTAGGATATGCAGATTTCAGCTCTGTTTTTGTCACTTAAAAAGTCCAATGAGGGTGAAAATAGATGAAGGGGATTAAGAGTACACTCATCATGATGAGCACTAAGCAATGTATGGAATTGTTGAATCAGGGGTGCCTGGGTGGCTTAGCCGGTTAAGCGTCCAACTTCAGCTCAGGTCATGATCTCGCGGTTCATGGGTTCGAGCCCCGAATCAGGCTCTGTGCTGACAGCCCAGAGCCTGGTGCCTGCTTCAGGTTCAGTATCTCTCTTTCTGCTTGCTCTGTTTTTCTCTGTCTCTCAAAAATGAATTAAAAAAAAAAAAAAGAATTATTGAATCACTATATTGTGCACCTGAAACTAATATAAAACCATATAAAAAGTCTAATAGTCTTGTATAAGTCTCTTAATGTGTTGATTCAATTCAAAGACTTACTGTGAAGCTTGGATGAAATAATGTATGAAAGGGGCTTTGTAAAAGAGAAAGTACTGGATGAATGTAAAGAATTTATCATTAAGGGGCACCTGGGTGGCTCCATCAGTTGAGCAACCAACTTCTGCTCAGGTCATGTTCTCAAGGCTCATGGCTTTGAGCCCCACATCAGGCTTTGTGCTGGCAGCTCAGAGCCTGCAGCCTGCTTTGGATTCTGTGTCTCCTTCTCTCTCTCTCTGTCCCTCCCCCACCTGTGTCCCCCTCAAAAATAAATAAATAAATATTTTTAACAATAATTTAAGAATTTATATTAAAGTACATTATGCCTTGTGACATCAGTAAACTGTCATTCATCTTTCTTTTGGTTAGGTCTGTAGTGTACTCGAGTCTACTAATGCATAAGCATATGTTCATTTGTTGTGCTTCTATTACATGTCAGCACCCTACTAGCTGGAGATGCAGCAATGAACAAAGCAGACATGGCCCCTGCTTAGCTAATTATTTAGAGGGGAGACAGATAGTAAACAAATAATCACTCAAATAACTATGGAATTACAATTGTGGTAAGTGCAATGAGGGAAACCTACAGAGTGACTTGAGCATATAGGTTGGGAGGTAGTTCTCCATGGGTCTTTGTGTTTTGGCACATTTTGCAAGCAGACTGACTACTCTTTGTTCTGGACTATCTTTCTAAACAAAGTTTGCATAGCAAACAATCTTGGAAGATAATATCTTCCTCCAGAGCAAAACATAGGCATGCTTACTTCCTACTCTAAGAGGTGTGGGTTCCCTAAGCTCAAGGTTCTTCTCCCCATTACGCATGCAGGCTTCCATCTGGGCCCATCTCTGTTGCCAGATGACACTTGGTATATGTGCTGCCAAAGCGAGCACAAGCCAGATGAGACTTGGGCATCAGAGAAACTAATGTAAATATGCTGATGTTCGTGGTGCTTGGTGTGCCGTGTGTAATAAAACCCTTTGCCTCTGAGCAGGGTCTTGTATTTTCTGCCAGCATCTATGAAGCTGTAGCAGGCTAATATGTTGCTTGAAAGCAGGGTAGGATCACAGACCCATTATAAAAAAGGATTGACATGTAACCCTTTAGTCTAACCTCCCTCCGATTCATTTTAATGAATTTAAGAATATAGATTAGTATACTAAACATCTGCATATTCACAGCCCAGCTTTTTCAAATGCTAACTAGCATGGTTTCATATTTGCTTCAGCTCTGATGTTTAAGAATAAAGCATTACTTACATAGTTGAGGTTCCCCCTGTCTTGCTCCCTCATTTGATTCTCCTCTATCCCTCCCCCACTATCATGAATTCAATGTGGATCATTGTGTGCTGCTTCTCTTTATAATATCTATTATTTTAACAACAGTTTGTATGTAAATGAATGTATCACAAGGTGATGAGGAACTTTGATGTTTAAACACATATTTCACTGTGGAAGGACAGAGCAATATTGTCAATGATCAATGAAGGCTTCCTGGAGAAGATCATCTGAACCATCTCGGGATTATAATCTGGCTTCAGCATTTCTGTGAGTTTACAATGCTCTGTCTGGGGAAGGCAGGGGGCAAGGGCATGAGGGAGTCCCAGGAGACACTGAGCCACCACAGTTGGCACTGGAATGTGGACCAGGTTTGAGACATCCGAGGAATAGGTAAGAGGGGTGAGTAGGCTTCTTTGTGTGTTCAGGTCCTGAGCTCACAATGGCCAATCTCCTGCTCTCAGAATTAGGCGGATGCAGTGTACTTCTGTGGGATGAGATGGATGTCCTCAGATGGTCCAAGCAGATGGTCTTTGGCCTGGGCATGGAGGAGACAGTAGGAACTTCTGCACATGGTCAAAGCAAGCCAAGTATAGACACAGGCTTACGTCGGCATTCAGCCCTCTGATTACAGCAGGCATTTTTATCCTGAAGGCATTTAACCTGTCCAATTCTTGAGGCACATAATTCTCCAGTCTGGACATGCCCCCCTTCTTTGCCAAGTGCATAGGTATCATCTTGGTGTCTTCTTTTCTCATTCTCTTGGAGATTCCTTTAATGCTCTGCGTTGAATCTGTTTGAGATCTACTTTGTGTCAGATCTCCTATTTTCTGTATCCAATGACTTCCTCTTTTTTCATTTACTCTTATGTTTAGAAAACTTATAGTCCAGAAGCTTCCTGAGAAAAGGTATCTAAGAGGTAAATTTTTGCAACTGTACATATCTAAAAACATCATTATTTGACTTTTAAGTTTGATTGATAGTTTGGATGTATCTAGAATTCTATAGTTTTTTTGTTTGTTTTTGTTTTTTAATTTCTGAAAGAGAGAGAGACAGTGTGAGCAGGAGAGGGTCAGAGAGAGAGGGAGACACAGAATCCAAAACAGCCCCCAGGCTCTGAGCTGGCTGTCAGCACAAAGCCCGACGCGGGGCCTGAACCCACGAACCGTGAGATCATGACCTGAGCCGAAGTCGGACGCTGAACCGATTGAGCCACACAGGTGCTCCTCTAGAATTCTAAATTGGAATTCATTTTCATTTAGAATTTTGAAGGCATTTTTCCATTGTCTCTAGATTTGTATGTGTATGTCTGTGTATGTGACCTTCTCTTTGTCCTCAGTGTTCTGAAATGACACAAATGAATTTGTGGGTCTATTTTTATCCATTTTAGTGGGCCCTGTGGATTCTTCCAATATGGAAAATCATGTCCTTCAGTTACAAGAAATTACTTAAATTATTTCATTGATAATTTTCATTTTCCACCTTCCCTGTACTTTCTTGCTGCAACTCCAGTTATTTGTACATTCTACGTCCTAGGTTGGTGCTCAATTTTTTAAAAATGTTTTTTTTCCTATATTTACATATCTTTTCATTTTTGTCCTATTTTTCAAATAACAGCTCTGACTTACCTGACTCCTGAGTTTTTCATTTTGTTTGTTATCTGTTCATGTTTATGAGTATTTAGCTAACTAGTTGAATTTTATTTTAGGAATATCTGACTGAGCCATTTTATGATTCTCATTCGGGTTTTGGTCAGAATCCCCATAGCCGAAGAGATAGGCCTAGCTAATAGCATTTGAGAAGTCAAGTCAAAGAAGGCTGGATGTCTCATCATTCACCATCCAGATGTTCCTTTAATTCCTGGATGACACTGTCATCCCCAGCTATGCTTGGTATCCCCTACTCCAGAATCCCTTTATTTTACTCTTACCAGAGAATAAAATTCCAGACATCTGGTAAGGTGGCGATGGCTCAGCAGCACAGAGTAGGGGAGAGCATCTAAGGATCTAGCTGCCTCTCAAACAGCCTTCATCTGGTCTCTATGATTTGGGGCCTCATTTCACCTAATTTCCAAAGGTATTTGGTTCTATCAAGTCATGGACCCTTGAGTATTCTGTGGTTGCAAATGAAATTGATTCTTGGGTTTTGCCACTACAAGTTTAGCTTCTTGAGGTCCTCAAGGCTGCTGCAATCCTCCATCTGCTTTCAAGCCTCAAAATTTCTGGCATTGTTATATCCTTTCTTTTTCTTCCACATGGTTGTGTGTTCATTAACTTAAAAAAAATCCTTTTATTGGGATTTTGTGAGGGGGGAAAAGTAAGTGTTCACTTTACCAACTCTATGTAGAAACTCCAATCCATCTACTATCCTACTGTAGCTGGGAGGAGCATCCTGTGTTGGTTTTGTGGGTGCAATCTTATCATGTGAGGATGTTATTCATAGTTTGGTTTTGTTTTCTTTTTTAGTTTTCCCAAACACTGTATTTTTCAAAATATAAACCTGCTAGCGTTGCTTTCTCCATGCGACTTCTATTTCAGCAGCTTCCTACATAGTTATTAGATCAAGACAAAATTCTTTTTTTTTTTTTTTTAATATTTTTATTTCTTTCTAGGAGAGAGAGAGAGAAAGACAGCATGCGCAGCGGAGGGTCAGAGAGAGAGAGGGAGATACAGACTCTGAAATAGGCTCCAGGCTCTGAGCTGGCAGTCAGCACAGAGCCCGACGCAGGGCTCGAACCCACGAACCGGGAGATCATGACCTAAGCGAAAGTCAGCCGCTTAACCGACTAAGCCACCCAGGCGCCCCTAGATCAAGACAAAATTCTTAAGCATGATTGTCAAGAGCATTTTAGTGGGGACAAATTTACAGCAATATATATATATATATATATAGCAGCACAGTGTTCTTTTGTTTCAAACTCAGATGGAATGTGAATGCCTGGAGACAAGATCTAGATCTCTGTTTTACCATAGGTCTTGCCTTTCCCTCTTGCCATTTAACACATTGTCTGCCCAGTCCCTGAGGTATTAGTCACTTACCCATGCTTTTCATGTTTTGGCTTCTCTAGCTCATGCTGTCACCACATGCCTCTCATTTTCTCAGGTTTACCACACTGGCTTCTTTTGGTTCTTTGTAAGCCCTGTGATCCCTCTTCTGGGCCTCTGAATATGCAATTTACTTCACTTGTGACCCCTTTTTTCTTTTTAATACTGTCCTCCTTCAGATAGATATCTTGTTTCTTGGGTCATCTGGCTTTCCTGATCAGGCCAAATCCCTCATCATAGGCCTTCCCGGCACCATGGAGCTATTTTACATTTCTCTGTATATTATTTGGTTTTTGTCCACTTCCCTCAACTAAATTATAAGCTTCATGGGATAGGATCTAGGTCTGTTTTGCCTTCTGTTGCATTCACAATGCCTAGCACAGAATTTGGCTCAGGGTAGGTGCTTAATAACTATTTATTAAATGAAGGAATAAAGCTGATATCTTAAGGATAACGAGGAATTATAAGATGAGGACTGAGGAAAGAATATCTAGGCCAAGAAAACATAGAAGAATAAGTTTGGTGAATTTGAGGAACTGAAGATAAGGGCTGTGACGGGAGCCACGTGAACCTGGGGAAGAGGTGCTGAGTGAAGCTGGAGGGACCAGCGGGGCCAGATCACAGGGGGCCTTTTAAGCAATGATAAAACTTGTCGGCTTTTCTAAGGGCAATGAGAATTTTAGTAGGGGAGTTACAGACCCCAGATACTATGAGAAGAAGGGGTTAGAAATGGCAAAAGTGGATGAGGAGAGGCTAGTTAAAAAGTCTTGGTTGTAATAAAGGCAAAACCTGCTGGTTTAGACAGGAAAAAGCATAGAAAAAATGGACAGAAGTACCAAAGAATATTTTATTTTAAATATAATTTATTGTCAAATTGGTTTCCGTACAATACCCTGTGCTCGTCCCAACAAGTGCCCTCCTCCATGCCCATCTTTCCCCTCTCCCTCACCTCCCATTAACCTTCAGTTTGTTCTCAATATTTAACAGTCTCTTATGGTTTGCCTCCCTCCCTCTCCTTAACTATTTTTCTCCCTTCCCCCCTCATGGTCCTCTGTTAAGTTTCTCCTGTTCCACATATGAATGAAAACATATGGTAACTGTCTTTCTCTGTCTGACTTATTTCACTTAGCATAATACCCTCCAGTTCCATCCACATTACTACAAATGGCCAGATTTTATTCTTTCTCATTGCCATGTAGTATTCCATTGTATAGATAAACCACATCTTTTTGATCCGTTCATCAGTTGATGGACATTTAGGCTCTTTCCATGATTTGGTTATTGTTGAAAGTGCTGCTATGAACATTGGGGTACATGTGCCCCTATGCATCAGCACTCCTGTGCCCCTTGGGTAAATTCCTAGCAGTGCTATTGCTGGGTCCTAGGGGAGTTCTATTGTTAATTTTTTGAGGAACCTTCACATGTTTCCCAGAGGGGCTGCACCAGTTTGCATTCCAACCAACAGTGTAGGAGGGTGCCCGTTTCTCCACATCCTCGCCAACATCCATAGTCTCCTGATTTGTTCATTTTAGCCACTCAGATTGGCGTGAGATGGTAATCAGTGTGGATTTGATTTGTATTTCCTTGATGATGAGTGATGCTGAGCATCGTTTCATGTGTCTGTTGGCCATCTGGATGTCCTCTTTGGAGAAGTGTCTGTTCATGTCCTCTGCCCATCTCTTCATTGGATTATTATTTTTTTCTCAGGTGTGGAGTTTGGTGAGCTCCTTATGGATTTTGGATACTAGCTCTTTATCCGATATGTCATTTGCAAATATCTTTTCCCATTCCGTTGGTTGTCTATTAGTTTGTTTGATTCTTTTCTTTGCCGTGCAGAAGCTTTTGATCTTGATGAGGTCCTAGTAGTTCATTTTTGCTTTTGATTCCCTTGCCTTTGGAGATGTATTGAGCAAGAAATTGTTGTGGCTGAGGTCAAGGAGGTTGTTTCTTGCTTTCACCTCTAGGGTTTTGATGGTTTCCTGTCTCATGTTCAGGTCCTTCATCCATTTTGAGTTTATTTTTGTATATGTTGTGAGAAAATGATCTAGTTTTATTCTTCTACATGTTGCTGTCCAGTTCTCCCAGCACTATCTTTTAAAGAGGCTGTGTTTTTCTTTTGGATACTCTTCCCTGCTTTGTCAAAGATTAATTGGCCATACATTTGTGGGTCCAATTCTGGGTTCTCTATTCTATTATATTGGTTTATGTGTCTGTTTTTGTGCCAATACCATATTGTCTTGATGATTACAGCTTTGTAGTAGAAGCTAAGTCTGGGATTGTGATGCCTCCCATTTTGCTTTTTTTCTTCAATATTACTTTGGCTATTTGGGGTCTTTTGTGGTTCCATAGAAATTTTAGGATTGTTTGTTCTAGCTTTGAGAAGAACGCTGGTGCAATTTTGATTGGGATTGCAGTGAATGTGTAGATTGCTTTGGGTAGTATTGACATTTTAACAATATTTATTCTTCCAATCCATGAGCATAGAGTTTTCCATTTCCAAAGAATATTTTGAATTCACATAATTTGATGATGGATTCAAGATGGGAAGTGAAAAAAAAGAATTGTCAAAAAGTGACACTCCAGCTTCTGGTCTGACCAACTGGGTGAACATGGGGACTGTTTATTAAGCTGGGGAGCAGAGTTTGGGTGAAAGAAAAGAACATTACTTTTTAATGCTTTGTTTGAGATGCCTATGAAGTATCTGAAAAGACATGTTGAGAACACAGTTGAAACTATGAGTCTGGAGGACAGAAAAGAAGTCCGGATTGGAGGTATATATTTTGGGGGGTGTTGGCATATAGTTGTATTTAAGCCATCGTGGTAGATGAGCTTGTCCAGATAGTGGGTGGAATGGGAAGATAAGGGGCCTGAATATAAGCAACCTAAAGAAGAAGCTTAACTAGTAAGAATATTGTGGTCCCACCCTGATGCCTACATTAGTGAGTTTGATGTGGGAGCAGAATTAGACAAAATTTAAGGTAGGTGTGCTTTAATGAGCTAGATTGGAGAAGATCACTTGGGGTCAGGTTAATTAGGTAAGAGGCCAGGATACTGAATGTTTGTTTTGTAGGTTAGGTTAACGATAAGAGTTGGGGGGTGAAGAGGGGAGAGAAACCTGAGAGGCACAGATACTACAGACTTCAGGAAATGAAAAGGAATGACCAATTCAGTCGATAAGGGTAATTAGGATGGGGAGGGACATATGACTGAGTAAGCCAGGTTAAAGTACTTGTTGCTTTTCCGGCAGCAATAAAGTATTTTCATTATTTGAGTGTTACAAGTAAAACCTAAAACTAACAACCATGAAACTAAGAAAACAAACTAAACTAAAAAGAAAATGAAGCTTATTGCAATTATTTGCCTGGTTTCTTTGTTTAAGCATTCAGCCTTTTTATTAGAATATAGTAACAACAAGCAAACATTAAATGCTCCAAAAAAGCCATACAGTAAAACACAGTAATATAAGAATGTGAAAATACTTTCTCCTCAAACACTTTGCCATTTAGACCTAGTACACCTGAAAACCTGAAAAATAAAAACAGAAAGTAGAAATGTTGGGGGCATATATAAATGGAAGTTGTATTTGGGATGATGAGGTAGCTTCTCTTTGGTGATAAATATTTAAGATTTTGCAAATTGTAATTAAGTATTACAGTGTCCTTAATAGATTTGATACCCTAAATTTATAGATCACCTATTCAATTGCCAAACATGAAAGTAAAATTCATTTGTTTTTATATTCTTGTAGTCACCCTCAACAAGATAAAATCACTAAATTATAGGTAAGTCACATTACATTATTAGTATTAGTATTATAATTCTATCATATTTCATAAACCTAAGATATATGAGAACTTTGATTCATAGAATGATTCTCCTTGAAACAATTCATATGCGCGCGCGCGCACACACACACAGGATTATCACACACCTATTAATACAAGTAAGAAATTTAGCTACAGGAAAGTAGTCTCTGTAACCAGTTACATAAAATTTTATGCACTACAAACATTTGGAAATTTAACAGGTCACATTTAAAAAGGGAGATTCCTAAGAAGGTCTTATCTATAGCTAACTATATCCCACTAAGAAAGAGTACACTTACTGTGACTAGGAGAGAAAATAGGTCTTCTTTACTTTACATTTATCATGTAAAACAGAGTGGCTTTCTTTAAAAAAAAAAAAAAAAGAGCATGAAAAATGATCTAGAATGCTAAGTGCTTTTTCTTGTTTTCATGGTCGATAAATATTCACCATGACAAAAACTCAATTTAGCTTCTGTGTTCATTCTAATTTTTACTTATAAATAGGGATGGAACAACTGGGTGGTTCACTTGGTTGAATGTCTGACTCTTGATTTTGGCTCAGGTCATGATCTCATGGTTCATGGGATTGAGCCCCCTGGCTCCACACTGACAGCAGGGGGACTACTTGGGTTTCTCTCTCTCCCTCTCTCTCTGCCCCTCCCCTGCTCATACTCTCTGAACAAACAAACAAACATTAAAAAGAAAAGAATAGGGACAAACTGGAGTTACCTTGAGTGTAAGGAACTTATTATAAGGAAGTGGGGGAATTAAAAAAGACAGGGATTTCAACCAGGTAGTGAGGCTTCAAGAATGTGATCTTCCAGGGGCGCCCGGGTGGCGTAGTTGGTTAAGCGTCCGACTTTCGCTCGGGTCATGATCTCACGGTTCGTGGGTTCGAGCCCCGCGTCGGGCTCTGTGCTGACTGCCAGCTCAGAGCCTGGAGCCTGTTTCAGTCTGTGACTCCCTCTCTCTCTGACCCTCCCCTGCTCACGCTGTCTCTCTCTCTCTCTAGAAATAAATAAAACATTAAAAAAATATATATTAAAAAAAAAAAAGGAATGTGATCTTCCAGTTCTAACCAGAAAAATCAGAACCTATATGCATTTCAGCCTCTGGAAACCAGACTGCTGCAGGAACTGGAAGATCATTCCAGACTGGGGCAAGGCAGCTCTGGCATCCATCCCTCCTCTGTGCTCAGCCATTAATGTGATTCAACTCCTTTCTGCTCCTGCTGTTACCACATCCAAAGTTATAAATAAATCAATTCACTCCTACTCTTCCCCATTCCCATTCTCTGTTGACCGAAAAAGCAAAAATAAACTAAAAAGATAAGCCAGAAGGAATGTGGTTAGGGGAAGGTAAGTGTCATTCAATTGGTCTCTTCCACCTTCCTGAGAGATTTCTGGTTACTCAAGGACTTTGTTTCCTCAAGATCCTACTGGTTAATGACTCATTGTGTCTCCAGTTCAAGTAAGAAGGAGAATGTGATTGGTAGTACTTCTTATCTCTGCTGGGAAAAGATCTCATTTCATAATGGCCTCATTGTCTACTCTCAGGTGCCTTTCTCTGACAGATAGTTGGTAAAACTTTATTTCTGGATGTGACTATGAAGTGTATCTGGAAGAGACCAGCGTATGAATCAGTAGACTGAGTAAAGATCTCCCTTGCCAATGCAGGTGGAATAAAGATCTTCCTTGCCAATCCACTGAGGGCCTGAATAGAACAAAAAGGCAGAGGAAGGGCAAAGATACTCTCTCTGACTGAATAGAGGCATTCCTCTACTTCTGCCCTTGGACATTGGTGTTCTTGATTCTTGGGTGTTCAGACTCAGAGACTTACACTACTGCTCCTCTCCTCTTTTCCAGGGGTTTAGACATATGTCACCAGCTTTCCTGTTAGTTAGCTTGCAAGTGGCAGATCAGCAGATTGTGGGACTGCTCAGCCTCTATAACTACATGAGCCAAGTCATATACTAAATTGCCTCATATATATATCTTACCTAATACAGAACTCTAACAGTGATTTCACCTTGGGTAATAATCAATTATACACAACCTTTGCTTTTGTCATTTATTTATTTATTTATTTATTTATTATTTATATCATAGACAAGGCCTATTCTTCAAAATGTAAGTCTGGTAATTCTTTCATGTTCTAGCATAATTCTGTTAAGTAATTCAGAGGATGATGAGCCTTCTGATTAAATCCAGTGCTCATGCGTGGTAAAGATAGCCCAAAGAAATGTATGAAATTGCAAAGCACATTTTAATCAAGCTTAATCTTATCTTGCTCCTAGCTCATCCTTTCTTAGAGCCACAGAAAACTCTTAAGAAAAAAAATAAAATAAAGAGAACTCTTGATTTTTACTTTTACTCCTCTTGAAGAAGTGGTAATGAGTGCAAAAGAAAGAAAAAACTACTTAAATACTTACGTAATTTAAGATGTGCCAACCGTGGAATGTTCCAATCTTAAGCAAAATATGAAATTTATTTTTGTTAATTTTAGTAAAAAAGGTAAGAAAGAATATATTTAAAAGTTATGTAACTCACACTGAAGCTAGACTAAACACTGTAAATCAAGGCGATGGCTCTACTGAGGTGAAGTGTGCTGCAGTTTGGGTGTGTCATAGGGACTGATCTGGGTACCAAGGCCGTGGTTAGCCTGGAGCAGCTCAGAAGAATTTATTGTAACTCAAGTTTGTACGCAAATCAAGCAGGCAACCAGATGGATCTGAGATGGGAACAAAAGATTGTGTTTCTACCCTTACAAATCACAGAAGAGTTTCCAGATTATAAGAATTATCCCCTATTTTACTGTGC
Source organism: Proteles cristata cristata (assembly GCA_017311185.1). Classification (NCBI taxonomy): domain Eukaryota; kingdom Metazoa; phylum Chordata; class Mammalia; order Carnivora; family Hyaenidae; genus Proteles; species Proteles cristata. Next base: position 765,066 of record JAESUZ010001987.1, read on the forward strand.
TTATCTTCACATATAAAATCCTATTAGGAGACAAACAGAGCATTTAGAGAAAGGTAAGATTCTGTATACCTAGGAAACTGTCCCATATACATATTTTTAAGGTTTATTTATTTTTGAGAGACAGAAGTTGAGCAGGGAAGGGGCATAGAGAGATAGGGAGACACAATCTAAAGCAGGCTCCAGGCTCTGAGCTGTCAGCATGGAGCCAGTCACGGGGCTCAAACCCATGAACTGTGAGATTGTGACTTGAGCTGAAGTTGGACACCCAACTGACTGAACCACTCAGGTACCCCCATTTTCCCATATTTTTTGACTGCAACTTTGCAACTGTATTCACCAGAGTCCAGAGCCTACTAGAGGACAAGAGGCTTTCCTTAGCTGGGGAAGTATGGGTGGAGCGGGGTAGAGGCTGGAGTGGAGTGGGTTACTAGGGGAGTAAAGGGAAAAGAAGAGTGAGCAGAAAGAGGAAATGGCAGAGATTTCTCCCTCCTTCTGTGGTTCACATAAAAAAGCGAGTGAAACTGCAGGGCAATCAGAGTGTCCATGGTTAGGGCAAGCACAGTGGCAGCAGAAGACCCTGAAGAGGTCTTTAACCCCAGAATCCTAGAGACCTGGAATCCCAGGACATGAATCCTGGAGACCTGGAATCCCAGGACATGAATCCTAGGAACCTGGCATCCCACGACATGAACCCTGGAGGCCTGGAATCCCAGGACATGAATCCTAGGGACCTGGCATCCCAGGACATGAACCCTGGAGGCCTGGAATCCCATGCCTAAACTCAGGGAGAGGCGTCTGTACACAAATCCAAGATGCAGAGGGAAGGGTGGTGGGTGGGGCACTGGAAGCAAGAGAATGACTAAAACGAAGAGCTAGTCAAACATTGGAGAGAATGCCCCGTTGTTTTTATCTTTAAAAAGAGTTATCATGTTATCTTTAATATATCCTTATCTTTAATTTAATTTAAATTTAATATATCTTTTAATTTATCTTTGAGAAGAGAGCCTGGGTGGCTCAGTCAGTTAAGTGTCAGACTCTTGATTTCAGCTCGGTTTGTGAGCCTGCATCAGCCTCTGTGCTGACAATACGGAGCCTACTAAGGATTCTTGCTCTCCCTCCCTCTCTGTCCCTCTTTCCCCCCTCTCAAACTAAATAAACATTTAAAAATAAAAGTGCTATGAAAGGAAATAAACAGGAGAATGGGATGATACATAGGGGAGACTACTCAGGATGGCCAGTGAAGGCTTCTCTGAGGAATGAGCATTGGAACTGAAGCCTGATGTGTGAAAATGAGGCAGCCCAGGGATGGGGCTGAGGGGCAGGAAGCAGGAAAGAAATGCAAAGGGAGGAGATGGGTCAGGTTCCAGTGTACTCCCTGAGAGCTGAGGAACTGTCCCTCACAGCTTACTCTACAAGTGGAAGGAAAACAACTAGAAGAGTTATGTTTTGAAGAAGTAGGTGGAAGTCCGTTTTCATGGACCAAAACATGCAAACAAGTTGACATTCAGTGATGTTTTCTTATGCCTCATCTTGCTGGATTCTCTTAAACCCGTTGCTGAAAACTTTCTTCTTCCACATTCTCCTTTCCCAAACACTTTTGCTTTCTCTTACAAGGGGCCTTAGAAATGGTCTAGGCTAGCTGTTTTCCAAACCTGACTGCGATACAGAATTACTTCGGTGATCTTGTCAAAAACAGATTTTTCAGGTCTTGGGTGGGGTGCAGACATTGGCACTTTGAAACTTGCCAATTGATTCTGATGTAGCAGGTTTACTACCCTAGTCTTTCTTGATCAGTAATTCCCAAACTATTCAGCAAAACATTGGTTCCAGGAAATGTTATCAGTGCTCCAAGTATAAAAGAATCTCTTATCAAATGAGCTGGAGCAACAGATTCTCCTCTTAGCATTTCACAAAGCACCCTAGGATAAAGGCTCTGAGATATCCCATGTCTAACAGCTAAACAAACAATAGAATCATATTAGATATGTTTTCTTAACTTCACCTAGAATACTTTTTCCTAAACAACAGTATGGCAAACAGTAATCTAAAAAAACAGTCTATTTTAATTTTCATAAATATGCATCTGTATTTTTAAATTCTTATATTATAAATTCTATTAGGTGCAACTGGGCAAGATACTCCTTCAGTTAAGAAAGCAGTCCTGGGGCGCTGGGGTGGCTCCGTTAAGCTTCTGACTTTGGCTCAGGTCATGATCTCACAGCTCATGAGTTCTAGCCTCATGTCAGGTTGTGTGCTGACAGCTCAGAGCCTGGAGCCTGCTTCCAGTTCTGTGTCTCCTGCTCTCTCTGCCCCTCACCCCCCCTCTCAAAAATAAACATTAAAAAAGTTAAAAGGAAGGAAGGAAGGAAGGCAGGCAGGCAGGCAGGCAGGCAGTCCCAAAGAAGGCATCTAGTCCTAGTTGCTAGTAAAGCTCTGACCAGCCCCACAGTTGGTTCTAAAGGAGAACCTCCTCATGACTCTGCTCTTGTCCTTTCTCTAGGCTCTAAAACCTCTATGCTGTCTCTCAAATTTACAACTTTAGGACCAGCCTGTCCCACATTTCCACCTGTTTATAAAACATCTCCACCTGGATGTCCCAGGGTTACTCTCCATAATTCTGACACCAGTTCCAATGTATAGGCTATTTTCCCCACAGCACTAAAGCAATTCCCTGGCACCAGATGGGCGTCCCAAAATCCAACTCAATTGTGACACAATCTACCCAGAGAAGGCATCAGATTCCACAGTAAAGACTCAGACCTACAAGACTGCCACTCCATGCTCACTCAGAGGCCAGTTACAAGTCCAGGTTGTCACCTGGGCTTTGGATCCACTGCCTATAAATCAGAGGTTCCCATGACTTCTCTGCTTAGATTAATTTTCTAGAGCAGCTCATGGAGTTCAGGAAATCAATTTACTCACTGGAGTACTAGTTTATTACAAAGGATATTAAAAGATACAAATCAACAGCCAGATGGGTGTATAGGGTGAGGCCCTGAATGAAGAAATTTCTGTCTTTGTGGAGTTTAGAGCTCTGGCACAGTACCGGTGATTGTGTTCCAGTTCACCAATCTTTAAGCTCTTTGAACTTTGTCCTTTTGGGTTTTTATGGAGGCTTCAATACTTAAGCATGGTTGGTTAAATCATCAACAGCTGGTGATTGTGCTCAATCTCCAGCCCCTCTCCCCTCCTTAGGGATGGGGTTGAAAGTTCCAACCCTCTGGTCACAAGGTTGTTTGCCCCGGCAATAAGTCCCAGTCCTATGGTTACCTAGGGGCTTTCTAAAAGTCACCTCAGTAATGGAACAGAAAACACCTTTTGTGAGGAAGAAGCTTAGGAATGCCCTGAGCTTGCACTGATGGGTTAACAACGCCTAAAGAATTAGAAAGCCACAGGATGTGTGAATTATTATTCACCAAGTTTGGGTGAATAAGATTAGGTAAACAGGGCAAAGGCCCCCCAGTATAGGACAAAGATATAGGAATAGAAAAGCCTCAGGATGAAAGCATCCAAGAAGGGGTAAACAAAATTAGGTGTTCAGAGTGGAAGTGCCTCCCAACTTAGTACAATAGCAGAAAGCTGCTGCCACAGGAAGGAAGGACCAAAATAGGTAAACAGGTAAACAGGGCTCTTGGCTGCAGCAGGGTGAAGTTGCCAGAAGCAGAGCTAATTAGCAAAAGAAAGGAGCCTTGTTGGCCCTGAGGTAGCATGCTCTGTCTTTCTTGTCCCGCTAGGCCAGTTTTGGTAAACAGAGGTGGTGCCTCATGTCTGCTGTAAACAACTTCCACCCAGCACCAGAATTTTGTATTGTATTGACCCAAACCCTTAACAGCGCATATCATCAAAACCCCCTTCCCCCACATCCATGAGTTAATGTTCACTGTTTCATTGTCTCTTTGTGCATGCCCATCAAGCTTGTAAGCCTTCTGATACTGATAAAAACGGAACAAGGACCCATACTCGGACTTTTGTCTCCTCAGGGACATTAGCCCCTCTCGCATTTCAATCCTGCATCCGCTCTCTTGCTGGACAAGAGAGAACTCCAGACCCAGAGTCTACTACAACCTTTATTGCTCTTTTAGGAAATTCCAAGGGTGTTAGGAGCTCTGTGTCTTGAACAAGGTTGAAGACCAAATATAAATCACAATATCATACTCTCCAAAACAGAAAACGAAATTCATGTTCCCTTCTGCTTTCTCTTCTGATTTCCCCATTTGTGTCAATGATTGGTTCTGTCCTAGTGATGCAAATCTCAAAACCTTGTAGTAACCTTTGCTTCTTCATTCCTTTGGAAATTCAAATTCTGTTGCCAATCATCCTTGAGTCCCTCAGTGTCATCCCTTCCTTCCCATTTTTTACTGTTAGTGACTGCACTTTTTGTCCTCCTTACTTTATGCATAGATGATTTCAATTGCCTCTTGTTGAACCTTCACTGCACGTTGTCTTTCTTCACCCCATTTTACCTTGCTCCTCTGCCAGGTTACTAGGCATCTACAATGTTTCCTTACGATCAATTGTATTAAAAGAGAAAAATTTTAAATAAAATCCTCTAATAACTAGTCCCACTTGCTAAACAAGTTTCTTATCACCTTTCTCCAAGCTTCAGTCTGTTCCTGTTATACTTGACTTGCTTTGTGACATTGTTATGTTTTCTTCCATTTCTCAGAAAGCCCTTTTCCACTGTCAAGTAAAACTGCTTAGACCAGTCATTCTCACATTTTAGTGCTTCTCAGAATCATCTGGAAGTCTTGTTAAAACACAGATCGCTATCCCCACAATTTCTGCTTCAGAAGTCACTAATTTACAGTTCTCACAAATACACAGGTGATGCTGATGCTGCCAATCAGGGACCATGCTTTGAGAATCACTGACTTAGACCAATAGCTCTCAGACCTGGGCCCACATTAGAATCACCTGGTGTAGTGAGATGCTGTGATGCTTTGCCCAAATCTCCCTCCCAGAATTAAGACCCTTATTTCCCCCCCAAAGCTGGGTATGTTAGTTGCTGATGGCTCACAACTATATTCCTCTTTGAGAATTGCCCTTGTACATACTCTGTGTAACTGTCAACCCAGATCAGGATTAAAACACACACACACCCACACACACACCCACACCCACCTCTAAGTCCCTAGAATGTCCTGCTGTGTTCCTTGTCAGTCAAGTCACCAAAAGGTAACTTAATTGCCATGATAAGATTTTCCTGTTGAAATTTTAACAATTATTCAATATATACTCTTTTATCTCTGGCTTCATTCATTCAGCAAAACTTGAGATTCACCCATTTCGTTCCATGTGTCAGTAGTCTCTTTTTAATTGCATGAAGTATTGCACTGATATGTGTACCACAATTTATTTACTCATTCTCCTCTTGAGGGACATCTGTATGTTTCCAGTTGTTGTATATATTCATGCTAATATATAACTTCACCCAGTCTGTGGTTTGTATTTTAGCTCTTTAATGATTGTAAAGTCTTGACTTTAAAGAAGTCTAAATTTTAATGGTTATCTTTTTTGTCCTCTTTATGAACTTTTTGCCTATACCTGAGGTTTTAAAAGATAATGATACCCAGAATGGTGACTTACTTATCTTTGTTTATAGAGCCCAGCACCCACTGCCTTACATGATGGTGCTTAATAAACATCCATGTTTGATGAACTTACTCCATCTTTCCCAGGTCATCTCAAATTCTATCTTCTCTATGAAATTCTCCCAATGACATTGTCTTTCTCAGACTATTTTGCCCTATTAGTGTTTCTCAATTGCTTTAAGTATTTGTATCTTCTTTCCTTAAACAGTTTGCAAAGCTGTTAGTAAAGAGAACATTTAGGAGGAGCCCTGTTCTTGCCTCCTCCTGTTTCTCTGGGGAGATTAGCCTCCAAACTCCAGAAGGAACAGTTTTGAGCATTATCCCCACCTCCTTTCTCCATCCTTTCATTTCTGCTCTCTCCTGTGTTTTCTCCCCCCAAAAAATAACTAATGTGCTTGGTGAAACGGAGAGAGTCCAATAGACATCCCAATCCATGGACAGTTGGACATTGAAACCCAGGATTTTTCCATTATTTTTTCTTCCCTTAGCTGCCACAAATATTAGTAAGAATGCCAGCGCTCTCTCATGACCTCTTTCTCTACATAGTCAACTCAACTTCCCCATGTGCAACTGATTAAGGAAGTTATATTCATACAGAATCCTGGGTTCAGGCTGTCAAAGGATGATGTGACCCTCACTCCATATATGAACTAAAGCAACAAAACTGAACTGGTTGCTAATCATAGTAAAGGAAGCACATAGTAAAGGAAGTACTAGAGAGTACTTTTGGTTTAGAGTTTTCCAATATTTAAAAACAATGTAACCACCTCTTTGATATGAAGAAAACTTAGGTTACTGTAACCTAAGAGAGCTAGCACCCCCAACCCCCTTTTGTCTAGGACACAGTGGGAGAGCAAGTGTTACATCCCAATTAAGGTGGTTAAGTGGAAGTTGCTCTTTGCTGTCACTCATCTCCTGCATTGATTCTGGAAACGCCTTGCACCACAGTTCCATTTGCCGCTGGTCATCTTGTCACAGCTTAGGGCACAGGCCCTGGTGGGATGCGGTGCCCTCGCCTGGGCCCAGGTCAGGGAGGAGAATGGGTGCTGGTAAGTGTTTATTCCACCGCACTCTCCCTTTAGCTTCTGGAGCACCAGCATGCTGGTGGTCACATGTTCAGGCTTTGAACAGACAGGAGAAGTTAACCTTTTCCAGAATCCAAAGGGAAGAGCACAGTAAAGGCCAAACCTCTCCGCTAGAATCCCTTGAATTCTATTTTAGCTTCCTTTCTGGCTCCCCTGCCCTCACAATGCTTCTGGTTACCTGTGCTTCCACTGTCTTTTTAAAGAGCCCCCCCCCAGTTAACCTCAGGCATTAACCTGGTGCCCGGGTCAGGCTTCTCTCCTTGTAGTTCTCAGTTCCCCACATCTGAATCAGCCAGTCTGGTCCCGAACGCACAAATTTCAATGTGCTTATAACTCACTCAGAATCTTGTGAAAAGGCAGATTCTGATTCACTGAGTCTTGGGTGGGGCTTGAAAGTTTGCATTTCTAACAAGTACCAGCTGATGCTCACCCTGTTGACCTGCCTCCATGGTTTGAATAGGGAAGTTCTTGTAACACAGTAGGGAAGAGATTCATTAGGACCAACAGGGAAGGCAGATGACATGAGTAAGTTCCAAGACACATCATGGGGATTTGGCACTTAAAGTACAGTGGGGGCTGGACTTGGGCCCTGCGCATCACATCCCATTTGTGGCCTTGTCTGGGGGCTGTATTAGGACCTTAGTAGGCTACAGACATGTTTGCCTTTGTGGACTACTTCTTCCACTAAAAAACAAAAAAAGTAAAAAAAAATTTTATGATTGTGCAGGTACAAAGATGAACTAATCCAGGCTGAATTCATTATTCTATATAGTAATATATAGAATTTTTTCTTAATTTAAAGGAAATGAAAATTAAAACTTTTCTGTGGGGCCCTAAAAGTATCACGGGCCTTAAGCACTGAGCCTACTGTGTCTAATGAAGAAACCAATCATGGTGGGCTTGCCTGACACACACATCTGCCATGAGAAAAGTACTTCTTAGAGACAGAGCTGTTTAAATGTTAAAAGATAAAAATATTTTCTGTCTTAAATTTGCAAAGCATTGCCCTTTCTGTGGTACTACATTAATATTCAGGACAAGAATTAATTCAATTTGTTCATTCCCTTCCCTACTGCTTTCCAGATTGTGCTCATTTGGACTTGTCATGAATTAAAGAAAAGGATATAATACTTTAATAGCTATGCCCTTAATTACAAAAAGAGGAGCTCTGAGACTCTTACTCCAGGAAGAACTTGATTATATTTTTAGTCAAGGGCCTGTAGTTCTGCTCTGTCTCCACCTACAGGTATTTTGTTCTTACAGTTTTGAAAATACATAAAACAGAGGCAATTGGAGCCACTCTGGTTGAAGTGGGGGGAAGGGGCTGGGGACCTGCTGGCACATCTTCTCCTCCATCCACCCTGGGAGGCCTATAGCACCTCTGAGAGGAATACCCCAGCTCTGCACAACAGTTTAGAGGTCACCAATTGAATCTACCCCTCCCCCCAACTTTACATATAAGGAAGCAGAGAGCCAGAGAGTATGATTGTGTCTTCTGCTTTTTTTTCTTTTTTTAATGTTTATTTCTGAGAGAGAGAGACAGACAGAGGGCAAATGGTGGAGGGGCAGACACACACACACACACACACACACACACACACACACACACACAGAATTTGAAGCAAGTTGAAGGCTCTGAGGTGTCAGTCAGCAGAGTCCCACGTGGGGCTTGAACCCATGGACCATGAGATCATGACCTGAGCTGAAGTTGATCGCTCAACCTACTGAACCACCCAGGCGCCCCGTGTCCTCTGTTTTTTAAATCATTAACTTTGATGTGTTTCCAGGTATTAGAACTAGCCTGCCTATTCTAGATTTAGAAAGAACTAGCCTGCCTATTAGCTTGGAATACTTGGCCTTCCTTCCAGACTGAATAGTTAGTCACTTTGTTACTCTGAATGGTTTTGATCCCAGAACCACACCCTGATTTCCTGGAGAAAAAAAGAAAGGCCGGAATAGAATTGTCAAGGCAAACAATGTCCTACTCAGGAAGAGATAATAATAGCACATAGGTACTTAGAATAATGTGGGTCAGGTCTGGTTCTAAACTTTTGAAACATGTTAACTCTACATGATTTTTCACCGCAGTGTTATGAGGCGAGTACCATCTTGTCCATGCCCAAAGGAGATTTTCTGCATCTCATGCTGGGTCCCTGGTTTTCAGATGGAGTTAGGTCATGGTCCCCAGAGTCTGGCTTTTAACCCCTCTGCTATCGAGATAGTCCTAAAAGTTCCATCCCAGTACTGACATTTTCTGCTTCAGAAAACATTTATTTCCTTAATTTTTCATTTAGCTTTTCCACTTCTCCAAGAATTGAGAATTTTTGGGGGGGTGTGGGGCACAAGAGAGCAAGGGGCAGAGAGAGAGAATCCCAGGAGGGGCAAAGAGAGAGAGAGGGAGAAGGAGAGAGAGAGAGAGAGAGGAGGGGCTCATGCTCACCATATGCAGGGTCCGAGCTCACCCCAAGTGGGGCTTGAGCTCACTAACCCTGAGATCATGATTAGTCGAAGTCAGATACTCAACAACCAACCCATCCAGACACCTTAGAATTGAGAAATTTTTAACATCCTTCCGTGGCTAGTGATATCACTCACCTATTCTCTCAAAATCCATCTTCAGACAAGAACTTTTGATCATGATCTTAATTATTCCTCAGTTTTGTGCTTATGGGGAGCAACTATGACATACAACAGTCTCGGGGGCTCAGGGAGGAGCTCCTGTAGACTGCTGTGAGGTCAGAGCAAGAACCAGGGTAAAGCTGGGTCCTCAGAGCTCTTGCTGCCTGTCACCCCACATCCTTCCCCACCCAGGCACACTTTCCATGCCTAGATGCTGTGTCTGCATCTCACCAGCTGGACCAATTGGTCAAGCCTCATCCCTGCCCAGGTAGCTGTGCAATACACAGAATTCCTATCACCACTGAGATGGACAGTTTCCTGTCCAGGAGGCAATTGAGTGTTCAGAAAATAGTTTCTGGAGCCAAGCTGCTTAAATTCAATGCTCATCCTATTACTTACTAGCTTGGAGATGTTGAATAAGTGATTTAATTCACCTGTGCCTCAGTTTTCTTATCAATAAAATGTAAATAATTTTAGTCCCTACCATTCAGCTATTGTGAAGAAATCAATGAGATAATCCATGTAAAGCATGTTAAACAGTGCCTGCTTATAGTAAATAACTAATAAATAATAACATTATGATGAAATGGTTGGCAGCAGGAGAGAAGATAAAGTGACTTTGTATTGTCATTCGAACATATTTTAAGACTAAAATTCTCGAGTATCTGTCACCACCTGGGTGGACCCCTCTTCCATTGTATTGTCAAAGGAACAGAGATTCCTCAGACTCAGAATAAAAGTCCTTATCCGCACAAGTCTCTTACAGTCAGGTAGGGACAAAGCAGGGCCCAATATGCAACACGAACTTCCTGGGAGTTGTCAAACTCATTCATGCCCCATGAAGCTGACTCTTCTACGCCTATTAATCATAACAGTCTGGGTTATATTACCAATTCACCTCTGATTCACTGGTTTCACTTCTACCAGCAGAAAACCTGTGTGCAACTCCACGAACAGACACTCCTAACTCTTGGCTTAGTTTCTCCCTCATCCTAGCTCGTTGCTTTTGGTTCCTGACTTTGTCCTGTCTTGTCTGAGATTCTGTACCACTCCTAAACCATTTCCTTTCACATCTTGGCCTCCCTGCCTTACTTTCTTTTCTTTTAAACAGTTTTGATTGTGAAAAACACCACACATAAAATGATGTTGTCCACATCATGATGTGCCGTTCAATCCCTTTCACTAATGAAAGACGTAGTCCCAGCTGCCAGGAGCTTGGCCGCAAGAAGTGCTCAGCTGTGAGCCTCCTGTGTGGATGGCCGTGGCTGAAGAGAGCAGTTTTGTTCAAGATCAAGACCTTTTCCCAAGGGTGGATGTCCAGTGGCTGATCAGTGTGCGTATACAAAAACTAGACCCATCACCAAATCAGGACAACTCGGAAGGACCATCCCAGCTTCAAAACTCTCTATGTGGTTGCTTGTGACCTTCAACAAGACCCAGACTGGTCCTGCTTTCTTCAGTTCCCTTCCATAGATACGCTGATTCTAAGAACACTCCCAAATAAACCTCTTACGTGGTAATCTTCTCAGGGGCTGCTTCCCAGGGATCTCAACTTTTGGTAGATGTACACAACATTCATATAGTTTAAGAATAATAAAATAGGCATCCATGTACCCTCCATCCAGCTAAAGATAAAGAATATTTTACCAGTATTTTGAAGCCCACTGTGTACTCCTGCACTCTAACCCTATGTAATTACCATCCTGGTTCTAGGGGAAAAATTAAGAAGAGCAGCGAAACCTTGACACAGAAGAGTTCCGAGAGCAAAGCTGAGCTGGGGTGAGTTGTGAATGGACAAGCGTCATTGAACAATGTTATTACCTGCAAGCAGGTGGAAGCGGGAAGCCTACCTTTGTGCAGATGCTGGGGCAGCGGAAGTTGGCAAGTGAGGAGAGCAAATTCACACTCGGAGAGAAGGGAACTCATTTGGGAGAGAAGCTGGAGGTCAGAACCAGGAGACCTGAGGCAAGGTGCTGAGGGGGGACTTGGCATAGATTGGATGTCTCCTCTGTCCTCTTCCTATCCACATAAACATGTTTTGTTAATCACAGCAGCATCTATATGTCCTTGAAAACCAGTGATATAAAGAACATATAAACATACGTCAATCTCTAAACAAGATTTGTTTGGTACCTGTCAATGCTTCTCAAACTTTTACACAGAAGGAGGTCTATATTACTTTGAAATTTAAATTATATTTTTTACCCTCCCCATAAATAGTGTTCCAGTAACATTGCCATGTGGCTTCACTTACCTGCCTGTGCATTGCTACTGACCCTAAGGGTTATATATATATGCTGTGTAAGAAATAGAGACATAGGAATTAGGGGAACCCTTACCTTTAGTTAGGGCCTTCTGAGGAGGAGTCTACAAACCACAAATTGGGATCACCTTGGGGTAATCAGATTAGGGAAATGATATATAAAAAGAAACTATGCTAATGTGTCATTTTTCCCAGCTTATACTAATTTTCAAATTAATATTTCAAAAAGATTCTTAGTGATATAGTGGCCAGGACAAATCAGCAGGGGAGATGTTTAGGCAGATAGACTTTAAGAATAAACTTTTAATTTAGAATAGTTTTAGATTTACAGAAAAATTATGAAGAAAGTACAGAGCTCCCACATACCCCATACCGAGTTTCCCATGTTATTAACATAACATCTTACATTATTAGTATATGTGTGAAAACTAATAAACCAATATTGATTTATTATTTTTAAGTCAAGTCTATACTTTATTCAGATTTCCTCAAAAAATTTTTTTAAGGAGAGAGTGAGAGAGAGTGTCAGGTGGGGTAAGGGAGAGAGGAGCAGAGGGAGAAAGAGAAAGAATGGTAAGCAGTCTCCATGCTCAGTGTGGAGGCTGCTATGAGGCTTGATCCCATGACCTCTGAGCCATGCAGGCACCCCTGGATTGCCTCTGTTTTTATCTGATATTCTTTTTCTGTTCTAAGATCTCACCTTAGAGCAACAAGTAAATTGTGATTTACTCAATCCCTATCCTCCTACAAATCAAACCACTCAACAAACTGTACAGACTAACTGGATGAATCATTTCTAGGGGGACAGAGTTCTATGATGATCCTCAGAATCACTGTGATAATGGCCAGAAAGGTGACTAACAGTTACTTATGAGAAGAGGAGAACCTTTGGGGGAGTAATGGACAATTTCATTATAGTGATGTTTCCTTTGAAATCTTTGGCTTTCTATTAAGTAGTTGACATCTAAATGAAAAGCATTACTAAGTCAAGAAAGAAATCTGTCCTTGATGAAGGACATGAAGAACAAAAGCTTTTCAGAGACTTTCTACATGTATAAAAATCTGTATGTATCTGTCCTAAAGTATTCTGTCATATATTATGATTTTTCAAAGACCTCTGAAGACTCTTGGCTATGGTAAAAGACTCACACTGCCTGGATTCAGATATTTGGCTCCATCATTTATTTGGGGCAAGTTCCTTAACCTCTTTGAGACTTAGTTTATTCATCTGTAAAATGGGATAACAAGAATAGGCATAAAATTGTCATTTTTATACATTATGAGCAGTCAATTATCAGCAATTTCCTACATTAAATCTGATAATTACTACTTCACAAGGCTCTTGAAAAGATTACTTGAGATAATGACAGGCTTAGAACATACTTGGGACTCAGTGAGGACTCAATATATACCAGCCATGATTAATACATATTATTTTCTTCTCTGCAAGTTTTGAAAATGTAACATGACAATTTAGAAAAACTACTCTCATCATGATTAAACCCATGGATGGTAGGTCCCCTTTTTGCTATAGTGAAATATACAATGGGTTTAACTTAGTCCTGCTCAGAGTCAAGGGAGCAGATCAAACCAGGGCCTGGAAAGGAGAGAGAGTGGCACAGTGCTTGTGGCATGATTTGAGGAGCACTTACCTAAACATCACTCACCTAAAACATCTCCTGGCATATCCTGACCATCTGAACATCTTCAACATTGGTTCTTTTATAGTTAGCTTTACATCTGCTAGTGTCCACTTAAAGAATTCAGATAGCTTAATTATATAAGCACATACACATAACAAGAGATTGGGGGAGAGATTCACCACAAAACAGATTGGGTGAGGTGAAGATGAGCAGTATGAAGACTCAAGGTCAAACTTCTCACTTGTCAAGATTGCATCAACACTGCTCTCGGCAAGACTATTCTCAAGAGCTCCTCCATCTTAAGATACTTTGAATTCATTGTATCAATACATTTTGTGGAAAAGGAAGGAAGAAAGAAGAAAGGACAAACTGGTTTACATGCTTCTTTGGCTCCTCCATGCCACTGTTTACTTCCTGAAGTGAGAACAGAGGACAGCTTTCCCTTTCTCCCCTCCCCTTTCCTTTAAGTTTTCTCTAGAAAGAATATTCCTATTATTTTAACCTTAGTATATCTCTTTTCCCTCTTTCTCCACCTTTCTCCTAATTATTATGTATTGGTTCACTCATGACATTTTTTGGTATAATTATGTATCTAAGTATACTTTGGTATAATCTAAGTATTCCTTAGAAGTAAAGTGAAGTAAGAACAAAGAAGAAAAAGCTCATCTAATTAGACAAAGCAAGCTGGAGTTGTCTGGAGAAGGAGCATGTTCTCAGAGTGCCATTTGTGGTCACTCATTTTTCTTCCTCTCCGGACTTGCTTCTGCCTAAGCACTGTCTCCCTACTGAAATAGGAGTTTACTAAGCACTGTCTCCCTACTGAAATAGGAGTTTACTAACTACTCTATAACCTGTAACCAATACCATGCTACTGGTCTTTTCTTCTTATACATATGACTTTTCTTTGCAACAGGGGCCCTCAGCTACCAGCTGCAAGTGCTTCCAGTTAGGTAACAGGCTCCTGGAATCCTGCATCCTCAAGCAGATAAAGCTTCCTCACACCATGAAACCCTGTGCTCCGCCACTGGGCAGCCCCGTGACCTTGGGCAAGTTACTTAATGTCCTTGTACCTCAGTTTTCCTTATGCATACGTTAAGTTAGGATAATAAAATATCTTCTTTAAGGGGCTTTTAATGAGAAAATAACTGTCAAGCACTCAATAAATGTTCATGATGACTGGGATGATTATGATAATGATGATGATGAAGGAAATATTCACGGGGCCATTTACACAAATTTCCAACTCTATGTCTTAATTTGTCTGGGTCCCTGGAGTGTCAGTGGAAAGAATTTGCTTCATGGCCATATTCAGTGTTCAGTCATATAGAAATATTTGATGTATTCACAGGAGGATGGGTTTAGGGAAGCCAGATTAAAGGAAGGGCAATGGGCTGTCTGAAATAAAATTCCTCATAAAGAAGTAGAGAGTCTTCTTCTACATTTAGGGCACTTAGGTCAAAGTCCAAGTTAGAAGGTAGAAGAAGGTTCTAAATATAATGTGTGGCTGCATGTGAACCCACCCTGACTCAGTGTCAACCTTCGTAGGCTGCTATGTGGGAAAGAATTATATCTTTAAGAATCCAAAAAATTCTGCTGTAGGAACTTCTCTAAAGAGCTTAACAGGAAAAAGAGAAGGAAGTATTAATCATTCATTGCCTCCTGGGAGCTCACAGTCAAATATAGACATGCAAGAACTGGACACACAGACAGAACAAAAGTATTACAAATATATCAAGTGTTTATCCACTTACATGATGTGTTAATCAAAGGTAAAGGTACTTTAGAAATGGCTCCCATAAGATTAATGCCCGTAAGATTACCTAATAGATAATAGTTATGGTAAAAGACAAATGTCAGCTTGCATTTGAAAGTGTCAAGGCTTGTGGGACAAATTTATTTTAGAGCTTGGGACAATTTTACTTTAGGGCTTGGCCTGTTTTAGATAATCACTGGAGGCTGGATCAAGGGAAAGGATCTTGATTGTTGTGGGAGTTGCACTGTGTCCCTTAAAAAGATACATTGAAGTCCTAGCCCAAGCACCTGTGATTATGACTTTATTTGGAAATAAGGTGTCTTGAGATGTAATCGAGTTGAGATGGGGTCATTATGGTAGGTCCTAAACCAGTATGATTGGTGTCCTTATAAGAGAAGGAAAACATTATGTGAAGAGAGAGATACAGGGAAATAGCACATAATGATAGAGGCAGAGATGGAATGAATGTAGCTGGAAACAAAGGACCGCCAGAAGCTAGGAGGAGACAAGAAAGGATTCTGCTTAGTCTTGGAACATATCCCTGCTGACACTTTGATTTCAGACTGCAGGAAAATAAATTTCTGTTGTTTCAAGCCACTCAGTTTGTAGTACATTACGACAGCCCTAAAAAAATAAATACTGGGAGATGCTGATGTAATAAGTATTATTACCATCAACTTACTATTATAGTTTTTTTTTTTTTACAAATAGTTTATTGTCAAATTAGTTTCCACATAACACCCAGTGCTCATTCCCACAAGTGTCCTCCTCCATGCCCATCCCTCCTCCCCCCCACATCCATCAGTCCTCAGTTTTTGTCAGCATTCAAGAGTCTCTCATGGTTTGCCTCTCTCCCTTTCCCCCACCATTTCCACCCTTCTTCTCCCCCTTGGTCCTCTGTTAAGTTCCTCCTAATCCTCCTATACGTGCACACATATGATATTTGTCCTTCTCTGCCTGACTTATTTCGCTCAGCATAACACCCTCAAGGTCCATCCATGTTGCTACACATGGCCAGATTTCATTGTTTCTCATTGCCATGTAGTATTCCATGGTATAGATAAACCACATCTTCTTGATCCATTCATCTGTGGATGGACACTTAGGCTCTTGCCATGTTTTAGCTATTGTGGAGAGTGCTTCTATGAACATTGGGGTACATGTGCTCCTATGCATCAGCATTTCTGTATCCCTGGGGTAAATTCCTAGCAGTGCTATTGCTGGGTCCTAGGGGAGTTCTATTGTTAGTTTCCTGAGGAACCTCCACACTGTTTTCCAGAGGGGCTGTACCAGTTTACATTCCCACCAACAGTGTAGGAGGGTGCCCGTTTCTCCACATCCTCGCCAGCATCTAGAGTTCTCTGATTGGCTCATTTTCGCCACTCTGACTGGCGTGAGGTGGTATCTCAGTGTGGTTTTGATTTGTATTTCCCTGATGAGGAGCGATGCTGAGCATCGTTTCATGTGTCTGTTGGCCATCTGGATGTCCTCTTTGGAGAAGTGTCTGTTCATCTCTTCTGCCCATTTCTTCACTGGGTTGTTTGTTTTTCGGGCGTGTAGTTTGGTGAGTTCCTTGTAGATTCTGGATATCAACCCTTTATCTGATATGTCATTTGCAACTATCTTTTCCCATTCCGTTGGTTGCCTATTAATTTTCTGGGTTGTTTCCTTGGCTGTGCAGAAGCTTTTAATCTTGAGGAGGTCCCAACAGTTTATTTTTGCTCTTGATTCCCTTGCTTTTGGGGATGTGTCAAGTAAGAAGTTGCTGCGGTGGAGGTCAAGGAGGTTGTTTCCTGCTTTCTCTTCTAGGGTTTTGATGGTTTCCTGTCTCACGTTCAGGTCCTTTATCCATTTTGAGTTTATTTTTGTGCATGGTGTGAGAAAATGATCTAGTTTCATTCTTCTGCATGTTGCTGTCCAGTTCTCCCAACACCATCTGTTAAAAAGGCTGTCGTTTTTCCATCGGATATTCTTTCCTGCTTTGTCAAAGATTAGTTGGCTGTATACTTTTGGGTCCACTTCTGAGTTCTCAATTCTGTTCCATTGGTCTATGTGTCTGTTTTTGTGCCAATACCATACTGTCTTGATGATGACAGCTTTGTAGTAGAGGCTAAAGTCTGGGATGGTGATCCCTCCTGTTTTGGTTTTATTTTTCAGGATTACTTTGGCTATTCGGGGTCTTTTGTGGTTCCATACAAATTTTGGATAGTTTGTTCTAGTTTTGAGAAGTATGCTGGTGCAATTTTGATTGGAATTGCATTGAATGTGTAGAGTGCCTTAGGTAGTAATGACATCTTAACTATATTTATTCTTCCTATCCATGAGCATGGAATGTTTTTCCATTTCTTTGTGTCTTCTTCAATTTCCTTCATAAGTTTTCTATAGTTTTCATCATACAGATCTCTTGTATCCTTGGTTAGGTTTATTCCGAGGTATTTTATGTTTTTTTGTGCAATTGTGAATGGGATCAGTTTCTTGATTTCTCTTTCTGTTGCTTCATTGTTGGTGTATAAAAATGCAACCGATTTCTGTACGTTGATTTTGTACCCTGCAACTTGGCTGAGTCTGTTGGGTTTTCTATGTAGAGTATCGTGTCGTCTGCGAAGAGTGAAAGTTTGACTTCGTCTTTGCTAATTCTGATGCCTTTGATTTCCTTTTGGTGTCTGATGGCTGATGCTAGGACTTCCAGCACTATGTTAAACAGCAGTGGTGAGAGTGGGCATCCCTGTCGTGTTCCTGATCTCAGGGGGAAAGCTCTGAGTTTTTCCCCGTTGAGGATGATGTTAGCTGAAGGCTTCTCATAGATGGCTTTGATGATGTTTAAGTAGGTTCCTTCTATCCCAACTTTCTCGAGAGTCTTTATTAAGAAGGGATGCTGTATTTTGTCAAATGCTTTTTCTGCATCTATTGACAGGATCATATGGTTTTTATCTTTTCTCTTATTGATATGATGTATCACATTGATTGATTTGCGAATGTTGAACCAGCCCTGTAACCCAGGAATGAATCCCACTTGATCTTGGTGGATGATTCTTTTTATATGCTGCTGGATTATAAAGTAGTTTTATATATACATATAATATATATTTGTCATGTATCTTATACATATATATATATAATTATATATAAGATGAATGCTATAATATATATAATTTATTATAAAGTAGTTTTTTCCACAGGCAGCTAGTAATAACCTTTCAAAAATCTTCAGTGTGCCTTTAAAAATAAAAGTTCTAGTAAGTAAACTCTTAATAACAATATTAGAATCTATCCGGTATCTGGGAACAAGCATTTGTTTAATCTAACAACTTCTTGCTGGTCAGCCTTTAATCTCTCCATTTCCTGCCTCCGACATGGCTACTTGGTTCTACCTCAGGGATAATGGGTCCTCACGGCCCTTCTAACCAAACATTCTGGTCTTGTAGCATTTCCCATTGACATGGGGTCTATTCCACTCTGGTGTAGTTAAGAAACTCTGTGTTTCACACTGTTTCTCACATTTCTACTGGCAAAACATTTCAATAGTGTGGTTCCCCCTGTCCCCCGCATTCTGACATTTTAGGAGGAAATCTTGTTTTGGGGGGAACTTTTCTCACGTTTTTCATTAAAAATGCAAGTGCAGGGGAGCCTGAGTGGCTCAGTCAGTTGAATGTCTGCCTTCAGCTCAGGTTATGATCTTGCAGTCAGTGAGTTTGAGCCCCACGTCAAGCTCTGTACCGACAGCTCAGAACCTGAAGCCTGCTTTGGATTCTCTGTCTACTTCTCACTCTGCCCCTCCACTGCCCGTGCTTTGTTCTGTCTGTCTCTCAAAACTGAATAAATGTTAAAAAAAATTAAAAAGAAAATGCAATTACAGGGTGGTCTTGTCTGGTCAGACTCACAGGAGACACTGGAACTGAAGACCAGCCCAGCTAGGAGCCTCACACAGCGCTTTCTGTCCATGATGCTTTTGTAGCTGATTAGCTCAGGAGTTCTCACTTTGTCACTGCAAACTAAGCACAAAACAAAGACTGCCTTTGTGTGGGGACTGAGCCTCAGAGAGTCAAGGCTGAAGCCCAACTCTCATCCAATGTCTTTTAGGAAGTCCTTGCTCTGGTTCCTTCTCGTGCAAGTTTTTACCACCACCTCGTTATGCCAACATCAGGGCCAGCCTTAGTCAAAAGCAGACTGAATTTCGCCTCCAGTTTGTCCTTCCCTTTTCAGACTTCCTTTTCTATCAACAACTTCCTATTTCTTGTCCTTCTGACCTCTTGGGGGGTGGTCTCCCTTTGAAAATCTGACAAATCGTTAGAACCAAGAGAGGAATGAGAATTAATTTTTCATGGAAGAAACCTTCCTGGGTCCTTTTTAACAGGGATTTTATAAAGATGATATACTAATTTTAGTGGTAGGTCAGATAGACCTGAACAGAAAGGGAAGATTGTTTTGTTTTCTTTCGAGCAGCAGAGGCCTTATAATACAGTTTCGATATACATCCTATTTTAGTCTTTCAGATATTTTTAGAGGATAAAAACAACAAAAAAAGAGGCTTATGTTTATAGTGCACTTCTACAGTGAACACTGACTGCAGTCCAACAGTTCTAGAGCTTATTAGTGTTCATGGTATTTTCAGGCCCCACCAAAAGAACATCAAGATTTTCCCTTTCTTTTGGCATCTGCTCAGTTGCTCTGTATTTCCATGGACTATTAAAAGAACTGATTTGTATATTTGGTTCAGGAATTCCAAAATAACCTAGAGCTCTCATAATAAGCAGACTGCTGGCTATTTTTCTTTTAATCAAAGCAATTATGAGATGCATGACAAACATTTTGTTAACTGGCCATTTTCAAAGTGACAAATGGAGGGAAAGGCACAGTGGTGACAAAAGCTCTCAAAAATGTGATTTCCAAGTTTCTGAGCTTTGACCTAAATTGTTAAGCAGGGTTTCAGAATACAGGTGACCTCTGAGCAATTCATGTTTGAACTGTGTGGGTCCACTTATACATGGATTTCTTATAGTATAGTACTCTAAATGTATTTTCTTTTCCTTATGATTTTCTTAATAATATTTCTTTTATCTTGCTTACTTTATTGCAAGAATACAGTATATAATAATATAACATATGAAATAATGTGTGAATCGACTGTTTATGTTATTGGTAAGGCTTCCAGTATATTGGTAAATATACTATTTACCATTAGTAAATAGTCTACTATTTGAGGGAGTCAAATTATACATGGATTTTCCACTGTGTTGGGTTAGCCTCTCCTAACCCCTGCCTTGTTCACAGCTTAACTGTATATAATTTTTATTCTTCCATCACATCTTTCTGGTAAATGCTGAAGAGTAATAGTGTACAACCTCTTTCACTGATACTTTTAAAATAATGATTTGGAAATATAACTTAATGCTTATAATGCATGTTTATTAAGTGATTGAATGCATTGTCTTTAGCTTCTTTATTTTTCTTTATCAACAAATGTTTGTTAGTGACATTTAATTACATTCTAGTCAGAGTGCTAGAAATGCAAATATAAAACATAGTTCTTGTGGTCAGGAGCTGACAATATGTATCAAGCTAATAAGTAATTACCACATAGTCTGAAAAATAAAGTAACAAAAGTATGTATTTATTAAAGGGACAGTGCAGCAAAAAAAGGACCAACACAGATTTGATACACTGGAGAGCGTCTTGCAGAAGAGGAGGTCCCTGAGTTGGTTACTGAATGAGGACTATGAGTTTTACACACAGACGGGAGTGGTAGGGTGATAGAAAGGCATCTCTGGCAGAAGGAACAGTCTACACCAGAGCAAAGAAGTAAAAGTTGTAGAACACTTAAAAGTCATTTTGGACTGGCCTGACATCTGAGGAAGCTGTGAACTGTGAGGCTCATAGAAGGCAGGGGTCCAGTGCCAGGGTACCTTACTTAGGAGTCTATAGAAAAGGCAGAATCTCTGAAAGCTACTAATGGAAATGTGTATGTTAGGAGAAGTGGATATTGGGTTTCAGAATGGTGACACTAGAGGGGGTTAGACTGATTAGGAGACTGCTTAGTGTTTGGGTAAACAATGATGAGAGCCTGAGCTAAGGCAATCAACACAGGCAGGAGAATATGAGATAGAAATAAGAGATGTTTAAAGGAGAAAATTTAATAACTAGTTGAGCCTTGGGAAATCCTGACATTTGAAATGTGGGTGACTCAGAGAATGAGAGGAACAGGCAATTAGATAAAGCAGGAGGAATAGGCCAAGGAGCAAAAGTTGAACCAAGTAGAAGATGATATTCCATAGTACCCAAGTCTCGGTTTTGTACCTAGGCAGAATAATAGTAAGTGGTGTTCATTCATTCACTCTTTGACACATATTTTTGTGTGTCTAATGTGTGTCAGCCTCTGTCTAGGTTCTAAGGACACAGGGATGTATAAGAGAGATCAATCTTTGCTTTCCTACAGCCTATCACCAAATGGAGGGGAGACAGTTGATACAGAAGTAAACACATAGATAAACAAGATAATTTAAAATAGTTATAAACAACACAAGGAAGAGAAAACAGGGTTATATGACTGAGCATGACTGAGGATGAGTGCTACTGTAGACTGGGTGATCAGGAAAGGCCTCGCTGAGAATGATGATAAGGGGTCAACCAAGAAAAGATCTAAGGCAAGGAGTTCCAGGCAGAGGCTATAGCTAGGGCAAGATTCTGAAGGGGAAACAAGTGAAGAGGAAAGAAGGAAGGCTGGTGAGGCAGCTGGTAGTGTGCTGAAGGTGTGAGTAGAATGAGATGGGTTGGAGAAGAGTTGGGGCTCCATCATGGAGTCCCAGTGAACCATAGTTAACAACTTGGACTTTATTCCAAATGCAATGAGAAGCTGTTGGAAGATTTTAGATGTGAAAGTGACATGGCCTGATTTATGTTTCCAAAATTTCACTCTGGCTTCAATGGAAGAATGGATTATAGTGGAGTCCTGGAGACCATCTGAGCAGTAATCCAGGTAAGAAATAATGGTGGCCTGGTTTGGGGTTTAGCTGTACAGATGAAACAGACTGTGGAATATATTCTGGAAATGGAGTTATTTTAGCATGATCTGAAGGGTGATTTTGATAGAGTACCACTGGGTGGACGATGATGCACTTTTATTAAGATGGTGGAAGACTTGAGTGGGAGAGGTCGAGAGTTCCATTTTTCATTTGGTAAACTTAAGTTGCTTATCACATGAAGATGTCATGTGAGTAGCTGCATATGAGAATTTGGAATTCAGGGGAAGATGCAAATTTGAGAATCTATAGATGTATTTAAAACCACAGGACTTGATATTACTTTGGAAGGAGTGAGGTCACAAAAGAAATGGGGCTCCGTGAGATAATTGAGTTTGAGCTGGGAACAAAGGATGCAACAGAGGAGACTGAGAGGTTTTCTGCGACATAAAAAGGATGGTATGGCGTCACTGAACTGACAAGAAGAAAGCTGACCACTGAGGGAGGGGTGATCACCTGAGTCAAATGCTGTGAAGATGTGATACAAAATGAGGACAGATTTAATGCTACTGGTGACTTTGATAAAAGGAGATCCAGTGGAGAGGATAAGACACTTTGATTGGAGAGGCACCTGGGTGGCTTGGTTAGTTAAGCATCCGACTCCAGCTCAGATCATGAGCTCGTGGTTTGTGAGTTCAAGCCCCATGCCAGGCTCTGCGGTGACAGCTCAGAGCCTGGAGCCAGCTTCAGATTCTGTGGCTCCCTCTCTCTCTCTATGCCCTTTCCCCACTCATGCTCTCTCTCTCTGTGTCTCTCTGTCTCTTAAAAATCAACATTTTAAAAAATTAAAAAAGAAACAAACTTTATTGGAGTGAATTGACAAAAAGAAGTGTGGTCATAGAGGTTGGATCTTTTAAGATATTCTAATAGTACTAGGAAGAAGAGAAATGTGATGTTGCTAATATTTACTGAGCACAATCTTGGGCTAGGCATTTCTGCATATAGTATTTATAATTCTCACAACAACTCTACAAGGTAGGTATTTTAATTTTCATTGTTTAGATAATTAAATAGATGGTGAGGGCGCCTTGGTGGCTTAGTCTGTTAAGCATCTGACTTTGACTCAGATTATGATCTCTTGGTTTGTGAGTTCAAGCCCTGCCTCAGGTGAGCCTGAGCCCCTCACTGGGTGAGCACGACCCCTGCTTTAGGTGAACCCCACTTCTCTGCCTCTCTTTTTCCTCTCTCAACTCATGGGATTCCCTCTCCCTCTCTCTCTCTGCTTTTGCTTACTTGTACTCATCTCCCAATAAAAAAAGAAAAGCAAGATGAAAAGGATCACAAATTTCCTTCAAGCCACAGAGCTGGCCGTCTTATTCCATTGCTTCATATTCCCACCAGAGGAGCAGATCACCCCACTGATGTGATTTTCCAGAGCCTAAGAACTCCCTCTCAGTTTCTGGCCAGAAATAGTTTACTGAGGGATTAAAAAAATCCATTATTGAAGGTTTTTCAAACTTCTCTGTTATTAATTAAAATGTCAATAACCAGGGAACCTGGGTGGCTCAGTTGGTTGGGTGTCCGACTTCAGCTCAGGTCATGATCTCGCATTTCGTGGGTTTGAGCCCCATGTCGGACTCTGTGCTGACAGCCTGGAGCCTGGAGCTCCAGAATCTTGGGATTCTGTGTCTCCCTATTTCTCTGCCCCTCCTCCAGTCATGACCTCTCTCTCAAAAATGAATAAACATTGAAAAAAATTTTTTTAAATAGTAATTTTTTAAATGTTTTATTTATTTCTGAGAGAGAGACAGTGTGAGCAGGGGAGAGTCAGAGAGAGAGGGAGACACAGAATTCAAAGCAGACTCCAGGCTCTGAGCTAGTTGTCAGCACAGAGCCTGACACGGGGCTCGAACCCACAAACAGTGAGATCATGACCTGAGCCGAAGTCGGACGCTTAACCGACTGAGCCACCCAGGCGCCCCTAGATTTTTTTTAAAAATGTCAATAACCAAGGGAAAAGTAACATCAAATAGTTTATAATGTGGATTCCTATTATTTTAAGTACTGTCTATAAGCTCTTGGCATCCCAATTTTTCTCTTCAAAAGCTTTCCTTTGTGGTATGGGATCAGACTTCCAACTTGACATTTTTTTAAAGTTTATTTATTTATTTTGACAGAAAGCATGAGAGAGCCCATGTGAGGATGCACAGGGAAGGGCAGAGAAAGAGAGAGAGAGAGAGAGAGAGAGACAGAGACAGAGACAGAGACAGAGAGACAGAGAGAATACCAAGCAGGCTCTGTACTGTTAGCATGGAGGCTGATGCAGGGCTCAATGTCACAAACGCTGAGATCATGACCTGAGGCAAAATCAACAGTCTGATGCCTAATTGACTGAGCCACCCAGATGCCCCCCCCCAAATTGACATTTAAATGGCTTATAGGCATTTAAAAATCAATGTATCCCAATATATCTTGACTTCCACAACCCCTCTTCCAATTTCCTATCTGTCAGTTGTCTATTGCAGAAACCTGGTAGTCATCATCTTCTTCTTTTTTTTAATGTTTTATTTATTTCTAAGAGAGAGAGAGAGAGAGAGAGAGAGAGCAGGAGAGGGTCAGAGAGAGAGGGAGACACAGAATCTGAAAGAGGCTCCAGGCTCTGAGCTGGCTGTCAGCACAGAGCCCTAACCAGGGCTTGAACCCACGAACCGTGAGGTCATGACCTGAGCCAAAGTCGGACGCTTAACTGACTGAGCCACCCAGGTGCCCCCCTGGCAGTCATCTTCTAAATCTCTCTTTGCTTACCCCCACATCAGATCCATCAAGCTATGTTGGCTCCACCTTTAAGAGAGACTTTAGGGGCACCTGGGTGGCTCAGTCGGTTAAGCATCTGGCTTCAGCTCAGGTCGTGGTCTCACCGCTCGTGGGTTCGAGCCCCGCGTTGGGTTCTGTGCTGACAGCTCAGAGCCTGGAGCCTGTTTCAGATTCTGTGTCTCCCTCTCTCTCTGACTCTCCTGTGCTCATGCTGTCTCTCTCTCTCTCAGAAATAAATAAAAACATTTAAAAAAGAGAGAGAGAGACTTTAAATGTGTCTTCCCATCGCCATCTTCGGCGTCTTTACTGCTGCCCCCATGAGGTGGACCCTTCCTACTCATCATCTCACTATCACTGTGATTTCCTTCAGGCACTTATCTCATGTTATTTTCATTTGTTTAATTTTTTTTTGTTTGCTTACTTTCTGTTTACATCTCCCTCTAGAATGTCAGTTCCATAAGGCAGGGACTTTATTTTGATTACTGTCGTATTCCCAGTGTTCACCATGATTAACACACTGCTAGGTACCTGGAAGATGCTCAATAGACATATTGGTACTTGAACAAAAGGAATAACAAGTAGGCAATTTCCCTATGGGTGGCAGGAACTGAAGGCAAAGAAACAGCCCCCACCAAGTGTGGGTGAAAAAAAAAAAAGACAAAACCTGTGGTCATCAAAGTCAGGCTCTCCCAGAATACGAGGGTGAGAGAATCTGAGGCACCGAGGTAATTGGAGCTGTTTCCATGCCAATGGCATCCTTTCTTTCTCTGTTCCTGGGTTAAGTTGTACACAGCAGTTCTCTGACATGGCAGTAAATCACAGAATAGCTTGTTGGTTGGTAGATTACAAAACACATTAGGTGTGTTACTTAGATGGCCTGTGAGACAGTGAATGGGTTTTTTTTTTTTTTTTTAATGTTTTATTTATGTTTGAGAGGGAGATAGAGACAGCATGAGCAGGGGAGGGTCAGAGAGAGGGGGAGACACAGAATCCGAAGACAGGCTCCAGGCTCTGAGCTAGCTGTCAGCACAGAGCCCGATGTGGGGCTGGAACCCACCATCAGTGAGATCATGACCTGAGCCGAAGTCAGACGCCCAACCAACTGAGCCACACAGGCGCCCCAACAGTGAATGGGTTTTACAGATGGGAAGAATGAAGGATAAGAGACTATGTTGTCAAGTGGATAAGGGCTGAAACCAGTGTGGGGCCTAGAGCCCTGACTCTTTCTATTCCACACGCTATACCCATATTTTCTGCCAAAACGACATCATACCTAGTTTCAAAGTGCAGCAATGTTGTTAAGATCAAGCCCAGGCTATTTGCCTAAGTGTCAATCTTTCTGTTCAAAAGGGACATCTACTTTAGAATTTCATCTAGAATTCATCTTGCTCATTTCTGAGAACCAGGAAAAAAACCCTGAAAACTGTAATGATTTATCACTTACTGAGACTTTTATATTTAATGATCTCACTCTTCAAAATGACCTGGGGAAATAGGTAGAAGAGGCTTATTACCCTCATATTTGAGATAAGTTATCTGAATCTTAGGAAGAAAAGGGCTCAGGGTTATCCACTTATGGAATGTTGATTAAAAGCTTGGGTTCTTAGAGGAACATTGCCTATGTTTGATTCCTGGTCTAGCTGTTTATTAGCTATGTAATCTTGGGCAACTTCCCTAAGTCTCTGCCCATTTTCCTCATTTATAACATGGGGACAGTAACAGCATATATCTCATCAGGTTATTGTAAGAATCATATGTGTTAATCCATGAAAAGTATTTTGTATCACGTTTGGCACAAAATAAGTTCTCAATAAATGCTGCCAATTAAAAAGTGACTGAGCCAGCCCTTGGACCCAGTTCTTCTGGCTCTGACTCTGGTGGTCTTAATATCATTCAAGTTAGACCCAATCTTGGGAAAGCAAGTTGAAATAATTTTGTTTTGAAATGCTCTTTCAAGAAGCATCTGAGGCCAAAGATATCTTGTTTAGATTCTTACTTAACTCATGACTGTATTGCAGAGCACAGGTCAGAACTTAATGTTGCTACATTTTATGAAATCCCTGCAGACAATATAGGTTTGACAGTGTATGCTGAAGATCACAGTATCAACATAAAGAGTTGTCCTTTTCCAGTTTCATTTTTTTTCTCCAGAATTTCAGACCTGGAGTGGATGTGGTCATGCCTTTTTGTTATGACACAGACTTATTATGTGTCTAAGGAGAAATCTTCAAACCTCAGATACTTAGTGTAATGTGATATTAGAGGATGCATCAATTATTTATTACTTTTTCTGTCTTTTAGGACTGTATCATAGAATAAAAGGCTGGTATATTAGATTATATGTATATTTTTGGCAGCACTGTTTGTAATGTTAAACAAAACAAAAAACTTGAAAATAACCTTTAATGCCCATGAAGAGAGGAATGATTACATGAAATTTTAAATACCCATTTTGCAGAAAATTATGCAACAAAAAAGACTGAGTTACAAGTTGGAGGAATACCTGTGACATACTGCTAAGTGAAAATAAATCCTGTTGCAGATTATATCCTTAGCATAATCCTATCTTTATTGAAAAACTCTAAAATCAATGTAAATGTATATTATTCTCTGAGTGCGAAGAGGCGTGAGAATATAGGGGTGAGAGGATCTGTTGGAACAGCTGTCCTGGGAGGGAATGTTAGCATCTGCAATAGTGTGAGCTTTCATAAAATTACTTCTTGACATTAAGCAGCACACAGGCATACATTCCTTACGAAATAAGAAGTCTAATAAGGACAGATTTTTACAAGTGTTTTTCTTCAGCAGTGGCTACTTTGTACATTCAACCTCCCAAAGCCCATTGATTTTGAGGAAACACACTGATGTCTCGAAGCACCCAACAGTGAAGCTGTTTGTCCTGTTTAGGAATCAAACCTCTGACCTTGGTCTCAGTAGCACAAAGCTTCAATTGATAGCAAACACAGAATCAGCTTACAAGTTATACAAACATACGTGGATACAGGATCATATCCCTCCTCAATGAGTCATGATTTAATTATGTTAGCCTTTTAATCCATACAAATCATCATACTTGGATTCTAGTATAGTGCAAAGCTAGAATGATAAAATCTGAACATTAAAAAAATCTGAATCTCAGATATAATAAATGCAATTGCGTTTTTACCACTGATTTACCAGTTTTCTTTAAAACGTGTGTTTGATGTCATTTAAGCCATATCTGTTATTGTCACAACCGCCTATAGGTTTTAGTTTTGTAAAGTCTTTGAAATATGACTCTGCTTAGCAGAAAGGAATCTGTAGCACTTGGTATAAAGATTATAATCTTTGGCCTTCCTGTGGCAAGATTTACAACTGTGACCTTAGGCTCTATTTCTTTTGGAGTCTAGTCACTTTCAGTTACCAGTGATGATTGCTTTGAGTTACTAGGTCAGCGTGAATTGCCTAATATAATGTCAGCTTCGTGCTTCCCAAGGGCTGGGCAGTATTAGGGACACGAAACAAAGTGAATTTTAATGTCTGCAGAAGGCAGTGCTCTGATATATGAGCCACCCCAGTAACAATGAATTTCCACGGCAAGAGATTTTAACATCAGTTCCTAATCTCTTCCATACTATTCATCCTTTAATTCACGAAAATGATGAGTTCACATTTCTTTAGGTGAAACAGTCTGAAACAGTTAAAGAGATGAAAAGAGAGAATTAAAAGCTAGCTCTACTTCAGGGTCTTTTCCTAGAACGTTAAAAAGAGGCAGTTGTATAAGGGATGATGCATAGCTGAGAATAATGTCCTCTGATTCTGTTGACATATCACATTTTAGACGTTGAACTGAAGCCCTTCTCTCAATGCAGTTTCAAAATGAATATTTTGTTTAAAATTCAGATCTATATCTGAATGGCAAGCAGTGAAAGCAGTTTGACAGTTTGGCTCTAACTAGTCAGATGTTGACTAGTTTTCAACAGGAGGAAATTGCCGATATATAAATGCCTACCTTTCTCTGATATGCTGCATTAAAAACTGCTGTCGACACTAGATGGCACTCTAGCGTTGCTTTTCTTGTATGTTCCTCCAGGTCCAAGGTCCTTCAGCATTAATTCCCTCCTTTAAAAAGAGCAAACATGCTATTTAAACAAAGGTCCCTGTAGTTGCTCTGTAGTTCTGTTTTTATATTTATAGTCATGTAATCAATATGTTGGAAGAGTAATTAATTTTTAACCTCAATCCGTGGGGAGATCAAATGTTGGTGGAGTTAATGGATGGAACAGGCTTCATTATTCTAAAGTAACACTAATGATAAGGCAGAGAAGAAAGAGAAGGGTTGTAAACAATTGTGCCATCAAATAGAATCATACAGCAACAGTGCAATGTGATCACAGGATGCCGATCTATTGCCACTCTCCTTCAGTACAGCTATAGTTTCTGCCCTTGTCAACTAGACTAACTTGAAATAGTCTCTTCACTGAGCTTCTAAAATATTTCTTCTTCCAATCAGTGCTGCTGGAGTTTCTACTCCTAATAAGAGTTCTGATCTTATGGGCCCTCTGTTTTGAAAGCCTTTTGTCATTCCCCATTTCCCAATACCTTAAAGGCCTTATGTACTTTGAGTCCTCTGCACTCCCGGACCATGCATGCTCCTTAGCTCCGGGAGTGCCATGCAATTTTCTTATCCACGACCTTTTTTTGCAGTGCATTTTTTTTGTAGCTGACCATATGCTATGTTTTTACAAGAGAAAGCAGAGGCCATATTGCATCACATGCAGTGGCATGGAGCCTTCTGGTTGGGCTCACACCCAGGACAGGAGTGGGGTGGCATGATCCAAGCTGAGGCACTGGAAATCAAAAAGGACAAAGAACTCATTTTTATTCTGATTATATCCTTCCATTACCCAACTCATCCCTGAATTTCTGAACGTATTAATCAGGGTCATGAGAAGATAAGACAGGTAGGCAGGGGAGGCTTGCAGTTGCTTGTTCCCTCAGGCTCATTATCAGTAGACACACTACTGTTTCTTCTTCAAGTATTATATTCAAATTAACCTCTCTTGTTCCTTTACCATTCTTGTACTTTCCCGACTTCCTTGCAGACATGACTCTCTCTCTAGTGGAGTATTTCTTTCCTGTTTATCCATCTGGGCCCAGCTCATGTGCATCTTCTTTCACAAAAACTCCTTCAACCCCTTTCTAGCACAATAAATCCCCTTATATACTGAATTCCCTAATTGCTTAATTTCTATGCTTAATACAATAATCTTCCACAGTTAGATTTTTGTCCTTATTTTTCTTTTCTAATATAAGTAATGGAGAGATTTGTAAATCTTTGTATCACCTATATTACCTGATCAAGTGCCTCATCAAACAATTACAGTCCATAAATACTGAATTTACTGAAATTAGATGGGATAAAACTTGATCAAAAGACCCAAGATGGATAGCCAAGTCAGGGACACCTCGTATTTTTTGGATTAATCTTTAAAAAAAGATTTGTAAGTGTTTTATTCCATAAAAGAACACTAGTTGATACTGGTCGACTATATATCCATTCTCCCTTTCCTTAAAAGAACTCTGATTTTCAGTTGGGCATATTGGAGCCAAAAGTAAAGGACTACATTTCCCAGTTACCCCTTGTATCTAGGGGTAGCTCTAAGATTGCATTCTGGCCAAATATAGCAGTGGGAGAGTTCTGCAGGCCTTTTAGAAAGGTTCTTAAAGGATGTTGACTCAGCCTTTCTTCCTTCTTTCAAAAACTCAGGAAGCCATCTGGACCACAAAGATGACCATGAGGATAGAAATCATGCATGGGGACAACAGGCAAAAAGATGGGAGCCTGGGTCCCTGGTGACATATTATACCCTCCACACCAGACCCCAACTGTCTGATTTCCAACTTGTTTTGTGTAAAAGAAGGAAGCTCTTCTCTCATTTAAGCCACAGTTGTTTTGGGTTTTTCTGAGCCCAATCCTGATACACATACTCTAGATTAACTGTGGATCATTACTTTTTTTTTTTTTTT
Organism: Proteles cristata cristata; assembly: GCA_017311185.1. Lineage (NCBI taxonomy): Eukaryota > Metazoa > Chordata > Mammalia > Carnivora > Hyaenidae > Proteles > Proteles cristata. The sequence continues at coordinate 795,799 of JAESUZ010001987.1, forward strand.
TGCTTTCAGATACTTGCTTGAAGTACAGTAATGATCATAAAAGCTTAAAAGCAGGAGTTAAAATGTTCAAAGCGAATGGGCAAATGCAGGATGAAAATCTTTCCAATTTAAAATGAAAGAAGATAAGCTTAGATATAATTTGTGTTGATTTAATAATGTAAACTTTAGAACAATTAGCATGAAATGGAATTCCTCATAAGGATAGAAGAGACTTATCACTGGGATCACCAGTTGTGATGCATAATGACTGGTTAGGGTATGATCTTTGCTTGCTTATTACATTCACTTGGGACCTAGATAAATAAAGGTAAAAGAAGTGTTAGGTTTTTATTCCTTTGGATATATAGTAGCTCACTTCTTTTTAGAAGCAGAGGTTAATCATATTTGGATGGTGGGAGTGAGCAAGAAGAAGGTTTAACAAATGGAAGAAATTAATCATTGCTAAGTAGCTTTAACCAGCTAGTAGCAAAGCATACATATTTTATTTAATTTTTCCATATGATGTTTGTATTTTATGATGAAGTAAGTAACTTCTCAATCTTACCTCCCTGACCTCTACACATGAAGTGCCCTGAAGTTCCATCCTTGGTCTCTGTAGCTTCTCTCTCTCGATAATCTTGTCTGGTTCCATGGCTTTATACAACCAAATGTTGATGATTTTGTTCCTCTAAGCTTCAGACTTACAGATTGAAATGCCTACCAGGCATTTTCAGTTCTTTGGCTAAAAGGCATCTTAAGTTGAAATGTCCAAAGTAGAATTCTTGATCTGACTTGTGATTCTCCTAGCTTTCTCTCAATAGCTGGTGACATCATCCATCTATTTGCATAAGCCAAAAATCCAAGAGTTGCCTTTGATCATCCCCTTTCCCTCCATATCCACATACAGTACATCAGCATGTTCCATCCATTTCATTTTTAAAATGAATCTCGGGTCGCCTGGGTGGCTTAGTCGGTTAAGCGTCCGACTTTCGCTTGGGTCATGATCTCGCGGTTCGTGGGTTCGAGCCCGGCGTCGGGCTCTGTGCTGACAGCCAGCTCGGAGCCTGAAGCCTGTTTCAGTCTGTCACTCCCTCTCTCTCTGACCCTCCCCTGCTCACACTGTCTCTCTCTCTCTCCTAGAAATAAATAAAACGTAAAAAAAAATTAAAATGAATCTCAAATCTGTTTACTTATCTCTATCTCCACTGCATCCATCATACTTTCACCCCACCTGATACTATGGTCTCAGGCTAAATGTTATTAAATAGCCACCTTGCTTCTTCTCTTGCTTTGCTACAATCTATTTTCACTCAGCAGCTAGACTGATCTTTAAAAAAACCCTGTTTAACACCCTCCAGTAGCTTCCCACTGCCATTAGAATATAAAACTAACTTGTTGCTTACATTTTCAACTTTGCCTCATAACGCTCTTCCCCACCCAGCTCAACATATTACTGTCATGTAGGTCTCTTTCCTGGGCCTTCAACAGGCTCTCTCCTGCCTCCAAAAACAGCCTTTGTACTTGGTGTTCTCCCTGCCTTGATGGCTCCACACCAGCCCTTCATACTGCTGGCTCATTCTTATCTTCAGCTCACATTTTGCTAATCACCCTATGCCAAATAGCCATTTTAGTCTTTACCTTTTATCCCATTTATTTCTTTCATGGCACTTATAACAATTGAAAATAACTTTTGTGTATCTATCTCTCCTGTGTATCTGTCTATACACCCTGTCTTTATCCATTTTCTTTTCTTTTCCTTCCTTTCCTCTACCTCCTTTCTTTCTTTCTTTCTTTCTTTCTTTCTTTCTTTCTTTCTTTCTTTCTTTCTTTCTTTCTTTCTTTCTTTCTTTCTTTCTTTTTCTTTCTTTCCTTTTCTTTCTTGCCTTCCTTCCTTCCTTCCTTCCTTCCTTCCTTCCTTCCTTCCTTCCCTCCTTCCTTCCTTCCATCCTTCTCTCCCTCCCTCCCTCCCTTCACCTTTTCCCCTAGTTTAAAGTAAGTGCCCCATGGGGGCAATTGTCTTGTCTGGTATATTCCCTGCTGTATCTTTCTTCCTTAGAACAGCACCTACCATGCAAGAATCTCCAAAATATTTTAAAATTGAATAAATGAAAATCCAATTTTCTCCCCCTGGTAAATAGTGAGTAGTGGCAGAGCTGGGATGGGAACCTGGCATTTTCTTGCTTCAAGCCCTTATTCCTTCATTATGAGACTTCCTTACCAGTCAATCAGAACTGAATTTTTTTCTGCTGCTAAAGCAAGGGCTATCTTAGCTAAATAAATTGAAGAATTATAATAATGATTTGGTTACTTTGTGTTCCCTATAAATTATTTTACCTGAACTCCACAGATGCTTTAGTCATGCATTTTTATTTGAGTTTTTTAAAATAATTGTTGTAACTCTCACTTTTCTTTGCTATCATTTGTTATTCTTTCTATGTATGAAAAACCATTTCCTTTAAAAAATAATGTCCATACCCTTATGAACTAGTTAATTTTCTTTCCAACATTTTCTTTTGGGCCATGTAGATATGACCTAACAGTAACTGCAATAATGCTGTTATTTCAAAGGGTAGAGACCTTTTTTTCTCATAAAAAAATTGAATGTGAAAAAAAAAAAGCCCACCTCATCCAGTATGAGAATGCCTGTTTTTCTTGGTAATATTTCATTTCCTTACCAAGACTATTTTCTTCTGCTTTCCATTGTCAGCAGACAAAAAAGATACAATTAAATCAAGGAAACCTGGCAGGGCCGATTTTGGAAAATAAAATGAATTCAGTTTCTGATTTAAACAAAGAGCAATTTATTATGTTGGAAAAACACTGTCCTGATGAGTTCAAACTCAACTTGTTTCATGTTAGCTCAGGACACCACTTCAGATCTGCATTTTTGTTTATCTTTGAGAAGGGGCAGTGATTTCACCCTCAAACTTTGAACTCCAAAGAGGACTTGGAGTTGCTTAAGGGTCAGCTAGCAATGAGCACCCAGAACCCCCATGCTGAGGCCCAGGGCCAGTTTCATGCCCTTCTCCAGTCCTGAGCCTATTGATTCTAAGTTCAGATCTCTGTAAACAACTCCAGCAATTATGCTGGAGCAAAGGAAGTACTGGGGTTGGTTAGAGCAAACTTTTATACATCAGATGAATTCTAAGTAGACTTTTGAAATTATTTTTTTAGTATTAAAAATATATATTTTGATGAATTGAATAACCATAATAACTTTTTCTAAAACCATATTATATTATTTAATATTTATAGCTAACACTATGAGTATAATTATGCTCATACTTTATAGAGAAGAATAGTACAACTTAAAAAGATGAAGTGACACTGACGGTCTTACAAGCAGTAAAGTCAGACTAGACAAGGGCCCCATAGCTCCCTGGTACTACTAAAAAGGATGAAGAAAACCTGTGTCTGTTTTGATGACTTTTATCTTCACATATTTCTGGATTGTGCCAAACTTTGGACCTATTTTGTGGTAATTTTATTCTAATGTCTTCCACATTGAATCATTTTGTTATAATTATAAATTCAGGTTATAAATGATGATGATGATGATAATGATGATGATGATGATGATACTACTACTACTACTAAAACCAAGCTCTTCAGAAATAATTACTGCCACGTATTGAGTGTTATGCATGTATTCTTCCATTCAATCCTCATACAATCTTATGAACAAGTCATCATTTGCATTTCTATCTTCTAAATATGGAAACTGAGGCTTAGAAAGTTTGAGCAATTAGTCCAAAAACACACTGCTGATAAGTGGTGAAAATGATACAAACCTAGGGTATCTGATCCCAAAGTGTATCCACCTAAGCTCCATGCTATAGTCCTTTTATCCAGAATGAGAGTAAGAGATGGGCTCGCCAGGTCACTGGGCACTGAATTATGGCTGGATTAAGTCAGTAATATGATGTCAGCTGATTCAGGTTTCCACATGTGGCTTCTTATGTAAGGGCAAAATTAGGTTGGATGTACTTCTGCCAAAAGGACAGTTGGAGTGAAGCAAAATAACTTGCTACAGTAAACAACCCATCTCTGTGGTGTATATTTGCCACACATAAGTACAGTTCCAGTCAGTTAAAAGTTGTCAGTCAGCTGAAATTCTAAAAATAATCCATCACAGAATACTGCATATCAGGGATGGGTGATTTATTTTTATTACCTAAGTTTAAAACCCTTTATGATTTCCAAGCCAGTTTGGTTGGAATATGGCAAAAGAGAATGAGTTTTAGAAAAGTACAATATTTGCTGATTTTTTAAAAGGATATTGATTCTGCTTTGTTAAATGGAAATTAATAAATCCATCCTTTAATATTTTTATTAAAAGAACATTATTTCAATCTTTTTAAATAAAAGTTGAGAAACTACTTAAAGAATATCAGTTTGAAGGGGCACCAAATTATAAGCCAGCTTGGTTGAAGGTGATGGTCCAAATAGCTTGGTCTAGCCCTGTTTATACCATTTATACCAAAAGGGGGGTATTTTTGGTATAAGTTCAAAGTCACAAAGGTAGAGAGATAGTCTCTTAAGTAGGAGATTATGATGAATGACAGTTTGGTCAATAAAATGGAGGCTTTTGAAGGATGTCCTGAAAGTGTCTGACTTAGTTTGGAACTGATGCAAGGTGGACATTTCTGGAAGAATATACAAGAAAGTATTAACTTTGTTTACCTTTAGGAAGTGAGGATGGAGTGTGTGAGAGTGTGGTCAGAGGATATTTCCTGTGCACTTTTTATCTTTTTCTCTAAAAATTTTTTCTCATAAGGTTATATACTTAAAAACACAAAACATGACATAACAACATAAAGAATTCATTCAGGGACCCTCTAGGAATGGACACAGATTTTCAAGCTGGAAAATGATGTAATCAGATATATTATATAATTTTGGCAGCTGGTTTTGGATATTAAGGAAGAGTCAATATGGATAAGACAGAATTAGGAGGTCAGTTAGAGTAATCTTGGAAAAAGATGTTGTGTAATGACCTCTAAGCCAAGGTAACATAGAGACAATATTCTAAAGCCCGCATGGAGGATCCACTTTCTTCAGATCACAGTTTTTAAAATAAAATGATTCAAAGCAATCATAATTTTAAATTTGTTATGCTTGCACTAAAGGGAGTTACATTTTCTTCAACAGGTTAATTTTGTGTCAATAAAACAATCCATAAGTAAACATATCCTCAGGGTAAAAGTGGGAGACAGATTATGAAAGAAAAATTATAAAGGGTATGTATTTTTTCTGAATCACAAATGAATAAAAAAGTGAGTAAGAGCAGCATGTGACACATTTTTGCGTTAGCCTTTTTTTCCTCCTCTGTGAATCAACCAGGCTTGATGGTGGCAGCCCTGATTTTTTACTTCTGTCATTTCAAGCATTCATTTACTAAACAAACAGCATTTCATTAAAGCAAGACTAATTCCTGAGAGCATTACCTTAGTCCATTAGCTGCCAGACAGTCATTCATTCCTGTGACATGTACTGAGATGAGATCATTATTATCATCATTATTTTTATCAATTAAGTTCATTTTCAGAAACAAATATCTATGTAGTCTTAACACTGGATATTTTCTTTCTGGAATATGTTTTTTTAGTATCTATGTGATAGTGACTTCTTGCTTTACCCATGTGTTTTCACAGACCCTTCACTACCACCGAAGCTAATTTAAATTCCCTATGTTTAATTCTCCTGGTCCAACAAAAAATTAGAAACAGCTTGCAAAAGTATCCTGATAGGATATTTGGGTTTCTCTGTAATTTTTCTTTATTGGGACTTCTGAAATAAGATCTGAAGATCATGTGACTGACTTCAGACATTGTGTGGCAGAATTTCACAAAGGCTCTTAATTTAGCATTTCTTGTTTACAAGAACTGTTGCCCCTGATAAATATGGTGGTTGTTGAGTACAGTTCCAAAGAAGGAAAGGCACAGCTTGACTATAATGGAAAGAACAGATGTCACCAGAACATAGGGGCAAACGTCAAAGTGACGGCTTCAGCTGGCAGAGAGCAGTCTGTCCATTACCACTTCCAAAACTTTTAGAATTAGAGACAGAAAGAAAACTCACAAGACAACTGTGAAAATTATAAACAACCGAGAAAGGTGAATGAAATATGGTTCTTCAAAATTCCAGGCTGCCCAATAAAAGTAGGAACTGATAGTACAGATCCCATGTACCATAATGGGGAACACAAATGGCTTGGATAGTCACTGAAAAACAGTTCTGACATGTTTAGATGCCAAAGATTTTTAAAGTTGATCTCTTTTGGCCTGGTAAGATTTTATGCATTTTTGTCGTTCCAACCCAGAGGTCTAAGGATTAGTGGATGTTTTTGCCAGCCTGGAACTCGTGGTGAAAAGAATGTACGCATGTGACAGTGAAAAAGAGAATGCATAAAGACAAAGGACTTCATTTCAAGAAAAGGATAAAAATTAATTATCACTGCAGTCTGGATCTACAGCTTCAAAATAATGTTCAACTAGTACTATTTTACTTAAATCAAAAATTCTGTTTATACATCCAATATAAATCCATTTTCATTTCAGAATTGCTTCTTTAACGCTAACTAGTTTTCAGAATGCTTAACCAGGTAGGGTTTCACTGCCCAGGAGAATAGGACATTAGTCCTAGTCTAAATTAGTCTATCTGGGGAATTAGCTCTTCAGTAAAAAAAAGAAAAAATAATACTGAAGAATTAGGAGCTATTTGAATGTTTGGATGTTAATTTTATGTGGGGCTAATTAACTAATTCGTTTCAGTTTTTTTTTTAAACCCATACTTTTTGTTGGCATGAAGGGAAACACATTGATCAGAATAGCTCAGGAGCCAGCAATGGAGAAAAGGGAGAAGACAGAATCCTTCTGTTTCCAGCATTTGTTAAATATTTGCCTTAAAGCCAACACAGTACTAGTTAGATGACAGGATAGTAAGTTCTATTAATGATGGGCTTTTCATTACCGTAGATATGCTTTTGCAATTTTCCTAGATTTCTGCTCCTGGGTCGCATGGTAAGTCAATAGTAGTTATAAACCTCTCAGCATTGTGATCAATACCTCAGGCTGACGTAATCTAGACCTCTGGTGTAATTTACAACAAAGGACAGTTTGGGCAAGCCTTTGTTTTATTACCTTCAATTCACCACTGAAATATTTCACTGGTTTATGACTGAACTTATTTCCAATTTTTGATAGATAGGGAATTGAGATAGTCTTTAAGAAAAATGTCAAGTATGAAAAGGAAAAACATTTTATGGAATTAAAAGCAATAAGCATTTCTTACTTAGGGGCATAATGTCTGCATACCTATCTCTTGAAATTGTCTGTGTAGTTACCTGTCTAGTCATCCAGATGGATTATAATATTAATGAAGTATTCCCTATCTTCCAAACATACATCACATAACTAAAACAATACTGTATTAAGCCCACATTTTCCTGAATCTGAATAATCATTAACCATCCATTCGAGCAAAACAAAGAACAGTAATAATCTCTAGACACGAATACTGAGAATTGTGACTCCTGTTATTGCGTCTTCATGCAACTTTCCTGGAATTTAGAAAATTTTTTTTCATGTATGTTGTATATTCTAGGTCTGAAGACCAAACCAGAAAAAAGGAAATTAGTCATTAGAGAGGTAATTAAAGAAATAGTAGGGAGTTTAAGGAAACAAGAAGGAAGGGGTGGAGGTATTCTTCAGGTATATGGCACTGAGAGGGAAGCTGTTGCCATTTTGTCACTGTCTTGCTACCCTTCTTATGTATCCCCCACCCCCATCCACACACACTGCCACATCAAAACTGAAGGAAAAGTTGAAATAACAACTCTGCTTCTAATGTATAAAGCAGGTATCAGATGAGGGATGGGGTAAGGATTGGATTTAAACATCTGTAAGTTGCCTCTGAGGTTTAATTTCTTCTTTCAATCAACCACAGATTACCTGGGCTCTTATTACTCAAGATTGAAGATAATAATAATATCACAATTAATGAGCAACTATGGTGTACTAAGTACCTTTCTATATTATTTTTTAGTTTTCAAACAACTTTGTGAAATAAATAGGATTAACCTATTTGAGAGAGGTTCAGTATTTTGCACAAGGTAGGTCAGTGTTTGATCTATTTGCCCAGGGGGCTTCACTTTGGAATGTTTAAACTGTGATCTCATACTACATTACAAAGCTATAGGAATCAAAACAGTATGGTGTTGAATAAAAATAGACACATCAATCAATGGAACAGAAAAGAGGGCCCAGAAACAAACCCATGTATATATGGTTAATTAGTTTACAACACAGGAGCCAAGAATACACAGTGGGGAAAGGACAGTTTTTTCAATAAAGGGTGTTGAGAAAACTGAACAGCCACTTATAAGAGAAGGAAACTGATTACTATCTTACACCACACACAAAAATTAGCTCAAAATAAATTAAGATCTGAAGCCATAAAACCCCTTAAATAAAACACAGGCAGTACTCTTTGATATAGACCTTGGAGATGAAGTTTTGAGTCTGATGTCAAAAGCAAAGGTAACAAAAGCGAAAATAAATATGTGGGACTATATCAAACTAAAAAGCTGCACAGAATAGGAAACCATCAACAAAACAAAAAGGCCAGCTATGGGATGGGAGAAACTATTTGCCAAACATGTATCTGGTAAGGGGCTAATACCCAAACTATATAAAGAAATTAACTATTGAGCAGCAAAAGCAATGATTTAAAAATGGGCAGAGGATCTGAATAGACTTTCTTCCAAAGAAGACAGATAGATGGCCAACAGACACATGAAAAGATGTTCAACATCACTAATCATCATGGAAACAATGATGAAAAAAACCACAACGAGGTATCACCTTACATGTTAGAATGGGTATTATCAAAAAGACAAAAAATAACAAGTGTTGATAAGGATGTGAACTGTTGGGTGGGAATGTAAATTGGGAAACTGTATGGACGTTCCTCAAAAAATTAAAACTAGAACCACCATTTGATTTAGTAACTTCACTTCTGAGTATTTATCCAAGGGTGGGAGAACCCAGCAACTCAAAAAGACATGTGCATATTCATTGTAGTATTGTTCACAAAAGCCAAGGTATGGAAACAACGTAAGTGCCTACTGATGAATAAATGGATAAAGAAAAGGTGATATAGATATATAATGGAATATTATTCCGTCACAGGAAAGCAAATTTTGCCATTTGCCACAACATGGATGGACCTTGAGGGTATAATACTAAGTGAAGTTAAGTCAGACAGAGATGGACAAATACCATATGATCTCACTTATATATGCAATCTATAAAAGCTAAAAAACCCCACAAAAACAAAAGAACATCAAAACTAAGCAATAGAAATAGAGAACAGATTCATGGTAGCCAGAAGTGGAGGATAGGATTGGAAGAAACAGGTAAAGGGGGTCAAAAGGTACAAACGTACAGTTAAAACTTTGATGCCTCTTCAAGATAGTTTATAGATCTAAGAAATGCATAGTTATAACATGCACTAGTTGTATAATTTTGTTTCTCTCTTCCATTGAATTCCTTGGGGTGGCAGGGGCTGTATTCTTAAATCTCCATTACCCAGCACATGTGCTTGACATTTGTAGCTACACAATAAATAACTGAATTAAATGAAATATTAATCAATTTCTTATATACAATGTTAACTTGTTTCCTCAATCCAATTGGATAGATTAATAATGGGAGATGTCTGCAAACATTTGATGTACTTTTTACAGGTTGTGTATTCCTTCACTGTATTTCTTTAAGGATGCAATCTGCTATGTAGGTCAGAAAGAACAAAAATACAATTGATGCTTACATTGTGAAATGAAAAATCCTGTAATTAAAAATTCAGAGCACCAAACAAAAGTTTGTAAAGGAAGATCCTTTCATCCTTCTCTCCCCAGAAAGGTCTTCCCCTTCCCAGGTCATTGCTGACCAAATACCATGGAAGCTACATAGGTAATAACTTTGTGGTGGTTTAAAGTGATTAAGGATAAGAAAATTCGGTTTCAGTTCAATTATTTTAGAATCTCCTAAGTTTTTTTTTTTTTTTTTAATATTCTTTTATTTATTTCTAGGAGAAAGAGAGAGACAGCGTGAGCAGGGGAGGGTCAGAGAGAGAGGGAGACACAGAATCTGAAGCAGGCTCCAGGCTCTGAGCTGACAGTCAGCACGAACCGTGAGATCATGACCTGAGTGAAAGTCGGACGCTCAACCGACTAAGCCATCCAGGTGCCCCTAGAATCTCCTAAGTGCCAGATACTAAGGATATAAAGATGACAGGTTCTTGTCCTTCAGGGGCATGGAGTCTGATTGAATTTCTTATAGATAAGCATTTCTTGGCTGAGACGGAGTTTGACTGTGTACATGGAATGAATTCTCTTTGATAAAGAATCAGTCACCCACTATATTGTATAGGTATCAGTTTGATTTTGGATCTTTTTAAAAATCATATTGTTCCAAAGTGTCACATGATTTTCAGATGATGGAAATATCATCATTGAATTCCCTTGCATTACAGGGGCACCTGTGTGGCTCAGTCAGTTAAGTGTCCGGCTATGGCTGAGATCATGATCTCACAGTTTGTGGGTTTGAGACCTGCATCAGGCTCTGTGCTGACAGCTAAGAGCCTGAAGTCTGCTTTGGATTCTGTGTCTCCATCTTTCTCTGCTCCTACCCTGCTCATGCTCTCTCTCTCTCTCTCAAAAATAAACAAACATTAAAAAATTTTTTTTATTTCCTTGCATTATAAGAATATTCATGGAGATAACATGAAAGTTATGTTCTCTAGTAACTGGGGGCTCCTGAATGGTGGAACCCTGTATGGATGGAAAAAGTATTTTTTGAGGGGATAAGAAGGCCTCTCTCCTCTAACACTCAAATAGACATCTATCTCTCTGCCAACGTGGGTTTTTAGCCTTAATGTCATAGCTTCTGGCCCAAGGATGCACCTTGCTGGAGAAGAGCATCATGCTAAAAGCAGGAGACAGATGCTCTTAGCTGAAAGACAGGCAAATATGGGTAATTTGGCAACTCAAGGCAAACCACTCTTAGAAAGACAGAGACTTCCTGAGATTCAAAGGATGCAAATTCCTTTGGCTGCTCAGGAATTAACTAAGGTTCTCATTTATGGACGATCTTGATGTAGCCAGGTGAAATCAATCTTAGGCTTCCTCAGTCATTATGTAAATGGAGAGGTAATCGAGGATGACTAGCAATAACCAACTCTCAGTAACAAGATGATACATTATTTTAATTGAATGATTTATCAAAACAACAGCTATTAACATACAAAGTACCATTCAGTTCAACTGCAGGTATAGGCAGTGACAAGTATCTAATTCTTAGAAGAATCACTTACTCTCACAATCTGTCCAGACACATTAATCTAAGGACATTTTTATAAATAGCAAACATGATTTTCACATTGCAGCTTTCTCAAGCATATATACAGGTGTGTAATCTTGATGATGGGTTGTTTCCACAGTTCTTTCTGCTCTTGATGCATTCATCCTCTTGATATTAGTAGAGATATTTATTTCTGCAAAGTTTTTTCTTTTGTTACCGACTATTTGCAGTATTTGTGCATTGGTATCACTCTTCTACGCTTCTGAAACAAAGTTTAAATTGGAGTATATCTCTATAGTACAGTTCCTTGTGACTTCTGGTAAATTCTACCATGGTCAAAGAGTTTAAGTTGTAACCGTCAGCCCAGCTCTGCTATTGGGCTTTGGTGTAACACACCCTCTTTATAGCTTTCTGTGTTAACCCTTGGCTTCAAGTCCCGGTGATGTAATGAGGGTGGGGTGTACTGGCAATCAGTACATTTCCTTATCACTATTTACAGCCATTGAGAACTATGCTGTTACTTAATCCAAGTCTGACATACCTTTTCTGAAATGTTCACAGTGCAGTATTTTCGTGGCCTAACAAAAGTTTTCTTATATCATTAAAAATAAACATTTTTATAAAAATATAATACTTTAAATGTTTACATTGACAAAAACAGAGTATCCTGTGCCACATGCACTATACAGTAGTAAGCACAAAATCCCACAGAACAAAACATTACAAAAGTCCTGCCCAGAATAACTGTAGATCCAGGTGAAATGGCCAGAACTTTCAATTGCTTTTTTTCCCTGTAAAATATGTTTTGCTTCACACAAAGCATGTGCTAATGAAAAACTGGACTCCCAGAAAGTTTTATTGCCTCCGATTGTGGGGTGGGAAACTGCCACCTAAGAAAGAGGCTAATATTTCCAGTCCATCGATCCTTTCTTTGCCCTACGTGAGCCATGATTGGAACTGATAAACCTTTTAGTCAGATGTATTAGGCTTTAAAAACATGCTGAGTTACACCTTTAAAAACACTTATCACAAGTCATTTGTTTTATTTTCAGAGTCGTCATAAAAAAAATACAGACAAATCATCTATATGTCCATGATCATAAGAACAGTATCATTCTCAGTTGATTTTTAAATGACAACTAAATATTTCATTATGACTAAGCTATTTTATGAGAACCTTCTTAATGTCATCTATGTACAATATGTAAATATCCCTATTAATTTATAAACACATTTAGTGTCCTGCCATTTTGAAATGCTGACTGTGTTGCCTGTGGATATTTCCCCATTAAAAGGAATGTATACAAATATTTAAAAGGGAATGTTTGCCTAATGGGCAAAAGGAAACATCAGTAATAAAACATGTTAGTGACCATTCAGTACATGAAAATTCTCTGAAACACTTTAATTCTCAATGCGTGCTTTGGTACTGGAGCCACGTCTGTCTTGGAGTTTACCACTTCTGAATTTTCTGTGATCAAGAAGCCCTCAAAATTCATTGCTTCCATTCCTCATATGAAATCATGTAGGATCCTGATTTTTAAAATCTTCAACCTAAAATTCAGGCTCTGGCCTCCATGTACAGGAGCATCATCACAGCTGTGGGGTTGCTGTCGGTCACTGGCCTGTGGGACAGAGCTTCTGGCTCTGATGCTCTGTCAGGTAAGAAATTCCTTAGAATCCAGTCATTTTAAATAGCAGTATAAGTTCCTATAATAGTGCAATCTTGGCAAAAGCAAAAAATATCTGGTGGCCTTTCAATGGCCAGGCAGTGACCAAAAAAACAAACAACAACAAAAAAACCGACATTGAACAAAGTGTAGACTGTTGTTTGGAAAGTTCTATGATGTTTCTCAGAAGGGGGCTGGTGAGGTATCCATCCATCATGTGTCCCCCTCACCATCAATGTTATCTTGTGATGACAACAGAGAAGGGTATGGAGCAACACATTTGACATTCACATAAGTAGCGTTCACATGGACATAGTGCTCCCCAATGAAAGTAGAGAATATTGCTGATATCCTGGAGACCAGTTCAGAAAAAGATGGGCGCAGTTCCGCTTTAGGGTGCCAGCATTTTAGCATCACTTCATATCTGTTTCAAACAGGAAGAAATGCTATGAGAGACATCATGAAGGCATGCATTTCTGTAAAAGTAAAGAATACAGGAATGACAGAAGATTCTGTTGAAAGTCCTACTTACAAGGGGTCTGGGCAGTATTCGGGCTGTAAGAGTCGTCTGCCTTGCAATAAGTAAACTGTTATATCAAAGGTGTTGATATCAGGATAAGGTGGAGCTCCTCTTGTCATCAGTTCCCAGAGAAGCACACCAAAGGACCACTAGTCAACAATGGAAGGGAAAATCCAGGTGAGAACTGTGACCACATGAACATGAAAGGTGATCAGAAGGTCTTGAGAACTAAATTTGGCTTAGCATATTCAAGGCTATTGCTCTTTGGGACAAAAAGTTCTTTAAAGGTAATTAGTAAGCTACATATTTTATGATTTCTTTATACTAGAACTGGATAAAGTTAAGATTAGAAATAAATATAAAGTTTTTAAAAAGAATATCTGGGGGCACATGGGTGGCTCAGTCGGTTAAGCATCCGACTTCAGCTCATGATCTCACGGTTTGTGAGTTCGAGCCCCGTGTTGGGCTCTGGGCTGCCGGCTAGCTGAGAGCCTGGAGCCTGCTTCAGATTCTGTATCTCCCTCTCTCTGTGACCCTCCCCTGTTCATGCTGTCTCTCTCTCTCTCTCAGAAATAAAGCATTAAAAAAATTAAAAAAAAGAATATCTGAAGTTCACATGAGGATTAAGATTTCATTTACAGTTAGTACAGTATAATTTTCAGGTTTTCTCTTAAAGCACCAAAGCACTGGTCAAAGCATTCACATGTTTCTGTCTTCTTCTCTAATAGTTTCGCTAAAATTTTATGTTATTTTTAAAAGAAGATAAAGGAAGCTTTCCAAGATTTAAATTTGTTGGATTTCTGAATGAATGTAAATACTTTTTTTAAAGAAACATAACCATAAGCAAACAAAAAATCCCTGAAAGAAACAAAAAAATATAAACACATCTAAACATTAATGTTAAAAGGCAAAATCTAAGGCAATGTAAGTACAAATCCATATTAAAAATCAGAAGTGATAAAACTGCTAGGCAAGAAGGTCCTCTGTTGAAAACTGATTTCAAAAAAATACGTGTACTTTGAAAATGTTAAAGTACAAGGTTGATATTAAACAGCCGTGTTAGTACTTTGTAGGAATATTGTAGGGACACAGAGAGGTTAAGTGGCTTGCTAGAAATTCCTCAATAAATCTGAATTCACACTGGGATAAACATTTAAGAGTTCTTGACTCTTGGGTCTTGCTTGGTCTACTGAACTGCACTAAATATGTAATTTCTTGATTTAAGGCACTCTACTCAGAATACACTAGGTCATACATAGTATCTCCCCCTGGATGTGTGCCAAAGTAAGAATGACACAAAGAGAGTAATTGGTCATGTGTGGGTCACCCCTGGCCGAGGACCCAGGAAATCAACGCTTCCTTAGAAACACATCTAGGCCACTCACAGACTAAGAAGCATGTGGGGGGAGAAATAAGGCCCTGGGAACAAGGAGGCTTGGAGGGAAAGAAGAATCCAGATCAGACAGGCAGACTGAGAAAACCTAACATTGAGAAGCAGTGCAGCTTGTAATATTCAGTGAGGAGAGTGAAGCACATGCCCAAGTGCAGGAGCCCTTTAAGAGCACTGACTGCCTTGATTCAAATAGAGAACACACTCTTTTCCAGTTGGAACTAGATAATTTTGCTGTCCTCTGCAGGGTTTCAAAATCAAAGTGTCCAAAGCCTGAACATTTTATGAGTCACTTCTGACAACTTCACTGTGTTAACCTTTAAGTTCCAAAATATGCATTAAAGTTTAAATCGATTTAACAAGTATCTACTGACTCTTGGTGTACACGTAGGTTACTGTCCAAGTTAGTGGATGGGCCTATGGCTGATTTAACAGGGTTAAGAGTTATGACACAACTGACTGTCACACAGAACAGTAAAACAGAGTAACTAATATGGACTAAAAATAGAAAAGAGGTACCAATGCTGTGAAAAGTCAGAGAGAACAGATAGGCTTCGAGGAGAAAGTGACAGAAAAGCAAATCTTGAAGAACGAGAGCATTTGTGTTCCAGGTACACAAAGTGAGGGCGGGAGGAGTGTTCTGGGTGGAGGCAGTGGCCCAGAGGTGACAGTACTCGTGTGTTTTTCTGAACCACGTAAGGACAACAGGTCTCTCTACTTGATGTATGGAGTACATAGGGAGATGAGGGAGACAAGGGATAGGTAAGGTAAAAACGAGAACATGTCGTGGGGGGTGTTGAGTACCTCAAGTGGGCTACACTGAAAGGGACAGGACATGCATGTGTAAACACTACGCTTTAAACAAAGAGGAGGAGTTGGTTCACATAGGAGACCAGATGGGGGGTTTCTGAACAGAATATTTGGTGGGGGTGCTGCTGCATCTTGGTAATCTGGAACTCGATGAGACTGAACTCCCGAACTGAGGTGGTGGGGAAGGGTATATATCATATAAGCCAGGAACAGACTTCAGGCCCCTTTAAAAAAGATTATTTTATTTAATCCTTCTAAAAGTCCTATAATGTAACTGGTTTTGTAGAAGCTTTAAGGGTGAAGAATCCAAAGTTTTGGCTGAGGCTGGTTACTTGTCTGTGATCAGGTCTCCTAACCCACACCCTAGGCTATAGGTTTGTCTGAAGGCAAATTCACAAGAAAGAGTGCAAGGTTGGGTACATTTCTGAGGAATTATAGGACTTGGGCAAAGACTGGGTATCAGAGGAGGGTTGGAAAACTCACTGGACAGGAGAGGTGATAGGGAGGCAGCTTCTGGGAAAAGCATGGTACCGCCTGCATTCCAAACCTCTACGAATAGCTTGGAACTGACAGGATGGTGGAGAGAGGGGTCTTGAAGGAGGAGAATGAGGCAGAACTAGAAGAGAGAGGCTGGGGTGAAGATAGGAGTGGGAGAAAGAAGAGAGACAGAGAGAAAATGAGAAGAGGAGGGAAAGGGAGAGGGAGAGATAGGTGAGCAATGCCTGTGCATTAGGAATGACGGAAATAAGTTTTCATTTCAAGACAGGAGAGTTCTGCCATTCTTTCACAGTTACTGTGTGCATGTAGCCTTTTTGATTATCCGAGCACCAGCAGGGAGCTCTTCTGAAGAATCTCTGCCTAACTTTATCAAAGGTGAAGGTTAAAGCAGTTATTAGACAGGAGAGACTATTATAAGCCATAACAAGTGACAGAAGGTGGCACTAAGGTAAGCAAGGAATGGAGACAGCCATACTTGGGCATTCCAGAGTTGGTAAACTGAGATACAACACAATGTGCAAAACAATGCAATTGATTAAAAAATGGAGAGATTCATAAAATTTTATGAACTGGTAAATGGATAAAATTTTCAACAAAATTTAAAACTTTTGCTCTTAGAAGGATATCAGTAAACAAATGAAAGGCAAGCCACAGGCTAGAAAAATATATTCACAAGAATATGTATTTGATAACATGTACCTGTAATCCAGAATATATAAAGAACTCAATAATAAAGAAATAAACTAACCAATTAAAAAAACCCCAACACTCTAAACCTTAAAAAAAAATGGGCAAAGGATTTGAGCACACACTTCACAAAAGGAGATAGAAGGATTGCCAATAAGGACATGGAAAGATGCTTATCATCATTAGTCATCTGGGAAATACAAGTTGAAAATAAAATGAGACACCACTGCAGCCCATGAGAATGGCTAAAAATCCCAAACTGACAATGCCAAGTGTAGGTGAGGCTGCTGAAGAACTAGAACTCTTACATATTACTGCTAGGACCATGAAATATATAGGAACTGTGGAAAACAGGAGGCAGTTCCTCATAAAGTCAAATATATATATCTTATGACCCACTAATCCTACTTCTAGATATTTATGCAAAAGAAATATAAATCTTTATAGACAAAACAATTAAACAAATGTTTAGTAGTTGTAGCTATGCATAAGCAATTGCCTAAAACTGGAAAAAATCCAAATGTCCTCCAAATTGGTGAATGGATAAACAAAATGCAGGACATCTGTACAAAGGAATTCCACTCTAAATAAAAAGGAATGAATTACTCTGCTATAAAAAATAGTATGGAGGTTCCTCAAAAAATAGAACTACCATATGATCCAGCAATCCCACTTCTGGGTATATATTCAAAGGAAATGAAATCAGTATCTTGAGATGTTTCCACACCAATAGTCATAGCAACATTATTCACAAAAGCCAAGAGATGGAAGCAACCTACAATGCCCATCAACAGATGAATAAAGAAAATGTAGTATATACATATATTGGAATATCATTTAACCTTAAAAAATCTTGTCATATGCTACAATATCAATGGCTCTTGAGGACATTATGTTAAGTGAAATAAGCCAGACACAAAAAATACAAATACTACAAGACTCCACTTATATGAGGTAGCTAAAGTAGTCAAGTTCTTAGAAACACACAGTAAAATGGTGGTTGCCAGAAAGGCTGTGAGGAGGGGCAAATGGGGAGCTATTCAATGGGTATAGAGTTTCAGTTTTGCAAGAGGAAGTTCTATAGATTGATTGCACAACAATGTATATATAGTTAGTTACCACTACTGTACCATACACTTAAAATAGTTGAGATGGCCATTTTTCTCTTATGGTTTTTTTTTTTTTTTACTACAATCTTGAAAAAAGGGAGACCATCTAGATACATTGCTACATTCTACATGGGTAACTCACAAATGTGTTATGATAAGTGAAATGAGACAGACTAAAGGGTTATTTACTGTATGATTCCATTTATATGACATTCTAGAAAAGGTTAACCGTAGAGACAGAAAACAGACCAGTGCTTTCTAGGTCCTAGGGATACGGTACGGTTTGACTATAAAGGACCACAAGGACATTTTCTTGGTTGATGGAACTGCTCTATATCCTAGTTGCGGTGGTGATCGTCATAAAACTGTATGCATTCTTCAAAACTTAAAGAAGTGTACACTAAAAAGGGTATAAAGTTGATATATTGCATAATGGTGATACCATTAATAGAAATAAAGAAGTGAGGAATTGACAGTTGGCAGGAAAGAACTGGACAGCCTTTGAACATGATGACTTTGTGATGCTGATGTAAACACCCAGGAAGAGAGATTCAGAGGTGATTGTTGATGGGAATGGTTGAAATTATTGAGGGAGGCTGGCACCTAAAGACCCTTCCTTCCCCAAAATCCTGAGAAAGAGTTCCATGTGGCATAAGAGAGAAGTAAGATAGCTGTTAAGGCTAAAGCAAACATAACAAAGAAGCAAGAGGAAAACCAGATGGTGCAGTGTCTCAAAACCAAAGGAGGAGGAAAATTTGAGAAGGAAGGGTGGTGGACAATGTTAAGTTCTGAAGCAAGGTGAAAAGGTCAGCTGTTTGAACAACTGAGAAGTCAATACTAACTTTAATGGAAGCACCAGTACTAAGTGTGGCACACTGTACAATACTGGTGATTTCTTAATCACAAATATGGTAACACTTCTATTTTGTTTGAATGGGCTTCAAGAGAATTCAGATTTTAGCTGAACTCCATCTGGGCATTTGTGAGAGAGTGGAAATTTCTACAAGCATGTAAGTTTTTGTTTGTATCTCTACATACAAACTTATCATATGCTTTTGGAAACGTTCCATGTCAACATTCAAAAGACTGTGCTGTCTTGCAAATTAAAGTTCATGCAAATTTATCCATGTAATCAATAATCATTTGTCAAAGCAGCACTGCATTTGGATTACTCAGGCTCACCCTTTATGTAATACAATACAATATCTTCCAATGAGAGGGAGAGAGACATAGCACTTCATATCTACAGAAGCCTATGTAAATCTCCAGTCAAGTATCTGAGTGACAGTTGTTATGTGAGAAGTGGTGGCCTCTGTGCTGTGTTTGTGTGTGTGTGTGTGTGTGTGTGTAGGTAGTAATGTGTGTGTGGTTATCTAAAAGCTCAGAATCATAACTCTTGCCCTGAAAATTCAAAATTTCATCAGGTTCTTTTTGTTTTAAGAACTTTGCTGCTGAGGTATAATTTATATATCATAAACTTTGCCAGTTTTAAGTGGACAGCCCATGATGTTTAGTAAATTTGTTTGATAGTGTAGCTATTGTCACAATTCAGTTTTCAGATCCATTCTAACACCCCAGAAAGTTGCCCATGCCTGTTTGTAGTCAATCTTGGCTTCCACCCTCAGTTCCAGGCAAATACTGATCTGTTTTTTGTCTCTCTAGCTTTGCCTCTTTCTAAAAATTTCATATAAATTCAATCATTCAACATATAATCTTTTGCATCTGCCTTCTTCCACTGCACATAACGTTATTGGGGTTTATCCATGTTGTAGCATGGCTTAGCAGTTCCCTTATACTGTTGAATAGTAATACCATGTTTTACTTATCCTTTACCAGTTGATGGACATTAGGATTGCTCCTGGGTTTTTCCTATTGTGAATAATACTACTGTGAGCATTCATGTACAAGTCTTTGCGTGGGCATATATTTCCATGTGCTTATGAGCTAATTATTCATATGTCTCTTTGGTAGATGGTCTATTCAAATCTTTTGCCTATTTAAAAAAAAACTGAGTTGTCTTATTGAGCTGTATGAGTTGGTCTGGTTCTTAATTGAAGAATAGTCAAGTCTGGACGAAATGTATACTCATTGAGGACAGGTTAATTCTCCCTACTTTACGCCTTCACCTGCCACCATCACTAATGTGTTTCCAGCCTACCTCTTTAGCACTCAGTTCTTTCATCTTCTTCAGATCCTGGCATTCCACTCTAGCATGTACTATCACGTCTTCTTATTAATCTTATCCACCCCAAAGCCCTATCCCTCCACCATGTCCTGTAACACATTTACTGAAAACAAACTCCCAGTCACTCTCGATTTAGTCTTTAATGTCTCCCCCACTTCCTCAGGAACTGAAACTGCTTTCACTTGAAGACCACAATGTCTTTGAAACCTGCTGACTCACAGGGAGGAGGGTAGATGACTTCTTGCTTCCCAATGCCACACTCAGATCCCTGTCCCCTGTCATCTTTCAATAGCTGCCAACCCTTTTTCTTTTGAAGTCTATGCCCTCCATTAATTTTTTTTGTCTACTTCATTTGCTGATATCAGCAGTTTACATTTTTTTGCTTTTCAGTTGTTACCTCTAAGAACTGAAAATTAATCTTCCTCTACCTCTACACATCACAGTCCTCTTGACTTACTACGTGCAAATAGAGAGTAAGTATACTCTCTATTCAACACCCAGGCTCCTCAGCAAACTTGCGACCTCCAAAGCATTCAAGTTACTCACCTTTCAAGACCATTTTTGTACACTGAGTAACAGTGGATCCTGCTGACCATATCCTATTTCTTCTTGAAACTTTCTCTTCCTCTGGTCTTTTCTCTCCTGGGTCTCCTACTTCTCTGCTTTCCCCCCTCATTTCCTATGTGTAGTTTCTCCAGAGTAATTGTTTTCTGGACTCTAAGAAGCTTATTTCCAGCCTCGACTTCTGCTATGGACTGAAGGATCCTCTGCCCGTATTCATATGTTGAAACTCTAACTCACTGTGTGATTGTATGAGGAGGTGGGGCCTTTGGGAGGTAATTAGTTTAGAGGAAGGTGGAACCCTCATGATGGGATTTGTGCCCTTATGGGAGGAGACATCAGGGAGCTTATTCTGGCTCTGTCTCCCACATAAGGAAACAGTGAGAAGGTAGCTATGTGCAAATAAGGAACCTCACCACACTGGCACCCTGATCTCATAATTCCAGCCTCCAGAACTGTGAAAAATAAATGTCTACTGTTAAAGCCACCCAGTCTATGTTATTTTGTTATGGCAGCACAATTGAATAAGATAACCAATGAGGTTGTACAAGCTGCAAATCCACATTTCCAATTGCCTGATGGACCTTTCTGCCTGGATGTCTTACTACCAAGTCAAACTCAGTATGTTTAAGCTTCAACTGGTATTTTTCCTCCTCAAACAGTTTTTAGTCTTTTGCTGCACTAGCATATAACTTTACTCATCTTTGACTTTTATCAATTTCTTGCTAAATATTATTACCTCTCAGATGCCCTTTCTGCTATCTCTTTTCTGTTCCACAATTTCTGTATTATTTCAAGTTCTACCTTTGACTTCATCTTCCTGCATCTACTCCTCTCAGAACATCTTACAGAATAAAGAAATGCTGTAATGTTATCTGATTACACTTTAATGTTTCCACATGGCCAGAGATAAATTCCAGACACCCTTGTTTGCTTTCCAAGAACCTCTATGATCTAGTATGAATATATTTTTCTGAATCTATCCTCAGAACTTCCCTCTGTGCCGTCCATTTTTGCCAAATCACTCACTCCTTACTGTTTTCTTAGCATTTTAAAGATGTATATACTTTCTTGTCCCTTTGCCTTACCTGGATTGGTATTTATTTCATGGCCCATTCTATCCTTAAGGACTATAGAAGTACCTTATATACACTATATATATATCAAGTACCACCTCCTCTACCAGGTGGTAGGTAGGTGAGAGAAATCTGGCTGCCCAGGTGTCTCTTCCACCTTCAGCACTCAGGTGTATGCTTTTTAAAGCTTGTTCTATGAGAAGATGACCTTTGTAGGTAAAGAAGGGCATGTTTCTAGACTTTTTTCTTTTTCTTTTTTTTTTTAAAGTAGGCTCCCCACCCATTGTGGGGCTTGAACTCAAGACCCGACGTTTCCATTAAGAGTCTCATGCTCTACTGACTGAGCCAGCCAGGCAGCCAAGAAGGGCACATTTCTAGCTGGGTGCAGGAGTAATACTGCACCTCACTACCAGGTCTGCCTCAGTGATAGCTTTCAGATTTCTCAGGTGGAATGAGCTGCCCTCGAGCTGAGTGGCCGGGCTAATCCCAGTCTACTTTGTGTAACAGCTAGTGATGGATATGCCTTCTCTGCTCTGTAGAGCCAAAGCTCCTGAAGGACAAGGTTCAAGCCTGATTGATTCAGCTCTGGGTTTACTAAGGACCTAAAATTTTACACTGCTAGACAAACGTTTTTGATAAATGAATGAATTTGTGAGAAATTATGATGGCTATCTGGTTCGACAATCAAGCTCTGAAGAAACTGAAATTAGTGGTGTTGAAGGCGTTGTTTTTTGAAAAATTAAATAGCCATAAAATGACTAAAAATGTTGGATATGAAAGTAAAAGAGGAGACAATCAGGGATGATGAGTACATTACCACATCTGACTTGGTGGTAAACTTCTGAGTTTGCAGACTTTCTAGAGCCATCCACTTCACTGGCAGCTTGGCACCTGTTTTGTTGTGTACACTGTAGTATTCTTTATCATACATGTCTCTGGCAAGACCAAAATCAGCTACCTTGACAGTGAATTTTTCATCCAGCCTTTAGAAAGGACAAAAATTACTATTAGTGGCTGAAATAGAATAATTTACAGTGAGGCTGAATATCTATAGGTCAAAACAAGGACTTCATATTTGAAATCCATAACTTCTGCAGAGTGGGCTTCATCTGGTCTCTACTAACACTAAATTACAATGGAATTCTTGAATAAAAATGCTTGATATTTACATTACAAACTCAACAGGCCAAGGAAAGGGATCCATGAATGATGTGGCATAAGAAAATCCCTTTTGCCTTAACAGCAAAGTTAAGCTTTCCCTTTCCTAACATTCCTTTGTTACTAAATCAAGTGTGCCAACTGACTACCCCAAGAAATTGTTAATCTTCACTTGTCAATTTACTAGTAATACTCAGTTTTATGGGGGGTTATGACACAGGACTGTTATTTTACTTTTTCATTCTCAAATGGGCTAGGTTATTACATAAAACTCATGTATCTCACTGCTGAGGTAATAGAGAAATAGGATACATAGTAAAGAATCTAACAAAAACAGCAAGGCTCAACAAAAATCAATTTCCGCTATCTGAGGCTATGTATCCTTTATCCTTTGTTTAAGCTGGCTTTTATGTTGTTACATTGACCAAAACCAAGGTAGGAAATTAATAGCACAGCTCTCATTCACACATACCGTAAGTCATGAATCAGTGTTATGTGAGGGAAGCACTGAATCCATTACAAACTGTTGACTGTTGAATTATACAGCCCAGGCACCCAGACACAAATAAAGCTCTTTGTATATTCATTCCCCAATACCATTTTTGGTAGGGTTTCTGCAGACTGACTTCAAATCCAGTCTTGGGAAGTTGCAGTATGTTGGTATTTGTGTTACCAACCCTCTCCTTTTCACTGTAAAATGCTGAAGATCAAATTCTCCCTCCCAAATACTAATGCAGTGTGAAACCACAACATTGGGGGCTACTGGTGGGAAGGGAAAAGAAAAGCAAAAGCACACAACAGCTGTTTAAGACCCCCTCTGGAGAATTCCTTTTAAATTCTACATTAGATAAAGCCTGAAAGCCCCGCCTACACCTCCAGTGCTTACATATCGATTTAAAACTGTAACGGAAATAAAGGACTTTTGCATAAGAAGAGAAAACATCCTCACTAGCCTTCAACAGTGGGAAACAGATTCCTCCCTGTCACTTAATTTGGACTGTGGGCACAGAGATTCTTATACTTACATACAGTTTCTAGCAGCCAAGTCTCTGTGAACAAACTTTTTGCTTGCAAGATATTTCATGCCTTTGGCTACTTGAAGTCCAAAGCCGATAAGATCTTTTACAGTTGGGTTCTGCAATCAAAGAGAATTGAAGATGCATAAGTTAAGCATCTACTGATCTAGCTATGATTTCAGAATTCTGAACTGTTTACAAGAATTATATTGTTTCAAGCAATAACTCGTGCCTTGTTAATAAGTGCAATGATGTATTAGATATCTATTAGTTGAAAAGCACCAGGCCTAGATGTTTTTTGAGTTTGGCTAATCCTTATAAACTTCCATGAAGCAGGTTCCATTTTCTAGATGGGTAAATGGAAGTGTTTTAAAATTATTCTGGTATGGTAGGGCTAACAGATGGAAGACCACTGCCACTGAAAAGATAGCTTGTTACTCACAATTCCCACGAGGATGGCCCATACCAAACCAAGCAAGGCCACACAGGGAAGCACTGGAGTTGGTCTAGGAGGCAGAGGGAGCAAGGGGAAAACATGGGCAAGAGCTTGTTTTGTGGTTCCCATGGGAAGGGATGAATGAGGCAGGGTAAGCGGATTAAGCATTGGGCTAGTTTGAATAATTTAAGCAGGTCTGCAGTTGCCTGGTACCTGGCCCTGAAGTGATTACAGCAGGTGGATAGTGTCTCAGAGTATGAGAGCTCTTTAAAGGAGGTGATTGGGGTGTGACCTTTGGATTGGTTGGTTTGCTTACGAAAGGCAAGCTCCATGAAGGTGAGCTGTTTACTATCTTGGGGAATTTGCTAGCCCTGGGAAAGGCCATCCCTCCAAGGTCAGCAAGGCACCAGAAGTCACAGCATCAGAAATACATGGTTAACCTAACATTTATATGGAACCACAGAAGACCACCAAATAGCCAAAGCAATGTTGAAAAAGAAAAGGAATTCCAGACGTCAAGCTATATTATAAAGCTGTAATCATTAAGACACTATGGTACTGGCACAAAACCATACACATAGATCAATACAGAACAGAAAACTCAGAAATGGACCCACAACTAAATGGTCAACTAATCTTCCACAAAGTAGGAAAGAATATCTAGTGGAAAAAAGACAATCTCTTTAACAAAAGGTGTTGGGAAAACTGGACAACATGCAAAAGAAAGAAAATGGACCACTTTCTTACATTATACATAAAAATAAATTCAAAATGGATGAAAGATCTAAATGTGAGACAGGAAACCATCTAAATCATAGAAAAGAACACAGGCAGCAACCTCTTTGACATCAGCCATAGTAACTTCTTACTAGATATGTCTCTGAAGGCAAGGGAAACAAAAGCAAAAATGAACTATTGGGACTTCATCAAGATAAAAACCTGCACGGTGAAGCAAACAACCAACAAAATTAAAAGGCAACTGACGGAATGGGAAAAGATATTTGCAAATGACCTACCAGATAGAGGGTTAGTATCCAAAATCTATAAAGAACTTAACCAAATTCAACACCCAAAAAAACCCAGATAATCCAGTGAAGAAACGGGCAGAAGACAAATATACATATTTTCAAAGAAGACATACAGATAGCCAACAGACACATGAAAAGATGCTCAACATCACTCATCATCAGGGAAATACAAATAAAACTACAATGAGATACCACCTTACATCTGCCAAAATGGTTAAAATTAATAACACAGGAAACAACAGATGTTGGTGAGGATTCAGAGAAAGGGGAACCTCTTATACTGTTGGTGGGAATGCAAATTGGTGCAGCCACTCTGGAAAATGGTATGGAGGTTCCTCAAAAAGCTAAAAATAGAACTACCTTTCTACCCATCAATTATACTACTAGATATTTACCAAAGAATACAAAAATACTGATTCCAAGGGGCAAATGGACCCTGATGTTTATAGCATCATTATGAAAAATAACCAAATTATGGAAAAAGCCCGTGTCCAATGACTTATGATGAATGGATAAAGATGTGGTATATATGTACAATAAAATACTACCCAGACATGAAAAAGAATGAAAACTTGCCATTTGCAATGACGTGAGTGGAGCTAGAGTATGTTTTGCTAGTCAGAAAAAGACAAATGCCATATGATTTCAATCACGTGTGTAATTTAAGAAACAAAGATATGAACACAAAAAGAAAAAAAAGAGAGGCAAACTGTAAGAGACTCTCAACTATAGGGAAGAGACAGTTGCTGGAGGGGAAGTGGGAGGGAGAATGGGCTCAATGGCTGATGGGCATTAAGGAGGGTACTTGTTACAATGAGCCCTGGGTATTATATGTAAGTGATGAATCACTGAATTCTATACCTGAAACTAATATTATACTAAATGTTAACTAGAATTTGAATAAAACCTTGAAGCATAAAAAACATAAAGAAATATATGGTTAATATAAGAAGTTCAGAGAGAAATAAATCACCCAAAACCACTCAGATGGTAAGTGGTAGAGTTAGGATTTTAACCTAATCTGCTAGGCTCCAAAGCCCACACTGTAGTGATTATCAATCACATTAGAAGCTTTCCCACTGGTATTAAAGCAATGACCTGCAACTATAATGGCTTGGATCCACACAGAGAACAGGAGATCTCATTTTCCAGAAATTCCATCCACAGAATTGGGCGGACAGAGGAATGCCTTTAGTAGCTAACTATAAAAACTCTACCTGAGGGGAGACTAGGTGGCTCAGTCACGTAAGTGTCCAGATCTTGGTTTTGGCTTAGGTCATGATCTCACGGTTTGTGAGTTTGAGCCCTGCATCAGGCTCTGTGCTGACAATCCCTGCTTGGGATTCTTTCTCTCTGCCCCCCCCTCCCCCCCGCCCTCAAAATAAATAAACTTAAAAAAAAAAAAATCTGAAATCATACAGATGTCACTGTGGCTGGTAGCCCTGCTGGTACCTGGGCTTCAGGAATGAGGTATCTCTTCTTCAGCAGCCACTGGTGTTTGTGGGCTCAAGAGGCAGTCACTAGGGGCCCTGCTACAAAGGCTGCAAGCACCCTTAAGGCAGACAACATGTGGAGAGGCCAGTTTCTTGTGTTTTCGGCTTCTTTTTAGAATGCATCTGTTAGTGGTTGTAATATAGAATTCTGGGACTATAAATACAGGCCATGGTTCTGGATAATAGGAAATCTCTATCATGCTTGAATGCTGGGGGAATACTGTTCTAGAGAAGCCAGCATATTCACTCAGATGGACTCATCAGGACAATGACAAGTTAAATTTGAAAAGTGGGATCTGTCAGGGAAGTTTTCACTGTATGAGGTAAATTCACCTGATCTGCAAAAATTCACAGCTAGGGACTATTTCATTCTTTTGGCTGAATACAAAGTATTTCTTTACCATCATAGAGTGTATTTCTTTTGAGAACTTGACCCCATGTGTTTTGTTTTTGATCAAGAGTAAAGTTACTCCATTCACTCCCAAAGGCTTGGATCAAGAGCCAAGAAGCCTTAGATCACCTGTGACCTCAGTTCTGAGGACTCCTTCCACTTCTCACTCTGGCCTGACTACTTGCTCACCCTTTAGGCATAAATGTCGCTAAGAAAACTCTCACTTGCAAGAACCTAGGAACCTTTTTTGTAATCCTGAGCTCATTCATCCAGCAAATATTACTAAGGGCCTATGTGCTGAACACACTTTAGGTTTTAAATCTAAAGCAATGAATAAAATACACAGAAATCTCTACTGTCATGAGCTTGCATTCTAATAGTGTGTGTGTGTGTATGTTTATGTGCGTACAACCATATATACATGTTCATATAGCTACTATGTATTTTTCTATTGTCTAGTATAGCATTGCTTAATAGAAATACAATGCAAACCACATATATAATAATATTCTAATAGTCACATTAAAAAAGTAGAAAATAACAGGTAAAACTGATTTTCATAATATATTTCTCAACTGAAGATATCCAAAATACCATTTCAACATGTAATCAATGTAAACAATTATGAGATATTTTACCTTTCTGTTTTTATACTAAATATCAAAACCTGGGATTTACAGCACATTTACATTCACAGTACATCTCAATTCAGACTAGCCACATTTTACATATGGCTCATGACCACGGTGGCACACTGCTTGAGCCTAGTGTATCAGATGATGGGAAGTATGATGGTGAAAAATAAAGCAGGGGACAGGAGACAACAGACAAGAGGCATGGGGGTGGGGTGGGTCAGTTACTCAGACAGGCCAGGAAAGCCTCATTCTGAAGATGACATTAGGGCAAAAAGCTGAAGCTGATGAGAAGTGACATATATGGAAAGTGTTCCAGGCAGATAGAACAGCAAATACAAAGGCCCTGAGTTAGGACAGTGGGTGATAAGTTTGGAGAATACTAAGGGATTCATTTGTAACTAGTTCTTCTGTGCTTTTCCTTCTAGAGTTAAAACTCCATGTGGGCTGAGGCTCATTCTGCCTCTACACCTCTTGTGCTTTCTGTTTCTGGCACATGGTAGGCACTCAAAAATGATCAGAGGGATGGTAGATCAAGGCAGCTCACAGGACAGATAAGAATCATTGCCCCTGGGAAACCCTTCTATGTACCACTATCTTCCCAGCAAATATAGTTGAATGGTGCAAACATTAGCCTCTATATAGCTGAATGGTGTAAACATTTTATATGTGCTTCTTTAAAAGCTTTTTAAAAATTTCAAAACAGGACATTTTGGAAAACTCGTTGGCTTACAGCTAGTTTACCAGCTAGAAGCTTGGTAATGTACTTACATGAGTCTCATTTCTGATGAAATTTCGAAGATCTCCATGTTTCATATATGGTAGGACCACCAGTGGAGACCCCTCACTTCGAAGGCAGATTCCCAAGAGTGAGAGGACGTTTGGATGACTAAAATCTTTCATAATGATTCCTTCAGTCAGAAACTGGGAAACTTCTCCTATGTCAGTGATTCCTGAGAAATCCAGCAGCAGGGACATTAACTTCATTACGGGCCAATAAATACTCAGTCGAGTTCAGATAGGGAGAGTTATGGAATGTAAAACCACAGGGCTGAATCCTGTCCTGACACCTCATCCTCACAGGGTTTTTTAATAATACATTTGAATAAATGATGTCACTCTGCAGGGTGCCTTCAAGTCACCCCCAAACTCTAGCCATTAGTTTGTCTCATACAGAAAAAGGAGAGGGAAGTAGGCCAGTCTACTTCTGTAGTGACTGTCTAGGGCCAAGGTTGGCAAACTACTGTAAAGGGCCAGTTAGTAAATACGTTTTGGCTTTGTGGGCCATATTGTCTCTACTGCAAATACTCAACTCTGCCGTTGTAGTGCAAAACAGCCACAGACAATTATCTATAAAAACAGTCACTGGGCCATAATTTTCTGATCCCTGGACTAGCAGGCTTTGAAGACCAATCCTGTCATATGGTTTCTAAGTAGACTTTTCTGGTATAATAGTTTCTATTCATTTCCAGAGAGAGATCCTGAGGGTCTGACACTAGTCAGCACTGACGAAAGGTTAATGATCTTTGATTTATTAATCTGACTAGTATCAGTGTCAGTGATGATAATATTTTACAATGCAATGCATTCTGAGACAAGTCCATGAGGACGGAATAGAGATTAACGCACACCAGAGACAGAGAAGGATTTCTCGCTGTTAGGAATGTTCTGAGTACAATGAGCAGTGTGCTCTTTTGTGAGGCAGATATTATTGACAATGATACTTAATCCTTTACAGTCTGTAGTTAGGTTTCATATAAACTGTCTCTTTAATTTAGAAATTTAGAAATATGGGTCGAAAAGGCAAGCACACTGACTTGACACGCGAGACCTGTCAGCAAAGGTGAAGCCAGGAAAATTCTAGTATGAGGGATACACTGGGTTGTACAAGAGAGTAATTTATGCTTTAATTATGGCTCTAGGTCATCAATAATCTTAATGTCTAGAAGCCTCTTTGTTTCTTAAACAGAGCATACATTCATTTAAAAAAGATTTTCTCAAAAACATCTAAAATTAAAAAAAATTTCTAGCATTAAAAGGAGGTAAGTATCCCTTGTTTAGGAGTTTCATTTATGTAGAATACCTTATTCCCCCAAAAATGCAGATAAATGAGATACTTCCACACTTATAATTTTTCAATTTTCTGCCAGTACATTTTTCCTGTTTGTCCTATATCATTTTAAAATCTTTTTAATAAAAGTTGTGGTTAAAAAATAATTATAATAATTTCTCTGGGTAAAATGAGTCATTACTACTGTACATGCCAACATGCTTCCAACAGCTTCCATAAAACAAATATTATAAGCCAAACATTGCTAAATGACACTTAGTTAATCCAAGAACCTCATTTTTCCTATACTCTTATGTATGAGCGCTCTGAGAAATAATTTCTAAGGAAATATTTCAAAAAGAATTTAGACCAAACAAATGTTGAGGATTAGATCCTTAATTCCAGCAGTAGCTGATTTTTCCACAAAGGAAAGTCTATACTTGATCTTAGCCAAAAGGCCAAGAAACGATTCACAAAGGAAAGTCTAAATCAACATCTTATTATGAACTATTTACTAGCAGTCCATGGAGGTGTACTCCACTGTTAAAGTATTACTTACTATTCAAGGATTTCACAGCACAGTGAATCTTCTTATCATCACTGTCCAACAAAGTCCCATGGTAAACACACCCAAAATGTCCTACATGAAAAAGGGAATTTGGTTAGTGCTGCATTACTTATCACTATGCAATATCACATGCAAAGCCCTTCATGATCTTCATTTTCCTTTTTCCACATGGCAAAATAGTACATTGTTTCTTACACTTTTAATTAGTAGTACCAGTGTGTGTGTGTAAAATTGTAGGTGTAATGTACTTCCCTCTTAAGATATAAGGTATAGGATTATTTGAAAAAAAATCTGGGTTCTATAACTCTTATTAAAGACTAATACAGCAAAATATTCAACTATAGTGGAGCCACTGAACACAGGAGTAACATCTGCCTCATAAAAAATATTTATTATTTTTAAGGATCAAATAATATCTTCTAAATATGAAAAGAAAGTTTTATCACGTGAAGAAATGCAATAAAATCAGCTCCCTATATACCAGTAAACTAAACCAAAATAAAAATATTACCATTAGGAATAAGATTAGCATTATAGAATAAAGATTTCCCCCATTAGTCACTGGTTAATACGTAATCCAGGTTGGCAGAAACTAAAAGGCAACTGCCTAAATGAAGCAAATTCACTCTGAGTCATTTCATCTAGTTCTCTCTGGTGTAGCCACATCACTTTCCAATGGTAGCCTTTCATCCAGTGGCAGTAATTTTCCCCAGAGGTGCCAAATGTCTGATAGCTGTGGAAGACACTCATTAATTAATTCATCCACCCAGCCAAGATTCTCTGAGTTCCTAGTATGTGAGTGTCACGCATTAGCTTACCCTCTCATAATGTAAAGATGAATCAAATAAAACCTATGCTCTTGAGGGCTCAAATTTTACTGGAAAAATGTATAAATAAATAATAGTTAATATTTATAGAATCATTAATGGTTACTACTCCTTAAGAAAAATAATTGCCATTTTAGCACTTTTACTAATAAAAATGAACAATTCTAATTTACAATGTATAGAATTAGAACAAAATTGGTGAGAGGCTGCATACTTTAAAACTGGTGCAATTTCTCTAATTTGTAGGCCAGTAATAGAACTAAATATTACTCTGATGTAAAACAGGTTTGTTGATAGTGAAGCTACTGTTAGGAAAGGGAGAACATGCTAAGGATTAAAATCTGGAACGTATGATAGAGGAAAATGGGAAAGTCTTGTGTTCCTATTACGCAAATTGTCCCATCAGCTTCTTCTGCATCATGCTGGTAGATGCCTGCCTACCTCTTGCTGCACATACAGAATAAAAGCCCATTCAGTATTAACAGCAAAAGCTTTTTAGTAAAAACGACAAGAGCGCAGTTCATTTCCTGGCTTCTGGCTGCTTTCTTCTGCTAAATAATTCCTCAAACACTACGTATTTTTGTTATTACTGCTCTGGCTGGCTTATTACAAATATTCATCCTCTTTGTATAAAGAAATTGAAATGCATTGTAGAGATGATATATGTTGCTTCAGATCAGGGTAATGCTATAAATCCCATCTTTTGATGCTGTCCAGAAGTGTACAAACTGCCATAAGCCAAGACTTTGTAAAGTTAGTCACTGTTGTCTGGGCAAAGAAAGACTAGAGGAAGGAAGATATGAGTAAAAATATTGGAACTTAATGATTTTGATAAAGAAGTAAACGGCACCTTCCAAGAAACTATAGTTGCCATTATGATAACAGTGAGGAAAGGATGTGATTTATTTTTAATATGTTTACAAGATTATCAAATTGCCTCCCTGCACAGGGGCAAATCCCCATGGATATGATTTGTAGAGCTGTATTTCTGCAGAACAGAAATCAAGTGCACTTGTTATCACTGCTCTGTCAGTTGCTTTCACCATTGTCTAAGCTTCTAATCTGCAAAGGGAGAAGATAAAATACTTACTGGAAAATTGTATTTAACAAAAAGCTGAGTGGAAATACTTACCTCTTCCTATGACTTCATTGAAATGCACAATCAGGCTACTTGGCCCAATCACTACGTGCTGGACTGCCTGGACCAGCTCTGGATTTAGAGCGCTGAGGTCAATGTGGACAGTATTTTGCAGTAATGGACTGGATATATCAGAGTCCCCACTAGTAAGCATGGGGGACAGGTCCGTCAGAGGATACTGTACTTGTCTGCATGATCCGTTCTGAGATGAGTTAGGAAACTGGTCTGCAAGACAAAGCAAAATTATTAGAAAACAACAGCAAAGCCTCTCTTAGTGAAGACTACAACGGGGGTAACAAATTGAATTAATAATGAAGTCTGGACTTTATAATTTAAGGAATGATAGTTTAGTTGTTGAATGAGGCTAAAAAGAGCCTTGACAAAGGAATTGGTTTAATAAAAATGGTAAGGTGGGAAAAGATACAAGATCTTGTTTATATATACAAGAGTTGTAAAACAATGTTTGTAAATTTTCTTTTAAATAAACTAAACATTAACTTTGAAACCTTGTTTATCTTCTTCATTTCCTTAGACATTTCTCTTTTTATATATAGCAAAAGGCCACGCTTGAGGCTTATTTTTTTAATATGCCATATTCTTTTTTTTAATGTTTATTCTTGAGACAGAGAGAGAGAGAGAGAAAGACCAAAGCAAATGACCAGGAAAATCAGAACTTAAGAGAGGGGAATAAAAGAAAGTTGATGGTGCACTATTTGTAACCCTGTTTAAACATTTTTAGTATTTTCCATAATGCACAATTATCAATTTGGCTAAAGCAGTAAATCTCCATAGTGGTTCTATAAAAGCTTTGGGGACCACCTATAGGTATAGTGACTGGCTGGAAACAAGACAGATGCAGCCTTGAAGAAAGGATGCAGAACATCAGGTGAGTACCTGGAATGTTGGATGGGTGAGGGAAGAAGGGAGCCTAGTTGGGTGCCTGGTTCCTTTAATCCTAGAGTCAGCTTCTCCAAAACTTCCCCAAGGGGTAATGCAAATAAGTTTCTCTGATCTCATTCCTTCACCTTCACTTCTCAAACCTTTCATCTGGAGATCAGAGTTCTAAATTCTCAGGGGTGCGGAGACTGAGGGAAATCCTTGGTGAGATACAGGAAAAAAGTCTTCTGGTATAGAAATTCTACTAGTCCTTGGCTAAACTCAAACATGCTCAAAAACCAATTTAAACCATCAATGTGTGATTCTG
The DNA here is from genome assembly GCA_017311185.1 of Proteles cristata cristata. Lineage (NCBI taxonomy): Eukaryota > Metazoa > Chordata > Mammalia > Carnivora > Hyaenidae > Proteles > Proteles cristata. The sequence goes on from JAESUZ010001987.1 coordinate 829,588, forward strand.
CTGTAATGCCACCAAGAATTCTAGGTCTGCATGAAAGAGAAAAGCTGTGTAGCTGCCTCTTTATTAGATGCTGGTTGTGTATTTTTCCTCATTCTTCTCTCTGGATGACCTTCTTTTGTCTATTTTACTTTTCCACATCTTGAAAGTTCAGGTTTAATGTAGGAAAGAGGATGAAAGACAAGCCTCTTGGTAATGATGAAAGAGGTTTGTTCAATAACAAGGTTGAGGAAGATTAAATAAGTTTAAAAAAAAATTACTTGTGAATATTAATGATCTCAGATTAGAGCTCTTAAGTTTGGATATAAAATACTAATAGATATAAATTTCAAAGCTATAAACTGGGTTTGATTTGTTCATGTTGTTAAGGGCATGGATTTTCAAAGGCAAATGGAGTCATGTGGGCAAAGACAATATTTATATGTATCTCTATAGAACTAATAAAAACTTCAAAAAATAAGAGGCAGTGAGTGTTAAAAAAGCTAAAATGTTAAGTGCCTCACTGCTCTTATACTTGTTTTGATGAGCAATTTCTAGCTTTTCAGTATCCTCAACCATCTGTGACTCATTTTATTTGTCCAATGGTAAATATTCAACCAGGGAAGTGCTGTACTTGACTCACGTCCTGTAACTTCTAAAGATAATGAAGCAGATACAATACAGACATTTTGCTTTTACCAGGAGATTTTAAATAAAACAATGTGAAATTCTCTGGTTAACCTGACCATTATTAGGCCTAGTGTTTTGCAAAGCAGATGGCACTAACCACTTGTCTTTAAATAGCATAATTGAAGGTTTTTATTGGATTAAGACTCAGAATATATCTAAGTCTTGGAATGCTGGTGGGTAAAAGCCTGTGTACGAACAGCTCACTGAGAATCCTTTAAAGGAATATGAGAAGTATAATTTAAATGTGTGAAGATTAACAGGTAAAACAATGCCCACTTAGATTAGAAGTTTGTATCTTAACTCTTCCTGGGTTGTTAAAGAAAGCTGAAGCTCACAATTTCTTCGCACTGAACTCAGATGATAAAGACCTTACCTTTGCTCAAATGATTTTAAAATTAACCTTTTTGTAAGAAGAAAGCTTAAAGACTCAAATGCTAATGTAATATATAAATGAGTCCATTTAAAAATAAGAGCCGTATAATTCTGTGTCAAATTAAACTTAATTCTCTGGCTAAAGAAGATGTAAATTCTTCTTTCTTGTTTTTATAAAAATATAAAGGCAAAACCAAAAATAAACAACAATGCCGCAACCCACTGAGGTATATGTATAGGTATTTCTTAGAATGATAAACTGAAGTATACCTTCTGGAAAAGTAGCTCGGTAGTCTACAGATTCATTTGAAACCATTTCTGTAGTTGGGCTTACACTTCGGGCACTTACAAGCCTATCCAAATGAGGAGTGTGTACTCTTGCATCATAGCGAACTAATTCACTGCCCAGATCTTAAAACAGAGAGAGAGAAAGAGCTTGTTAAAGATTTGGCTATCATGGGTCCCAGTAGACCTTGACCCAGTGACCAGAACTCATGGGTTTTGTGGATTGTACATAAGACAACACACATGAATCTATGGCAGTTTTAAACTGTAATGACTATATACCTCAGGTAACCTCTTAGAGCAAATAGTAATAACAAAAATGCACCTTTAATTTGCTTTCTCTTTTTCAGCCACAGGAAAAGCCCAAGTAATAATAAGAGTATTACTGATATTGAGACAACACCAACAATCAATCCTGTGAAATTCTGATCTGGTTGAACTATTACTTTTCCAAGGATGGTTGAAGAAACTGCTTGCTTCCACTAAAAATGACAAATACAGAAAAGTGAGAATTTAGTCAGGATAAATACAAAATATACTATACAGGTTGAATCATAGCCTCCTTGGACCCAAAGCACCACCTGGTTATTAGTGTTCTAGAAGTGGCATAATTGCCTTCAGAGCAGTAAGATATTCCTCAATTCTGTTTCAGTGTTCAAATAATTAGGGGCTACTGATTCCTAAAGTACTTATATGATACTTAGCTGTTTATACCTATAACTAGTTATTAGGGATAAAAAGATAAATTAAAAAAAACAGAGTTTGATCTTGAGAAACTAAATTACAGAAAGGGAAACAAACATAAATAAGTGATAATATAATGTGAAATGTACCTTGGAAATATGAATAAACAGTAAGAAACAGAGACAACAGGGCATTGATTCTGTCCTGTAGGGTTGGGTAGAGGGCAGAGAAGACTTCCCCTAAGCGGTAAATAATCATATGGAATAATAAGGTTGCACAATATTTTTATTTCAGTTTTGATACACTGAAGAAATCCTTGAGGATCCTTCTGGCTCTAACATGGTATGACTTTTAGAATTTAGGGTCCTTTTTAATTTCAAACCCTGATATCATGATTCAGCTTTAAATTTTCTAATTTTTTTGTACTTTCCCACTTCATAACTTGCCCCCTGACCATTTCATAACTTTTTAGAAGACTTCAGGAACCCTTTAAAAATCATTCTTAGATAAATAAAATGTGATATATCTATACAATGGAATATTCAACCTTAAAAAGTAATGATGTTCTGACACATACTACAACATGGATGAATTGTGAAAATATGCTAAATAAAATAGTCACAGAAAAGGACAAATACTGTATGATTCCACTTATAAATATTGAGAATAGACAAATTCATAAAGACAGAAAATAGATTAGAGGCTACCAGAGCTGGGTAAGAGGAGGGAGTATGATGGTACTGCTTAATGGTTCTGGGGTTTCTATTTGGGGTGACGGAAAAGTTTTGGAATTAGTGGTGACGGCTGCACAATATTGTGAATGTAATTCATGCCATAAATTGTACTTTAAAAAATACTTAAAATGATACATGCATGTTGCCACAAATAAAAAAATTAATAATGTAATACACCCCAAACCACTGAACTGTATGTACATTTTAAAAGTGTGAGTTGCATGGTGCAACATGAAAGAACTTAGTTTATTTACTATTTTACTTTGTCTATGCATTTGAGATCACTGTGGAGAGCAGCTGTATGTTGGCTCTCACCTCCTAGTGCTAAGAAGTGGGGGTAGGGTACTCTAGGATGTGCCCTTATTCTTCCTGAGAGGTACAATAAATTATGGCAAAAGTGGAGCATGATGGAGATAGACCGTGCTAAGCAGGACTTTTGAGATCCACCTGCTAATGTCTGGGAGGAAGACAGTGCAACAAAAACTAATTCTAAAATAACAACTAAGAACTAATTCTAAAATAACAACTAAGAATCAAGGCTGAGCTGATGAGCTAAAGCCAACACACAAATGAGCTTTAATGATTTATTTTAAGCATGCAAGTGACATAATTACACTGGCATCTTTATTTACATCATGAGAGGAATGCAGGAATCCCACCTCTATATTTAGCTCGTTGTTCAATTTCAGCAGGTCATTGGGGACCTTGCATAAAACTGTGTCAGAATGTGAGTATATGGTCTCACAGCTCTTATTTCCAACTTTTAGCACTTCACCTTTAACTGCTTCAGGGTCAATATGATTTCCCTGAAAGAGAAAAAAGGAGGCTGTTAACACTTCACAGTTTTGTAGGAATACTAACAATTGGGAAAGAACATAAATATACTGCAAACATAGGCCATGTTGTTTAGCAAGGCACATGATTTTATGATACTCCTTTTCATGGGAATTTGGATAGTTGCCAGAGAGCCTGACCATTCTGGGCCACTAATTAGGATTCAAAGCACAGAGCTTTTTTTTTTTTTTCCTTTTTTAAGATTTCATTTTTAAATTAAAAAAAAACAAAAACCCATTGGGCCCTACACCCAATGTGGGCCTCAAACTTACAACCCCAAGATCAAGAGTCATATGCCTGGGGCGCCTTGGTGGCTCAGTCGGTTAAGCATTTGACTTTGACTCAGGTCATGATCTCATGGTTTGTGGGTTCGAGCCCCACATCAGGCTCTGTGATGACAGCTAGCTCAGAGCCTGGAGCCTGGAGCCTGTTTCAGTTTTCTATCTCCCTCCTTCTCTGAGTGTCTTTCTCTCAGAAATAAATACAACATTAAAAAAAAAAAAAAGAGTCACATGGCCTATGGACTGAGCCCCTACAGCTTTTCCATCAAATTGGATTTTAGAGCAAAGGAGAGATTTCTCATTTCACATCCTTCCATCCAATGACGTCTTAACCAAATTCACCTTATTAAAGTCTTCAGTAGGTATGAATGGTTGGCAGAAAGGAAGTAATTTAGAGATTCAGTTGTGCTAACACTATTTCATGCAGTGACAGTGAACCTTGGCTTTACTTTGAGAATCACATTGAGAGCTTTACAAAATACTGATGTCTGGGTCCCATCTCCAGAGATTGTGATTTAATTGATCTATGTTAATATATTCCTTTTGTGTTTGAGTTGGGCAATTTCTTTTCATCCTTCCTGCACAGCTGAATCCTATACATAAATAAATTAATTCTTCCAGAAAGTCCTGTGAGATGCCATATGACCTTCCTTATGATTTGAGAGCATGATTACATTATTTTGACCAATTATAGTTACATAGGGATTTTAAAAAAATATGCAACTTGACATATTTAGTTAACCGAAAGCATTTAAAAAATATCAACATTTTGTTGAAGAAACCAATTATTAGCCTTGGGAAAGTGAAAATATAGGTACAGCTTCTTATATCAAGACTTAATAAGTATAGATATTTATTAAAAAGTTAAAAAGAGAGATATATCAAAACATGGACAAAGAGGAGCCAGTAATAACTACGGTGCTGCCACTTTGTTTTATGTGATCTTTAATACTTGACAAACGGCTTTTATATACATTGTTTTGCGTGGATCTCAACAGACTGGTAGGTCAGAAATCATTCTGGGAAGAGAAGTTGGAGGGAAATACTTTTTTGAACATGAATCTGGATTCTAAGATAAAATGGGATACAGACAAACTGTATGCTTCTATTTTCTAGATATTTCTAGAGGCAGTATGTGTATGCCATTGAACCAGGTCAGCCACACAGGGCAATTCAACATAAAAGCACATAAATCTAACAGGTCACTTTGGGGCTTCAAATGACAACTTGTTGGTTAGGTCTGAGGAGGGGTAAGGCACTCACTCACATATTGGAGGGAATTCAGGGAATGACAAAGAAAAGAGATTAAAGAGCTGAAGGACTTGATTTATGAGGGAATGACTAGAATGTGTCTTGCTTGCTTAGATAATAATGAAGGCTGGGGGAAGGGATGAACACACTGCATTTGTACTCCAAATGCTCCTTTCAGGCACAGGGTCTCCTTGAATGTTGCATAAAGTTTTCTCTAAAATAAAAACAGACCACTCAGCTGAACAATGACCCTCTTTACAATTGTACCTAGTAAGGAACATAAAATAAATAGTGACATACAAGTAATGACTATCAGCTTTGTATGTGTAATTGTTTTAAAAGTCTACAACCCAAGATAAATGATACTGGCAGCCCACTACTATATGCAGATGGGCCCAAATCAGGAAAAAAAAAAAAAAGGTATAGGATACTTTTTGTCATTTAAAATAAACATTGCTTTATAGAGTTATGGGAAAAAGGCATATGTTTAGAACTTTTATTATTTACTTTTTATTATTTAACATTAACTATTATGAAACAGAAGAACATATTTATAAATTTGGCTCAGGTCTTCAGTCATTAAAATGGTAATATACTCTTTTAAATAAAGCAGCACAGAAAAAGCTTCCTGATTTTAATTCCCTACACACATAGAGCAATTCAGAATTATCTCATTTTATCTTGTAAAGACAGCCCCACTGAGGTAGGTGTTATTGTCATTCTAGCTTCACACGTTGAGAACTAAGGTTCAATAAGGGACTAGGTCATGAAGCAAGTCAATTCCATTTGATACAAATTCTACTCATCATCTGCTGTGTGTTAGACACACTTCCAGTTATTGAGAATATAAAGATAAAAGATGAACAAGTTTTATCTTTTCACTGTAATGTTAAAATACATACATTTCTAAAGTGAAAACTAATTACTTCTAATGTGTTATATTAGGATGTTCCTTATTCTTTTCCACTTCAACTCTGGCCAGGTGTGACACAGTGTTTCTATCTAGGATTCAGGCCTAGGGATCCACGTCTGAGCTGGTTACAGGACACAACAGATGGGAGAAGCAGTATGTAAAATTTGAAAACCAGCATTGTAGCAGGAGGGATCTTACAAGATTTCACACATCCAGGTGGCCACAGGATTGAGCCTGGGAAAGACAGCTAAAGCAGTGAGGTGCAGGCTGGTAGCAGGACCCAGAGAGACAAAAGTCCAGGGAGGTTGGCAAGAAGTGAACTGGGGGAGATAGGGGCAGGAAGGAGGAGATTTATACTTCATCCAGAGGATAGGAGCCCCTCCTTTAGGGACCAGGCCAAAGAACCTTGATAGAAGGCTTCAAAACTGAGTTCCACAGGATGTTAATAAACATTTGTAGAAGGAGATCCCTGGCCATTTGGGAAAAGCTGCATGAACCAAAATTAAAATGGTTTCTTCATTGGCTAGTTGGGGCACTGTAACACTACAAGTAGGGAATCTACTTTTTAGCAAAGAATTCTTGCATGCATGGCTGCCTGAGGAGCATGAACTCTCCCTGGCAATAAGGAGCAAATCTCTCTCTAAACACATAATTCTCTCCATAGTTTTCACTGATGGAATATGAACCTACTTTATACTTATGTTCTGAATGGTAATAGGACAAGTGCAACATGAAATAAAATGGTATCCTTTCTTTTGATAAAAACAGTCCACTGAATGTCCATAAGACTTTTCTTTCTTTTCTCATGCTTTGCTTTCCTTTGTTTCTGTCCCAAGAGAGACAGAGGTTTCAATGTGATTAACTTTAGAAACTGATAAAGGGTTAAACAGCTGTCAAGCAAATCTTACATCTTATATTTCCTCTTACATATAAAGAAAATGGAAGAAGATTGAATGATGATACCCAAATAATCCCTTCTAACCGCCCCTTCTTTCCCCCAAACTACCACATTGTGACATGACAGATGCTATACCCTTGTTAGAGAAAAGAATCATTCTGTATGTAAGCAAAGAAAGAAGTGTTTTGTATCTATTTGCAGAGACCTTTTGGGCCATGTTGGGAATAGCACTGAAAGGCTGAGGATGATGTCAAAGCATGTTTTTCTACGTCCAACAATTTTGTAGGACATTGAATAATGGGTATTTAATTTATAGAAAAATAAGTTTTCTCTTCCAGATAGGACTGTGCTTGGAAGGGCAGATAAAGAACCATTCATCTCTAATCCTTCCATCAGAGATACAGAAACAGAAAAATAGAGTTTATCTGGGTGTAAAAATATTTGCAAATAAACCTTTGTTTTCATCAAGAAAAACCAAATGGAATCTTTCAAATGGCAAACACAGTAATCGTTGAAAGCAAAAGGTCACACTAGATTAGTTCTATTGAAAAAAAAAAAAGTGATAAAAGCTTTTTCTCCTTTTCTAAAACTAATTAAAGAAGCAGATGAAAGAACTTTGCTGTGGTAAACATGCTGTTCACTGAAGCAGGCTTCCATTTAATTTCATGCTGGGCTTGCTTAATTATTGTATAAAACACAATTCGAGGTTAGTAAACTTATATGACTATGAACGTGTGCATGAATTCAACTGTAGATAAAATCTTGTTGAAAAAGCAGAAAATTTCAGTAGAAATACATTACTTGGATGAGATGATCTACAGTAATTTATATTACATCTAAACAAGAACTATCCTATTACTTTGTGTTTGTTCATATTTGCATTCAGGTTATCTTTCAGGGAAAAAAGTCAGAATGTCTAAAACAACATGCTGAAAGGTAAATATTTTGCTGTTTCTAGTGACTGGGGCTACTGATAAAGTCTTGATCATTTTGCCCATTTTATTACTACTTGAAGTAAGAATGACTGAAGTGATGTAAGAGGGCTGTACTTTTGTCTTTGTTTTGCTACTGTTTCATAACCTGGCAAACCACTTAACCTCCCTGGGCATTAGTATTCTTTGTTTGCAACAGCCTGGGTTAGAAAAAACAATCTGTTATCCTCCAATTAAATTACATGTGGAGTCTAATATATTCCTCAGGTAGAGGAAATCCAGCTCATTTAGAAATCACCCTAGAGATGACCATGCTCAGATACAAAATTCCCAGTATTATAAGGAAGTACAGAACTACAATTGATGCATTTACTTTCATGGCTCTTACCTTTTATCTTATAATGAGTACATTTAGGTGTCCCGGGAAATGTTAACCTCACAGCATAATGCATTACAGGCAGCCTATTTAATAGATTGTGTCCCACATTTGCTACTTTTTAATACACACACAAGAATTTTTAAATGTTCCTGGGGCGCCTGGGTGGCTTAGTCGGTTAAGCGTCCGACTTTCGCTTGGGTCATGATCTCGCGGTTCGTGGTTTCGAGCCCCGCGTCGGGATCTGTGCTGACTGCCAGCTCAGAGCCTGGAGCCTGTTTCAGTCTGTGACTCACTCTCTCTCTGACCCTCCCCGGCTCACGCTGTCTCTCTCTCTCTCTAGAAATAAATAAAAACCTTAAAAAAAAAAATTTAAAAAAAAAAGAATTTTTAAATGTTCCATTTAAAAGCAGCCCATGATTATACTTACCTTTCAGTCTTAATGCCAAAAAGATTTGTTTTTCAGAGCTTAGATATTTGCTGATATGGTATAAGATAATAACCTAGTACAAAAATTCTATTCATATAGCTATGAAGTCAATTAAGTTCAAGTTGATGATTTAAGAGTACATCTTTAAGTGTTTCTTACCTTAATTTCCAGTACATTTTCATTGCCTATTGAAATCATCACTGGCTTTTCAAAAGGCTTAAACACAGGATTATGTACATAAAAGAGATCAAAGTATTTGGAATGGATCCCATCTAACATGAAAAAGGCTTTGGTTTTCAGAGGGAGTTGCAGATTCAGCTGTTGCAGTGAAGGAGTTGTACAGCAGATTATCTCTGAATTAGAGCGATGTTGACATGCCTATGGTAAGACACAATTATCCACTGTAGACAGAATACAGCTTAACAACATCAATAGCAACTTCCACATTTCATTGTTTCAGACCAACAGTTGAAAATACGTAACTTTTGAAAAAAAATCTGCATTTAACTTCCTAATGCTAAGGCATCTGGAAGCATGATAAATGCAAAAATATCCAAATAACACAGTCTTTAAAGGAACGCAGAACTTCATTTGCCTGGAATAAGCTATACTGATCTATCTGAAGCTGGCTCTCCCTCCATTACTTTTATTTTCCTTAAGATAGGATAGTCACCTGAAGGGACTGCCTCTTCATTTACAAAATAGCTATGGGACAGTGAGGGCTGGACTTTGTGTGGTTAAAAGTCCTCAATTCACATCAGACCTTTAAAATAAGCTGTGAGAATCAGGGCAAAGTCCTTGCTAGGAGACTCAATCTCCTCAAGTAAGAATTGAAATTAAAGTGTGTGACACTACATGCTAAAGTGTGTCGTCAACTACCAAGTACCCTACTGCTGACATCATAATGATCTAGTAGTCAGGACATCTGATTAGTGTGTTTGAAGCTATCAATTTTGAGTGTCAGGTTCTATGCAAAATACTTTACCGGCTGGTCTCATTTAATTCTCACGGTTCTGAGAGGTGCTACGATTACCCACATCTTACAGATGAAGAAACTAAGCTTTTGAGCTCATGCCATTAGACCAGGTCACACAACTCTGGGTGAAAAGTGGAAACATAAATCCTAGGCCACTGGCTCAACTTCACTGACTTACTCCCATGCGATAGGGCTTCTTGCTCACTCTATATTCTATATTGGTAGATTTTTTCCTACATTATTTTACAAAGGCTTTGCTATTATTATTTCATGTGCTTTCATCTTTCATTTCAAATCTTCCCCTTTAGAATTCTGATTTATGGAAGTTTGGAAAATGCGGTTTCCTCTTGATTGTGCTTAGACTAAACCAGCAACACGAAGTGGCACATTTCAAGTTAAATGGTTGCATTTTTTCCCCCAAGGAAAAGACAAACAAGCAACAACATCCTTAGATTTCCTTTTCTTTGACAAGTAGAGTTGGAGATAAAACAATTACTTACGCCCACAATAGAAAAAGGACTCAGGATATACATAAAAAGCACAAGCAAAATTTGGTATTTGGTATTTTCTTCTAAAAATAATTTTTAAAAATTATTCCACATTTTAAAATGTATGCTGTAAGCAGATAAAGAAAACAGATGCACAGATATAATAGAAATAAAATGTTAGTTTTATATCAAATTCATATTATAATGCCAAAAGCTATGGAAACAAACAGTATTACTGCCAGTACAATAATTCTCTATTAATAACAAGAAATTTGAAAACTATACAATAAACTACTGGCTTCTGGGATATAATGTGTATTAATTAATATTAATTTTGTTAAGGAGGTGGTTAGTATTTTTATTTTAAAAGATTAGAGAGTTTTGGACTTAAAAGTTATAGGGGCTGGATCAGTATGTCTAAATCAGACCTGGCCAAGAGTTTTTGTTAAATAATAAATGGGTTCAATTCATCATGGCCAGCTTCAAATTCTATAAACATCAAGGAACAGAGAAGGAACACACATCTCTTTATGAAGTAGTTCTCAATAAACAATACTCAAGTAGAATTCTTCATTCTTGTCCAATTCTAATGCAGAGTTCTATTGTGCTAATATGTTTGTGGCTAAAACAATAGAAGTTTACATTTTCAGATATGTAGAGATAAGATTTTTATCTTGGACCATTATTTGAATCTTTCTTGGGTTATGGAGCTGTAATGTCTCACACTAGGAGGTTTTTAAATAAATGGTTGATTACAAATAAATGAATAAAGCCAAAAGGTGTTCTACGTGTCATCATAATGCTGGTGAGGGAGAAGGAAACTTAACCATTATTTTACTAACCTAGGCTCACTGTGAATTAGACATGCTAACAGTTTCTCAGATTTCTAGAGTCCCATGCCAATACCAAAAAAGGTATTTGGTTAATGAAAAATTGTTCTGTTTGGCTGTGGAGAAGTGATATTCCTTAAATTAATAGCAGTGGTATTCTAACTTCGTTTGTGGCCATGTGTGGGGGTTGGTTTTAAAGCTCTCTACTTCATACGGTGACTCCCTGGAGTATAGTCTCTCAGGAATATGATAAAAATCTAATAATATTCTTTAGAGGTGATGCAATGTGGCTGATTGAGAAGGTCAAGAAAAATCTCATTGGAGGTGACCTTATTGTTTGGTGATTTGGCTTGACATTTTTAGCCCCAAATTGGTTTTCGTAATTAAAGAACACTGTGGCCTTAGTCTTCAAAAAATATTGGATGGCGAATCTAAAAGAAAGTGCTGTAATTCAATCTATCACCTACCCAATCAAGACCCTGCTTGAGAGGGGGCATTTAGAACTTTCAGTTTTAGTTGAGTGCACAAGTCCAACTAGATTATGGTATTTTATATTAGAGAAAAATGTCAACAAAAATATGAAATCTTTGTAAATAACTCCAACCTTCCTAAAGTCTAAATGAAAACTGCCATTTTAATATGATCTATATAAATTGTTGGACCACAAAATAGGTCAATCACTTTAAAGGAGGCATTCAGTTAAATTTTGATTGACCTTGCAAATAAAAGGAGGGAAGGTGGAGAAATACCAAGCAACAAAGAGTCTAGGACATCAGTCTTCTAATGGTCTTTGTCATTACTTGATAACATGCTAATAAAGGGACAAGAAGAATGGTAAGAACATCGTTCCTACACTGGGATATAAGAACATATGTGTGCCTACCACTGAGAAAGACAAGAATGCTGCTGTTGCAAGATTACAGCAGAAGGGGTAATAGGGGTAACATTCTCTGCTGCATAAACAGAAAAGGGGAGATAGAGGAATTCTTTGGACTCTTTATGCCCATCCCAAATTCACATGTTGTAACCCAAATCCTCGGCATGATGGTATTTGGAGATGGGGCCTCAGGAAGGTAATTAGTGGAGTTCTTACAAAGGAGTTAGTGCCGTTATAAGAAGAGACACAAGAAATATCATATGTGTGCACGTATAGGAGGATTAGGAGGAGCTTAACAGAGGACCAAGGGGGAGAAGAAGGGCAGAAATGGTGGGGGAAAGGGGGAGAGGCAAACCATGAGAGACTCTTGAATGCTGACAAAAACTGAGGACTGGTGGATGTGGGGGGAGGAGGGGTGGGCATGGAGGAGGGCACTTGTGGGGATGAGCACTGGGTGTTATGTGGAAACTAATTTGACAATAAACTATTTGTAAAAAAACAAAAACAAAAACAAAAACAAAAACAAAAAAAAAACAAACAAAAAAAAGAAGAGACACAAGAGAGCTTGCTTCCTCTTTGACTCTCTGCCATGTGAGGGTACAATAAGAAGATGCTCTACTGAAAATCAGCAACAGTGCCCTCACCAGATACCCAGATCTGCTGGCACCTTGATCTTAGACTTTCAAGCCTTCAGAACTGCGAGAAATAAATGTTTGCCGTGTAAGCCACCCAGTCTATGGTGTTTTTATTATAGCAGCCTGAACTAAGACAGGGAATGATGTAGTTTCCATCTGTACTATCTTCAAAAACACTGCCTCAAGTTGTTACTCATCATTTGTGTCTAAGCATTTTGTGTGTTTATGTGCATTTCATAATGTTAGCCTGAGACAAGATAATTTTAGTTGTTGAATAAAATATACTATTTGACCTGTGGTGCAAGGAAGGGAACTAGCAAATATTAGAAGCAAAACCCAAATGCCCTCTGAACCCTGAAAACCAGTGATAAAGGTGGAGATGCAGAACTTTAAGTACAACCATCACTCAAAGGACTTACCACTGTAAAGTTCCTTCTTGTTTCATGTACATTTATTACCATCCTCAGGACACTAACTGAATTCAGGTTTTTCCCAATGGCTGTTATTGTGCTCCCACCACTGAAAAATAAAATACAAAAACAGCAATATCAAGGGGCGCCTGGGTGGCTCAGTCAGTTAAGTGTCCTGATTCTTGGTTTCAGCTCAGGTCATGATAACACAGTTCATGAGATCAAGCCCTATGTTTGGTCTATGTTGAGCATGAAGCCTGCTGGAGATTCTCTCTTTCTCTCTCTGCCCTTCCCCTGTTCACATGTAAACATGCACACTCTCTCTTTCTCAAAATAAATAAATAAATGTAAAAAAAAAAAAAGGCAATAATGGGAGGTTCTTTCTTTACCAAATATTTTAAGAAATAAGTTAAATTAAATCACATGTAATGATTACAAGATATAGTCAGAACCAAAGTCAAATGGAAGTTCAGTGGTAACTCTTCTTTGGAAACAACTTACTTAACTTGAAAATATTTTTTAAAATTCCTATTTCATCAGTTGAATAAATGCATTTTTATTTTTATTCACAAAATATACAAAAGAAATATTTTTTTTCTCTCTTAAAAATAAATAAAAGAAAAACAAACTTAAGTATTAGACTGGCAGAATTAATGCAGACTGAACTGGCAGTCTGAACTGGCTCCAATGAGATACTGATTCAAAGGGAATCTGGTATAGGGAAAAGCTATGTCTAAAACAGGCAGACCAAATATACATTGAAGAATGTTAGGAAGAAAGGTAATTCCACTTTTGGGTACTAAAGTTAGTACAGAATTGACATGTATATAAGTGCATAAATACTATGGTACCACATTGAACTATTTCACTGAAATCCATTTAAAACGTAATAGAGTAGGATAAAATGTTTCTTGGCATGAACCTAGCAAATGATAAAATTAAATCGTACTCAGAACCTGAATGTAGTTTTCACTCCTGAATTAAAAAGGCAGGTTTTAAAAGAAATGCAACTGCATCAAAGCCAGAGATAAAACTGCAATTCCTCTTGACTATTTGACAGACAAATCATCCTTATGTTCATTATTTTCTTATACCCATCAGAAGCTTTTACTTACCTAATAAAAGATTTGGTTGGATGAATTTCATAGACAATGGGGTCCTCCTGGTAACTGAAACTGTTCATCTCTCGGTTGGCTAAATCGATTTTCAATTTAATAGGAAACTCCGTTGGAATGGTTTGAGCTGGGGTATAACATTTGAGAATACTATCTGACACACTGAATAAAAAAATTAAGAAAACTGATGTTAGCTATTAGATCTACATATTTTAGGATTATATGGACAAATCAAAAGTATCACTTAATGGCTCCTAAATGAGAATTTCCAGATGTGTCTAGAAAGAAGTTCTTTCTAATGTAGCCTCTTTACATTTGACTGGATCCCAAACTCAGTCTTGTTGTAGACAAGTCATCTTTGACCTCAGAACATTTGTGATTTAAAGCAATTTTTAAAGTATCTTTTTGGTACTTGATTAAATTGAGCTCTTTCACCTCGAAGAATCAGAAACATAACTTCTCTCTAAACCCAATCTCCCCCATGTTCTCACCTCCCCAAAGTGATTTAATCCAATTGTAAATCTTTATGGAAATGTTTATTTTAATTTATTGTCAATTAAATTACAGCACACAGATCACAGCATAGCTAGGATACTAAGATGTAATGTAACAGTAGAGAAAGTAGTTGGGAAGATGAAACTGAAAAGTGAAATTAAAAAACATAATGGAACGGTAGAAAAATTAGCAAAAAGGTAGATGGATATGGAAAAGAAATTTTGTCAGTATCGGAGTAAATGATATGCATCTTGATTTTCCTTCACAAAACAAAATAATCTCTTCTTGATTTGTTAGGTATAGACACTAATCCTACTGAACTGATACAACAAAAAATAAATTTACAACACCTTTTTAAAGTACATGTTTTTCCACCAATTGAAATGTGTCTAGAATTCCCACTGTTCAGGTACTTTCCAGTTAACGTAAGCAAGGTGCCACCAGTCTTTGGACCATAACTCGGAGAAATACTTGTTATTACAGGATCCTGAATGGAAATAAAAATAAAGTAACTTGTTGATTTTATAGCTACACAGATTCGGTAACAAATATCCTAGTTCATAAGAACTTGTAGTGCTTAGACTTACCACATAGGAAAATGTACTATATTGTGCTGTCCCTCGGCCATTTGAAATTATTATGGATATATTGAAATGCTCATTCACTGCAGGACCAACTGTGCATTTCAGCCTGAAAAAAACCCAAAGTTTAATATGTTGCAAATCCAAAGGCTTTTTCTGGTTTGGCTGTTTTATATGAAGGGACATTAAATTGTGATGAGCTGGATACTCTGAATAGCAAGCAGTTTTATGGTAAGCATTAGGGCTAAAAATTGTGTATTTCTATTTCTGTACTATTACACTTCACACAGACAAAACAGGAACTGTTAAACCTCATCAATGCAGACCTTACCAACTAAAAAATTCATAATAATCTAAGTCTAATCCTCTAAAATTGTAGGCATAATGTTTGGCATACTTAAAGAAATATTTCAACAGCATATGAAACAATGGGCTAAAAATCAAATCTCTTCATTAAAGTACGTCAACAGGTACATTTCTGTAGTTACATGTATCGTGTGTTTATTTAACTTACTTTAAAAGTAATGAAACTGTGACAGACTTTCCATAGAATTTTTTTTTAAATGTTTCTTTATTTTGAGAAAGAGAAAAAGAGAGCGTACATTAGGGGAGAGGCAGAGAGACAGAGAGAGGGAGAGAATCCCCAGCAGTCTCTGTGGGGGCTTGATCTCACAAACCATGATTTCATGACCTGAGCCAAAATCAAGAGTCAGATGCTTAAGTGACTGAGCCACCCAGGTGCCCCTCCATATAATTATTTTTTAATTAATAATGTTATAGTCTTGAAAAAGTACAAATATTTTTTGTTTTGTTAAACAACTTTTCAAAGAAGAGAATGAATTATGTTTCACTTTTACAGGCTCTAATATACAATGCAATGAGTAAGAACTTACAAGGGAGATTTCTAGAATGGATTTGTTTTTCCATTAGCCTAAACAAATATGACATTAACTGATGTTTTGGTCTCAGTAAATGGGTAGACTTCAACCTCTGTGTGACCCTGGAAGGAATTCTACAAGTTATGAAATAATCACTTGATAGAATAGGTTCAACCATAAAATTTTAAATGTTTGATTATTATTACTACTGATAACTAAAAATTTCTGGATTCTCTGTTCATTATGGAATTTACATTCGATAGAAGTTACCTGTAGAAACTGGCAGAAGAAGCATGTGTCTTGAATCAGGACACCTGAGTGTAAAGGCCTATTAAGCTCTTATTCTCTGGATTGCCTGTTAAACTACATTCCACCCTCCTGAACTTCAGGCACCACCTTTGCAAAATAGGTATGGTATTATTATCTCCTTGGACTTGGGAATGGCTAAATGAGATACACTCTTTCCATTATAGTGCCAACAAATATCAACTGAAGATAAATTTAAAGGCATCAAAAAAAGAAAAGAAAAGAAGAAAGAAAGAAAGAAAGAAAGAAAGAAAGAAAGAAAGAAAAAAGAAACAATTCTCAAAAGTATGATCGAGCTGCTTCACTACATTGCTGAGGTTTAGAAAGTGAATTTACAAGTGAGGGTCTATATTGAGCTGTTTTACTGATTTTTATAGGAAAAGCCATTAGAGATTCTATATTTGAAGACTTTAAAGATGGAGCAACCCTAGCCAGTGCTGTTCTTTTAAATCTACCTAGGCAATTTCTGAAGAAATGTTACAAAAACGGTTTCAAAACTTCCAGATGCTGGATTCTTCTTTTTGTTACTAGGTAATGTCACCTTTCTTCTTTATTAATCCTGGTAAGTAAATAGGATTAAAAACAAAACAGTTCCACAAGGGATGTTATAAGTCCAATACGCTTTCTCAAGACATGGACTTTTGGGACAATTTTACAAGCATAACTCTACAACACAACCTGTTTTCCAACCACACCCCAGCAAAACATTTTAAGATCCTTACATATTTGTTGTGCTCTCACTTAAGGTCAAAGTGCAACTCTCATTTCCAAGGAGAACTCTAGTTTTCTTTAAATCAAATTTATTATTCCTCCTGAATCCAAAGTCCCAGCCACACACAGTGAGCACTGTTCCTCCTTCCAGGGGTGCACTGGTTGGGAAAACCTAAAAGGACAATGGAGAACTTAAAAAAAATATTCAAGATATTATCCTTCATTTGTGTGCAAAACAAAATATTTATCCTCAGTCTGAAATTCTTCTATCCTGCCACCACCAAAAAAAACAAAAAAACAAAAAAACAAAACCCCAAAAAACCCCTGAATAAGTGTCACAAATTTCACAGAATCTGGAACAAATACGAAAATTACCTAACATGCTGATGAAATAAAAGTTGTTTTCAGGAGATCCAGAGATAGGAAAGAAAGCAGATTCAGCCTGGGTAGAAATGTAGGGCCTCTGTGGGCCACAATTCATCTGTAATCTTCTAGAGTGGAGTAGAAACAGTTTGGGCCCAGACTTTTATAACTCTCATTATAACTCCTTCATGGGCCTCCAGATCAAACTCTGATCAAAAGTCCTTCATGCGCCCTGGAAGTCAAGCAGCAACACGTGCCTTGTTCCATGCACCAGCTGGGTGTTTGCTTATAGTCTTGTGCTATGGTACTCCTCACCCAGAGAAGAAAGTCACACAGTAAAAACACCTCTTGGTGTCCAGTGTTTTCATAATTGCATTCAGCAGCTATCACAATACCAAACACAAAGATGGTATTCAATATATCTGCTATTCACTCATTCATTATTTGTTATAAATTATTTACTATGTGCTAAGCACTAACAAATGAATATGTGAATCTATACTTGTTAATTCACATTTATTATTGATTTGGGATTTTTCTTTTTTCCTTTAAATATGGTCACTATTTGATATATACCAGCTGGTTAGTTGACACACCCAGCTTTTAAAAAAAATGACACAATTTTAAATACACACAATATAGTATTTATATTAGAAATAGATACTAAAAAAACTAGAGACAGCCTCAGACGTAATCTGTATTGTAGCAATGTTTCTAATTATCTTTCTTGGCATTATTTTGCATCTCATTTGTAGGGTTGATTTTTTTTCTCTACCATGTTCAGTGTTAAATAAATATGTTCATTTTATTATTGCAGGCTTACTTTTTGGTGTGTTGAAAGTAAAACTTGAGTTCATTAACAAAACTTCAGCAACTGTGATATAAGATAGCAGTAGGCGCTTATGAAGTCTATAAGATAACTGTTCCTAGGCTCAAACTATTAAAACAAAACAAATTTCCAAGTTAAAAATAAGCTTCTCCTCAGCAGCTTTGTGACAATTGAGAAAGGAAGTGCTCTTTTGGGGAGGACATATTGTAAATTGTGCTGTAAAAGTACAATAGTGGGAAAACATAGCACCACCATAGAGGCAACTCAAAAACCAGTAAAAGTGTTTACTAAAGGCCAGTTAGTACAAGTCTAAAAGTGACTCTTTCACAATTTAGAAGGGCTTTTAGTAAAATCCACATTTGCAAACATTCCCATTAATCCCAATAATCGCAAACCAAAGTCTTAACTTACCCTTATTACCAAACCCCTTTAAAGTCTTAGCTTAATGCTTTTATATAGCTATTTTACCTATAAAATCCATTAAACAATTGTGCCTTTCATGAAAACTTACCTCGTCCATGTCTAGCCAAAAAAGAACTGCTAGAAAAAAATTATCTGTTTATTATTATGTTAGGAGTTCAGTAGGAGAGAATAAGACACCTAACCTTTCTGGACTCTCTTCAGCCTGAAGCAGCCACACAGCTGCCTTTCCCTTGTTTAAGGAGGAGGCTTCCCCATAGAAAACAGCTGTCAAAGGCTGATGGCCTGATCCTGCTGCCCAGATCCCCTCTTTCTCTATAAAAACTGAACTCCGTCACTCTACATACATCATCACTTTCTATATAAGGCAAATGGATTGGGTGATGATTTGAGAAAACACAATAAAAGTTGTTCAGCGGGTATACTGGCAAACAGAAATGAGTATTATAAAACATCTGATAGATGGTAGATCAGGGTTCGAAAGGCCAGCTGAACTCTGGTTTCCTCCCTGGGCTGAGATGCTAGAGTGACATATGGGAGCATTTCCCACTGAGCTTATGGGGTAATGTTCACTCTTCCAGGGTAAAAGGAAGGAAGTGGTCTTGGACAACACACCCTTGGACAGAACCAACAATGAGCTGGCAAACTCTGAGTTATCCTAAAGGGCAGGAAAACTCTGTGGGAAGAAAAGGAGTGTCCAGTATAAAGCCACAGAGGCAGATCTCCCACCTGTCTGGACAGGAAAGAAATAGCCACAAAAGCAGCTGGTGCTCTTTCACAGGTGAAAATGATTTAAATGATCACATTTTCAAAACTTATCAAGATAATACAAGAGAATGCTAAAACAACAAACCCCTCCAGGAAAATTAGAATTTGCCTCTTTAGTAGTGGTGATATACAGTGGTGATAGTTTTTTGCCTGAATGACCTCCCTGCCCCAATAAGATATTGCTGTTGCTTCTTATCTGAATCTTCCTATCAATTAATAAATGGTTTTATTGTCTCACTGGGATTGCATTCAATTCTATAAGATATAACAATTTTATCTTATTAAATTCAGAATACATTGGAAAGTGCTTTTCCTTTTCTGAAGCATTTCTCTTTGCTTTTTAAGTATGAGATCAGATAACATGTGTGAAACAAAATAATGGGCTTGCAATCCTGAAATCTCTCATCTGTGGAAGTGCAAAGAATTTCAGCCACTGAACATCACATACCTTGAAAAGCAGGTTAACTTACATTTATTGGAAAGTAACACTATACACTAGTCGGGTTTTGTGTCCATAGTATTTAAGACAGATAAGAAATAGATGAACAATCTGTCTTATTTTTTTGCAGTAAGAATGCTAAATGTCACGGTCTAGTGCAGCATGAAATCTTCCTAACAACTATGAACCAAAAGGGATTTATGGACTCAGCTGCACTACTTTCCTCCTAACCGTACAGCCAAGCATCACTGACCTGTGCATGAGGCAATGCAACCTTTTAAAATCACCAACTACAGAAAGGTGGAGTTAGGAAAGGGGAGAGAAGAGGGAGTTTATTAAACACTGTCAGATAGTCTTTGGTTCCAGAAAATTTTTAAAATATTTAGTCGTTTTAGTATAAGTGCTGCCAAAGCGAGCACAAAATATTTAGTTGTTTTAAAAAAATGTTTTAACTGGTACAGCCCCTCTGGAAAACAGTGTGGAGGTTCTTAAGGAAACTAACAATAGAACTCCCCTATGACCCAGCAATAGCACTGCTAGGAATTTACCAAGGGATACAGAAATGCTGATGCATAGGAGCACATGTACCCCAATGTTCACAGCAGCACTCTCCACAATAGCTAAAACATGGAAAGAGCGTAAGTGTCCATCAACAGACGAATGGATCAAGAAGATGTGGTTTATCTATACCATGGAATACTACATGGCAATGAGAAACAATGAAATCTGGCCATGTGTAGCAACATGATGGACCTTGAGGGTGTTATGCTGAGCGAAATAAGTCAGGCAGAGAAGGACAAATATCATATGTGTGCACGTATAGAGGATTAGGAGGAACTTAACAGAGGACCAAGGGGGAGAAGAAGGGCGGAAATGGTGGGGGAAAGGGAGAGAGGCAAACCATGAGAGACTCTTGAATGCTGACAAAAACTGAGGACTGATGGATGTGGGGGGGAGGAGGGATGGGCATGGAGGAGGACACTTGTGGGGATGACCACTGGGTGTTATGTGGAAACTAATGTGACAATAAACTATTTGTAAAAAAAATAAAAATAAAAAAATAATAAAAAAAATAAAAAACAAATAAAAAAACGTTTTAATATGGCTTTCATGAGTCATAAAAGGAAGTACATTGGTCAAAATTAAATGTTTCACTTGTATAGGCTCTCCCTGCTTTGTATTTAAAACACCAGTTTGGCTACTTTTGAAAAAATGAAATTGGTGTAATTCAGTTGCATGTACGTATGTACACACACACACACACACACACACACACACACTCTTCCCGTATCTCTTTCACGGAGCTGTTGAGTTCAGATTTCTAGAGTCTCAAGTTGCCAAGGCTGTGTGTTTAAGAAAGTATAATTTTGCATGTGGTTTCACAAATACACTGAACAATGAAAACAGAAAGGATGCATATAGATTTAAATTTGTTTTCTATCTTCTAGTTTATTCACTGACTGATCAAACTAAATCTTAATAATTGTGTGTTACCTAACAGAAAGTAATTTGGTTTAAAACCCAGTTACAAATCTTGCCCCAAACCATAACTAAATGAAAACAGTCATGCACTTGGGGGGCGGTTCTTGTTCTGACTCGCACACTTGTTTACTTGGGCTTGAACCAGGCGACTGAGACCTTTAACTTGAATCTTTCACAGGTTCAACTGTTCTATATATGGACAGAGAAAATACATACTGGGTCCTCTCCAGAAAATTACTTTCAAGCAAAATATATTTGGATCAAGACATTAAAAAAAAAATTGCCACGGAGATTTTCATAGTGCCAAACAAGGCAGTAGAGAGCTAGAGAGCATGGCTACAATAAGCCAACTGAGTTTATCAGTAGAAACTAAGTTTTCTGATAGCAGGAGTCACTTTTGTCTTGTTTGACTACATTTCCTTAATGTCTAGAAGAGTGCCTGCTATATGGTTTGCATTCAGTAAGTATTTTTGGAATGAATTAAAAAATGAAATGGCTCACAGAGTGTAGATGTTAGTATAGTCATCAGCTGCACTTATACTGTTCTTCTAGGAACTTTAAGAGAAGGTACATAGCTACCCATGGGTGTTCAGTGTCTACTTGCCTCCCATATTGTCCTGGGGGTAACCTCTAGTCTTTTCTTAAAGTTTATTTATTTTGAGAGAAAGAGAGATGGTGAGTTATGAGCAGGGGAGGAGAAAAGACAGAGGGAGAAAGAATCCGGAGCAGGCTCCATGCTGTCAGCACAGAGTTCCGTGCAGGGCTCAACCCCTAAAACTGTTAGATCATGACATGTGCGGAAATCAAGAGTTGTGGACACTTAACTGACTGAGCCACCCAGGTGCCCCTGTAACCTCTAGTCTTAGGTGTGATGAGACAAGGCCACCATCTATGCATCAGACAGGAAGAAACTTTCTGTTCTGTCTGCTCCTGCATGGCTGACATCCCTAGCTTGCACAGTTCAGTTTAAGATTCTGGGTTATTCCATGTGCAGATCTCTGTGAGTGATGGAGGTTCATTTCTGGGCACCGGGCAGATTAAGCAGGTGGTGAGGAAATCATGGAGTCAAATGAGTCAGTAGGGAAAAGCCCCAGGGTAAGGAAATGGGGAGCCATGTTGCTCACTAGCCACCATTCTTTTATTCACAAAGCACTAAGGGACAGCAACTGCTCAAGGAGAGAACTACTTAGGGAGTGAGAAGCAAGCACTTCAGGTACAGGTCTCAGGGTGATGCACCCAAATGCCGCCTTGAAGGAAAACTTTGGAGGGAGATGGTGTTTTGGCTGGTGTCTCACGGCCAAGTGAATAAACTAAGTTCAGAATTTTTCATTAATGGGGTTTATATTTACCAAAAAACACACATGACAGCTAACAGATTCCTACCTCATAGATTGTAGGCAGACAGGTCTCCTGAGTCCATGTTCCGCTGGGGCATTCCTCCAATTGCACACATTTATCGTGGCACCAGCCACACTGCACAAAGGGAGGGGCTGAGAGACACTGACTGCAGGACTGGAAATGTTCACAGCCCAAGCCATTCAGTGGGATCTTGGTGATCTGTGAAGAAAAGTGATTGAAAGAGCTTACAGAGAGGTTTTTTAAATTGGTTTGTTAAATGAAAAGTAAATACCCCAAAGATATATGTAACTATAGTTGTATAGAGTCTACTAGAGATAACACCTACGTGTAAAAATCATGTAATAATGATTAAGTGATTTAAATCAAAAAACCAAATTCTTTACTTCCTTTCCTCTATTGTTGGCACATATGTGATAAACATTACCATTACTGTCCAGGGAAACAAGTACTGTCATGCAATGTTAGAAGTTTTATTTAGTAGGGACTTTCTGCTCTGTCTGAGGTGATTTTAAAACAGTAAGAGAGTTTAATTTAAGCTGCTGGAAAACACACGTGAATCCCTGGGAAATTCTAAGTAAGTTTACATATCATTCAGCATCAAGATGCACCTCGTCTCAGAGAAGAGGGACGGCTGGTTGGTGTCAGGTTCCAATGTACATTTCAGGACTTACCAGCCTGCACTAGAGTCTGCCCTTAGGACTATAATTCTCATTCTGCATGTCTGTTTTTCTTATTGAGAAACAAAGGACAAAAGGAGACGTATACACTATGAGGAGGACCTCCCTTTGGTCCACTGTTCCTGAATAAAAATTTAACTTGGTTTCAGAAGATCTCTGGAATACTCCAGAAATAATGAGAAAGGAGAGGTGAATTGAAGACCAAAAGAAAAGTTAAAAAGGACCATATGATACAGGCTGTAAATATCCACTCATTAAAAACTACAGCCCTGGAACCTCCCTCCCTTACCTTCTTCCCAGTGACAACTAGTGTATAGCCATTTTGGTTTAATGGGTGCTCCACAATTGCTTCTGAAGACACAGGGTGGGAATCCAGGCGAAAATTCACATGAGGGGTTGATGATCCTGATCGAGAAACCACAACCTGAGAAACAAAATGCAAACACCCTTAGTCCAACAAGCTCACTTTAAATGTAAGTGGAAAATGTAGATGATCATGTTAATAACAGATTAGGAGAGCTTGTGGGTATTTGAACTAAAGGCCCAACAATTTATCTCATTGTAAATCAATACGACATCTCCTAATCTCCTGCTATGAAGACAGTTCATCTGAAACCCTCCCCCCCCCCAATAGGCTTTTGCATATGATCTTTTAACGGTTTATTGGTAAGGAGATCTTTCAGTCAATCAGCCAGCACATGAAGACAAATCTTCACAATTGTATGGGGAACTGGAGGAGCCAAAACTCTTTCCAAACCAGAAGACCGCACTTACGCTCTAAGGATTTCAGATTATTTTTTAAATCTATCTTCCCTCCCCTCCCCAATGGACAGTTTTCACAACGTAATGGAAAGGTTAGTAGACGGGGAGTCTGGAGACCTGAATCTAGTTCCAGCTTTGCTAACTCTTAAGCCATATTTATAGATCTTCTGAGGTCAAAATAGGCCTTCAGGTACTTTAATGTCGTTTTTATAAACCACTGTCCTATCAGATGTTATTTCTTGGATTATAAAGTTTTTCTTGGCTTGGTTTTATAATAAGGCCTGATTGTTTTAACAATGCCTTGGAAATGGGGTTTGATGACTTGTGTCATTCCTGCTTTCAGGTATTTCTAATTTGGGATGCTTCTCAGGCTATATAATTTCCATCTTCCCTACTGCTAGGACCCAGTAATAATGAAGTCCAGGAATAAAATCTGAATGACATTCTGAGATGAACACTCAGACTTCAGGGGAATTTAGCAGTGCTCAGAAAGATTTTCATTCTTAATAGGACATGGGTTTGCATCTACATGAGTTGCAGGATAGTGATTGCAGTTCTGGGCTTGAAACTGACTTTGTGAAATTACCTGACATCCCAAACACCTTTTTATGTTTCATTTAAAATGTATTTATTTGCTGTGGGTATGAAATCACAGGACATCTGTGAGATTATGATTAAATAACCATTCCCTCTACCTCACCTTTCTCATTTGTAAAATGGTAATGAAAATTACAGGTGTAATTAACTGCTTAGTACTCTAACAAACTCACACAGAACATGCAAATGTTCTGGAGAGCTAGTATAATTTTTTTCTTAAGCACAAGGAGTCGAATAGCTTGAAACAATTTGGGAAGATTCCCAAAGTACCTAATTTGCTTCCAGAGAGTGGGGTGTTGATAGAGAAACCCAAACTCACATACAGCCACAAAAGTTAAACATCATGACATTTTTTTTTTCTAACACTTGTTCTAACCCAAACACTCAACACTTTCAAAACATCTCCATTAAGCAGGGTGGCTATATTTGCACAGAAGTAAATGATGGATCAAAGGTCATTTGATCAGGATGAGAAAGGATGGAAACTTTATTCCTAAATTTAGGGCCAAATAGTTACCTGTGACTTTTGTAGCCAAAGTAAAAAGAAGTTCAATTACTAGTCCTACCTCCCCCTGGGTGCAGGTTACAAGCAGAAATCAGGATATCAGACTTCTAAAGCCTCTATCCCAAATTATCCAGATTTCAGTTATACAATTTTTCAATTTTGACTTACTTCTGGGGCTCACCATTTGTTTTTCCTATCCGCCCACCCTCATTTTTTTCATATTTCCCTGATGGTTGCCAATCACTTTCAACTACAAAGGTGAAAAAAAAAAATCTTCTTTAACACATGTCAAAAACAAAACAAAACCCCAGCCTCTAATAATCAGACTCTGTTCTTTGCCTCATTCTGTGCTTTCCACTTCACTGAAGATTATTCATCATCCTGAACCTTCCTATGAATATTTCCTCTGTCTCTCTTGTGCTTCCATTCTATTCAGACCTGCTATATAACAATAAACTCTTAGTACCCTTTTTTTCTATCTTTTTGCTCTCTTTAATATCATTTCCCATATCTATAATAAGCAATCCCTTCCTAATTACTAGGTCAACATCTTTGACTTTATCAAATATCTGAAGTCCATCCAAATGTTCATTGCCCAGAAAGGATTAACCTTTGTTTCTCTTTTCATAAAGAAGTTCTCTGCACCTCTGGAACTGGGAAGACTGATTTAATGTATGTATCTCCTAAGACTTTCTATCTGGAGAGCACCATATATATGATAACTGAGTCAGTCATTGTGCTCAGAGCTTTAAATGGATATTTTGTTTACTCCTCACGATAATCCTGCAAGGTAGGTACTAATATTTTCCATAAAGAATATACGACAGAGAATTTTAGCTAGAAAGTACAAGAGTCAGGTTTCCAAAAAGCTTTATCTAATGCCAGAATCCAACTGCTTGACCTCTTCTTAAACGCTCAACGGCTACACTCTTGGAGCACCAGAGTAAATACTAATAAAAAGCTTCGACTCTGAGCTCTCAGGAGCCACTTGCAAGTCAAAGCATTAAAACAAATTTCACAATATATTTGCCTTGCCAAATACTCCTTGTTTCAGTAATCTTAGCTGCACAAGTTAAATGTGCCTAAGGAGAAAGACTCTACATCTAAATAGTTTTTGATGGCACAGAGGAAATGTTACTAGTGGAGCCAGGGGGTTCTACTTTTGAGCATAAGCTAGGATTTTTTGTGGCTTCATACAGAAAATGGGATGAACCAGAGAAAACAGGAAGGCTATGTGGAAAAGTGAGATACCTGGAGTTTTAAGCAGAGGTCATACCAGAGATGCAAATACCTTTTTGTTAAGCATTAGCCCTTTCTCTGCAGGGATACCTAATGCTATAACATGCCAAGAATGTTTTTCTATCATTAATTCCTCACTTTATCTTATTGCTAGAAGTCCAAATAATCGAATAGCCACTTTAACCTTCAAAATACCCCTGTAGGAATGCTTTTAAGAAATTAGAAGTTCTTTTTGGTCATCATGGAGATAGTTTTAAGGACAGAACTAAATCTGGCATTTAAATTTAATTCTTAGGATAAATCACTTAGCAATCTTATGAAAGTAAGTATGAAATAGAAGATTGGCAATCATCTTTGAGTTTCTACTGTGTTGACAACTAATTTTTAATGTTTATCTGAGAAAAAATAAACAAGCAAACCCTTTTTCTTTAATGCTCCTGAAAATACAAGACCAATATGTTTGGGTGTGGGGGAGTAGGGAGGGATCCAAATGTACTTAATTGTGTGGTTGTGATCTCAAATAATCTGGGAAAAGACATGGGGAAGAAATATAAGTACAAATAAAATAAAACCTTTGTGGTTAGGCTCCAAAACTCATAAACCTGAATAAAATAATTCTGCATGATATATCATCAAATACATAAAGGCCACCTTCCCTTACCCCATACATAGAGTTCTATTTATTTATTTGTTTATTTAAAATTTTTTAATGTTTATTTGTTTTTGAAAGACAGAATGTGAGCAGGGGAGGGGCAGAGAGAGAGGGAAACACAGAATCTGAAGCAGGCTCTAGGCTCTGATCCTGACATGGGGCTCAAACTTGTGAATTGCCAGATTATGACCTGAGCTGAAGTTGGATGCTTAACCAACTGAACCACCCAGGCACCCCTAGAGTTTTATTTTTGATTAAACTGTTTCAAAATTTAATTTCCTTACGAATGATGAATACACTTTAACACGAGATATTTGTATGTGGTTTTCTCTTAATTTTTTTGAAGTGGACAATTCAATGGTTTTGGGTACCATCACAGATTTGTGCAACCATCACCACAAACAATTTTGTAACAGTGTCATTATCTCAAACAGAATCTCAATACCCCTTAGCCATCATCTTCTTTCGCTCCTCACACTCTCCAGTTTCTTGCAACCATGAATCTACCTTCTATCTCTATAGATTTCCCTATTTTGGACATTTAAATGAATGGAATGCTACAATATATGGTTTTGTTGTGATTAGTTTCTTTCACTTAGCATAAAATTTTCAAGGCTTAGTATGTTGGAACATTTATTAGTACTTCATTCCTTTTTATTGCTGGATAATATTCCATTATATGGATATACCATGTCTTATTTATGCATTCACAGCTGATGGGACATTTGGGTTGTTTCTATTTATGGCTATTGTGAATAATGCTGCTACAAACATTCACATACAATTTGTGGGAACATATATTTTCATTTCTCAGGTATATACTTAGGAACAGAAATGTTATATTTATGATAACTCTATATTTAACTTTTTAAAGCACTGTCATATCATTTTCCATAGGTGTGTACAATTCGACATTCCCATCAACAATGTATGAGGGTTTTAATTTCTTCACAACTTCAGAGACATTTGCTAATTTCCATTTTCTTGATTATTTATAGCCAACAACAATTGTGTTAAGTGGTCCTTCACTGTGATTTTGGTTTTTATTTCTCTGCCAAATGTTTTCTTAAATTAAGTGTCCTGAATATCCCCTTATGGTCAGACTGGACTTTTGTAAAAGAAGGTCCTAGAGAGGCTGGAAGTGGGGAAGGGATAAAAGTTGAAATAAAAGTGGATTCTCATGAGAAGAATCAAAGTGGGAGATGCAGCACACTCCCTGGACCCTATTGCTTTTTAATTTTTTTTAAGTTTATTTTATTTTATTTTAAGGGAGAGAGAAAGAATCCCAAGCAGGCCCCACACTGTCAGTACAGAGCCTGAAGCAGGGCTTGAACTCACAAACAGTGAGATCATGACCTGAGCCTAAATCAAGAGTTGGACATTTACCAAGTGAGCCATCCAGGCACCCTGGGCCCTACTGCTTTTTGAAGATCAAAGTAGTGCTCACTTTGGCAGCACATATACTAAAATTGAGGATCAAAGTAAATTTTCCTTTCGTAAGAAGAGAATATATACAGTTCAATTTCTAGGCAAATAAAACTGAATAGAACCTTTGATATCATCTAGACTGATTTCTAATTTAAAAATGAAGAAGAATAAAGGATTTCTGTTAAGGAATGAGGGAAACTTCATTTGTAATGAAAGATGATGCAAATTGTTGGAGTTTGAAACTCAGTGAGAGAAAAATGTGAATTGAAAGTAAAAAAAATGTGAGAGGAGATGACACCATTAATAAACAGCCTGGGTTATAATTGGGTGTGACCTTATGGATCTAGAGTGGGTCTGCTTTAACTGTAGTTTCCAATACAAGATTGGGCACACAGTAGGACCTAAAGGAATATCTATTACCTAAATATATGAATTACCTGAAATAAGAAGCTCACTTAAGTCTTGATGAAGGGATAAGGTTTTTAAATGTTTCAGATATTTAGATATTTAGATAACCTCCAAGAGTTCAATCTGCATTTTCAATGTATGGCTTCTTATGTCTCTCGTTTCTTGCCTACTGCAACAGACTGAATGTTTGTGCCCACCTAAAATTCAGATGTTGAAATCTTAACCCACAATGTGATGGTTTAAGTAGGTGGGGACTTTGGGAGGCAATTAGGTCATTAGGGTAGAGCCCTCATGAATGAGATTAGTGCCCTTATGAAAGAAAGGGATCCCAGAGAGTTCTCTTTCCTTCTTTCCACCATGTGAGGATACAACAAGAACAGCCATTTATGAACAAGAAATCAGGTTCTCACCAGAAACTAGATCTGCTGATATCTTGACCTTGAACTTCCTAGCCTCCTGAACTATATTTGCTGTTTAAATCACCTGGTCTATGGAAATTTGTTAGAGTA
Source organism: Proteles cristata cristata (assembly GCA_017311185.1). NCBI lineage: Eukaryota > Metazoa > Chordata > Mammalia > Carnivora > Hyaenidae > Proteles > Proteles cristata. Next base: position 858,983 of record JAESUZ010001987.1, read on the forward strand.
GCCTGAACTGGTTCAGACACCTTCTTCAGTATGAAGAAATTGTTGTTTCAGATATGAAGAGTGGAACCATTTATTTCATTTAAGGTAAACATCTAGTTTTCTGGAATGGAAACAACATGAAAAGAAACAGAAATTCTTGACAGCTCAAGAAATAAAAGTCATAAGACAAAGTACCAGGTGGTAAAAGATGAATTAAATGAAGCTTTACTGTGTTCTTTCTTTCCTTATTATTATTATTATTATTTGGTAAACGGGAATGGGTACTTCTACACAACTTGATACTACAAAAGCCAGGTATACACAAAAAGGAAAACAATTTTCCTTATTGCTGCAAGAGTGATGTATGTGTTTAAAGTTTTTTAAATGAGTCATTGTAAGTTGAAATGAGTCAAAACCAGATTGAGACTTTTGTAAAAAAAAAAAATATATCAAGCATCTAAAAACCAAAAAGTCTAGCAAATATAAAAATTTTATCAGTACTTTCAAATCAATACTCCAAATATGGTAATTGTAGGATCTGTCAATCTATACACAGCGTATATCTGTTTCTGAATTTTAAAAGTGATAAAAGTAAAAAAAAAAAACCCTATTGATTCATATACTTCATGTTTTAAAATGTCTCTCGCTAGTCTCTCAAAAAAGCACCCAAACAAGAAATTCTAGTTATTCCTTACTTCCAAAAAACAAAACAAACAAAAGCTTACCATTTTCCCAGGGTTTCAAATATTTATGTTTTAATTTTCTATGAATATACTAGTGTGTAGGATATACGTATTTCAAGAGCATGCATGGATTCATTTTAGGAGACTATACATGCCCTGGGTTTAAATTTTAGTTATAGATAGAACTCAGAAATTATTATTTATAATGGGTTCTTTTTCAAACAAAAGAAGTTTCAAGATTAATGAATATATTTTCTTCTAAAGAAATATACCAAATCAGGGGGGCACCTGGGTGGCTCAGTCAGTTAATCTTCCAACTTGATTTCAACTCAGGTCATGATCTCATGGTTTGTGGGATTAAGCCCTCATTGGGCTCTGTACTGACAGCATGGAGCCTGGTTGGGATTCTTTCTCTTCTCTCTCTACCTCTCCCTAGCTCGGGCACTCTCTCAAAATAAATGAATAAGTATTTAATAAAAAGAAATAAACCAAATCTATTGTTCTTGAGGAATATAATTAAATCAATCATGTGTACATTAATAAAAGGGCAGATGATATTTTTATCTAAGCATTTTATAAAGGAGACCAGTAGATCAATAATCCCTAAAGAGAAATGTTGTTTAAGTTCAAGCTTCATTTGCCTTGGTCTCTGCTGAATGCTCATATCATTTATTTATTACTCTAAAACAGCAATAATCCCAAAGGTAATGTATGCCACAGGACTCCAACACAAACCATTGACATACCATGATGGTGGCACAGGAACCAAAAGAATCTGAAGACAGGATGTCAACATATGAATTGATTCTTTTTACTGAAAGTGTGTAATTATTTTCAAGCTCACCAATTACTAATATAATCCTTTCAGTAATGGTCATAAGTAATGATCATAAGCAAAGGATGTCTTTTTAGATGATCCCTATGTCTTTTTAACTTCCTTGCTTGTGATCGAACTAGTCCAGTTAAGAGACACAAGAGAATAGTGGCAATGAGTGGGAACAGCATCAAAGAATTGAGGAGAGGGGAAAAGGGGATGGGAGAAGAGCGAGGATGACGCCAAAGAACCAAGTGACAGCTGTGACAGTGCCCAGGTAGAGGCTACTGTATGCAGACAAGGTAGCTGCCCCATGAATATTTGTGGAACTGAACTTCCATAGTCTTGAAGTGCCTCCCTTCCCCCAACCTACCCGATAAACTCACTCTCCCTGGCTTGACAGTCATGCACAAATATTTTAATAGCAATGCCTTGCATCTAGAGATTAAAGGCCTTATATGAGAGCTGTAAAAAAAAAAAGTTATATATCAAGTAAGCATTATTTTTGCAACTGATTAGATGAGGATCTCAGAAGGAGAGACTCGAGCAATCCCTGTGATTAGTCCTGTGATCATCATGAGTAACGGTCTTCCCTCTCCCACACAGCCCTGCTCACTGTGCTAATGTATCTGAGTCTTGTTCTTTTCAACATCCCCTTCCCCTCTAAAACTTGTAAGAAGCCCCATTCTCACTGTTTACTTATATTATCTTGAATATAACATATCACATTATTTTACTTCAAAGTATCCCAAGAGGGTGATCACACAAATAAAAACCATTTTAGAAATTTGTATCTATGTTGAATTGGTGCTACAGAAAGACTCCACTACATGTACACATCAGTATATTTAGGTAGATCTGCACCAGTATAAGTTACATATGTTTAAATGTTAGAAACATGACAAACATGTCTTCTCTACCATACATACAATATTGTTAGCTAAACAATATAATTCTTTCTAACCAAATAACCACTGTGAAATACCTGATTCACTTTGCACCCGACAGCTGGGGCTGAAGCTTGTATTCCCAGCCAGAGCTGAACATAATCACAATAGGAAAGGCAGAAACAGCTGCAAACTCATGAGAGAAAACATTTGCAAAGCAACTCTGCCTTTAGGCTTCAGGGTAGGAAGGAAGTAAAAATCATTTTTCTGTTCCTTTTCATAGATGGCAGCTGTCTTTGGGGAAAAAAAATTATATCTATTCTATTTTATAGCAGAAACTCCATAGTATTACTAAAACACAAGATGTAGGAAAGTAGGCCTGGCCACAGATTTAGCACTTCATTGCAGTCAAAACATTTACAGAACTTGGTATGCAGTTACTACTTGGCTAGCTTAAACTGAAGTTCCTGAGGTCTTTGCAGCCGCTGGACTCCTCCCCCAACGTTATTTGCTGTAAACAAACTGGATTTCAGTGATGTTGACTGTCTGATCCTTCAAATGCTTTAGGTTTATTTACATAAAATTTAAGGGACTGGAATTCTCTTGGACAAGTGTCAGAGAAATGGATCCTATATGTGAGTCTCAATAGCCCTTTGTCTTTACGTCTTTGTCTTGTTTTGATATCAGGTACATGTTCTTATCTCCCATACTAAAATTTTAGTTCCTTAAAAGCAGGTTCTGTGTCAGTGCTTCCTTTGCTTCACTTATTTGCCTAGTAGAGCAAAGTTAGTAAGTTCTCAGTGGATATCTGATGAATTAAGAACTATACAGTTTAAAAAAAATCAGTGATACCAGCACTTTCCATAAAATAAGTATTTACTTATTTTCCTCTTTAATGTTTTAGATGCACAGAAAATGGGCATAATATTGCTTCTTTTATGAAAATTCTGGGAGATAAGAATAAAACACTTGTCACAGCATTTCTGTCACAATGAGACTGATGTATGACATATCACTTAGGTGGTGGAATCTTTCACATAGCAGAATTTATTCACTTATTAAAGCAATATATCTAAAAATGGGATTTTATTAGAACTTTAGAATCTGGAAATAGGCCAGGAAGCTTTTGATGTAGAAAAGTATCAGACCTAAAGTGACTATAGAAAGCTTATTAATATGAAACTGGATGAATGAGGTAATAAACAATTTAGAAAAAAAGAGAAAAAAATGAAGATAACAAATCAAAATTGTGAACACCTTAGGAATTCAACAGATGCAAGATTCTTTCATCCTCCAAAAAATTTTTTTTGGAATTCTACAGAATAATAGAAGCGTCAATTAAGGGGCGCCTGGGTGGCTTAGTTGGTTAAGCGTCCAACTTTCGCTTAGGTCATGATCTCGCGGTTTGTGGGTTCGGGCCCCGCGTCAGGCTCTGTGCTGACTGCCAGCTCAGAGCCTGGAGCCTGTTTCAGTCTGTGACTCCCTCTCTCTCTGACCCTCCCCTGCTCACGCTGTCTCTCTCTCTCTCTCCTAGAAATAAATAAAACATTAAAAAAAAAAAAAGAAGTGTCAATTAAAAACACATTTAAACACGAAACTACATATAATAGATACAACCATATTTCAAATACTTTAGAATGCTTGTAGAAGGGGACTGGGCATCCACTCTTCACATTTTGAGGAGTTAAGACATAACTAACTGGTGTGAGGTGGGTAAATAAGAACACTGGGCTGGGAGAAAGGGGAGGGGAGAAAAAGTATAGTAATTTGAAGCAACGGGAGGAGTGGAGACTAAGTGTGGAAACATTTAGATAACAGGATCTATATGATTAGTTTTGAGCTAGAAAGGGTTTATTTATGTTTTATGTGTTTTAAAAATATATCCAACTAGTGTAAGAAAAACATGATTTAAAATATGGCAATGATCAATATCCATACCACTATAAAAACAATGGTAATTTTAAGAAATATATTTTGTAAAAGAATACAGATAGAAGATGTACAGATGGGCAAGTCATAGGAAAACATCATTGTCCTCAACTGGCTTACCAGAAGTCACTGTTTAATTAGGATGTTAATTATATCAGATGATTATGAAATAAGAATCTCTCTAGACAAAATTTCTACTATTTGTAAAAAGTCAATATTTCCAAAGATACCCTGGTCATTCTGCATTAATTAAGATCCTACAAATGAACTCATGTTGAAAGCACTACCCAATCACTGTTAAAGCAAACAGATCCAACACAAGAGAAATTTTAATTTCTGCAAAGTGCTATGGTTCTTGTATCTTGGAAACATGAAAACTGCAAGTCTGAAATGTGAATTTTTACTGTATAGAAATACTGTTGCTATCCATTAAAAATATTTCTTAATAAAAATCCAGATTTTTCCTCCCCTAGTATTTGAACTTCTTTGGGTCTGACCCTATCCTTTTGCAGAATCAGGAGAGCTGGAGTTATAATGGGATCCTGATGATAACGTCCCTTCCTAACTCCTGCCAATATTTCTCAATGATGTGAATGTTTCTTCTCATGGAGACACACGGTTCACACAATAGCTCTCCTTTGATCCGTAGCTTCCCTTGAAATAGGAAAACATCGCCTGGAAGTGCTTTAATTGTTTCATTTTATTTTCCAATCATGTGAGAGAAATCATGAATGGCAAAAAAACCCTACAACAACAAACAAAATTCTAAACCATTCTGGGCAAGAAAATTAAAGCAACCACATTTAAACTGAAAGCTTCAAGAACTTAACAAAACTAGGCCATAACACTTCATAAAGAGTGGACCAGGCTTCATTGTTTTGCTTTCAGTCTGTGTCTCTAGCTTTTACTGTGATTTTCACTTTACAATACTTGTAAATACCTTCTGTAAAAACAAAACCCAACTAATTGCACAAAACCAGGTACAACAGACTCTCAGAAAGGATTTACCTGCATGAAGCGACCCTCTGACGTCCCAAGATTAGCAATGGTAAGGTCTCCTTTAATGAAGGTGGATATAGATGTTAAGAGGACTTGGTTGAATTGGCCCATGAATAAGTCAACTCGCTGCAAAGCTGTGGTAAACTCCGTTCGATATTCATCACTGCGCACTTCACAGCCTGATGAATTTCTCAAAAGTGTCTGGAATAAAATATGGTCATAGAATTAATGTGAGTCAGATGTGAACAAGCTGGTAAGAAACTTTTCAGCGTGTCTTTTCAGGGCTCAAAGGAGAATAGCAAGGATAACTATGCAAAGAGCTACAGAGATGCAGAAATTATTGTAGTGACCTACATGACTCCAGTACTGGTAGGTGCCACTATGTGTATAATAGACTTTAACTGGGGTAAACCTTACTATCACAGTTTGCAGCATGGTTGAATATGTGCATACATAAAAATGGAACTTAGTGGTGCTAGTAAAAGAAAAACAAAACTATAAATGTTTCAGCCCTGGGCAGAAAGGTAGTGCTTCTAGGGGCGCCTGGGTGGCTCAGTCAGTTAAGTGTCCGACTTCGGCTCAGGTCAGGATCTCTCAGTTCATGGGTCTGAGCCCCACATTGGGCTCTGTGCTTACAGCTCAGAGCCTGGAGCCTACTTTGAATCTGTTTCTCTGTCTCTCTCTGTCCCTTCCCAGCTCGGACTCTCACTTTCTCTATCAAAAAAAAAAAAAAAAGGTAGTGCTTCTAGCAAGCAAGTCCAATAAGATGGATTTCAACTGGAATAATAACAAATGTTAGAGTCATACATAATACATCATATATTTTAAAATGTGTGCCTTTGTGTGCAGTGAGGTGGTAGGGGATGGTGGCTGATAGATAATTTACAGGGAGGCAGCAGAACACAGACCCCAGACTCAAGTTCTGCATCAAATCCTAGTCTGTCGTGCTTATTTACCTTACATGGCCCCTATAACTTCTATGTGTTTGTGAAATTAAGGTTATCTATTTCAGTCTCCGTAAAATTGACAGAATTTTAGAAATGTATCTACCTTGCAGAGCTGTTATAAAAGTTAAATGAGCTAATTTACAGATATCTCTTACCATAGAACCCAGCACCCAGAAAATACCACTGAAGTATTTGTCATTATTGTGGTGAAAGGCTCAAAAAAATGGAGAAACCATGCATCAAATGCTAGAGTAATCAACTTACTAAAAGGCAATTACCACTCAATCAGGTATTTATCTTTTAGGTTCAGTTTCAAAATTTTAAAAATATCGTTCAATTATATATGTCAGCTAAGCACTGTGGATCCCTTCCTCTACCTTGACACTTCAGTGTCCTGATTTTCCTTCTACTTCTTAGACTGCAACATTTGGTCTCTTGTGTAGGACCATCTGTGTCAGGGTTTCTCAGGGTTCCATTCTAGGACTGCTCCTCTCCTCATTCTTCACACTGTCCCTAGGCAACCTCTGTCTCTCCTATGATGTCTATTACTATTTAGTTGACACACATTTGTACCTCCACCCTATCCTCTCCTCTGACTTGGTGAGGACTCAAACCTCCTATGATTTGGTGCATATATCAAATTACCTATGAAATACACATTCAGATGTCTCCAAGACCTCTGGTTCAACATGATCAAAGTAGAAACCACAATCTTCCCCCATGCCTGATCTGATGATATATCTGGTGATGATACAACACACCCTAGCGGATGGTTCTACCATTCCTCCAGATGCACAAGTCATAAATCTAGGTGCCATCCCTGATTCCTCTCCATGTACAGTCCATCACCAATTTCCATCAGTTGCACTTTCTAAATATCTCCTGCATCCATCCAGTTTTCTCAGCCTCCAAACTTCAACTCTTATCCAAGCCATCCCCTCCCTTTCCTGAACTACTACAATGGCTTTCACATTGGACCTGCCACATCTGATCTCATCCAATCTCTTTCCAGATCTATTCTCTACACTGCAGCCAGATTTTTTCCGCCATAAAGCACAAATCTCTTCATATCACTCTGCTTAAGAAACTGAATGTCTCCCTACTGTTCTTAGGATAAAAGACAAAGATTTAAACGTGGCTGATGAGCTCTGCATCATCTGGATCCTACTGAACTTTCCAGACTCATTCTCATTGGGTTCTCCTTTGTACTCTGTGCTCCAGTGAGCTGGCCTTCTTTCAGTTCTCCAAATATGTCACATGTCCTCTCACTACAGGGCCTTTGCACATGTTGTTCCTTCTTCCTGAAGTGATCCTTCTACCTTCAATCATTTTATTAACTGTTATGCCTCCTTCAGATCTTGGCGTGTCATCATTTCCTTAGGAAGCCTATCCTGACCTTAATATCTAGGTCAAGTGCTTCTATTACAGACTGTCATAATACATTTCACCTATGTGTCATAGCACTCATAGCTGCAACTACTATTCGCTTGTGGATTATGACTGATGTCCCTGCCATCAGAGACTCTACTTGTTCACTATGGTATTGCTAGTAGTAGATGAAATATAACATAGAGATCTTTAATAAATATTAACTGAATGAATGAGTACATGAATCAGTTATGAGTAGAGGGGATGAGTGTGGAGATATAAACTAATATTACTAAAGCTTATTTTTTTCTTTCAGGAATAGGTATAGTAAAGAGTTTATAAGAAATGAATAGTGTCTGGCTCCTGACTGTACTAAGACATCTGGGAATTAGTAAATCAAGGGCAGATAACAGGAGGCAGGAAGATATAACAAGGAAGATGAAGTCTAATTTGGAAGAAAAAGAGAAAAAGTTCGTGTTTTTTTTTTTAATGTTTTATTTATTTCTAGGCGAGAGAGAGACAGCGTGAGCAGGGGAGCATCAGAGAGAGAGGGAGTCACAGACTGAAACAGGCTCCAGGCTCTGAGCTGGCAGTCAGCACAGAGCCCGACGCGGGGCTCGAACCCACAAACCGCAAGATCATGACCTAAGCGAAAGTCGGACGCTTAACCAACTAAGCCACCCAGGCGCCCCTGAAAAAGTTCGTTTTTACAGATTTTTGTATGTAGTTTCAAGTTAAGGAGAATTATGAAGAATAGGAATTGTCTATTATTGTCCTATTATATTTATAATAATTAGAAAGCTGTCGTAATAGATTTCAAATCAACTTAATGTTTTTTTTTTTTAATTTTTTTTTTTATGTTTTATTTATTTCTAGGAGAGAGAGAGAGACAGTATGAGCAGGAGGAGGGTCAGAGAGAGAGGGAGTCACAGACTGAAACAGGCTCCAGGCTCTGAGCCGGCAGTCAGCACAGAGCCCGACGCGGGGCTCGAACCCACAAACCGCAAGATCATGACCTAAGCGAAAGTCGGACGCTTAACCAACTAAGCCACCCAGGCGCCCTGAAAAAGTTCGTTTTTACAGATTTTTGTATGTAGTTTCAAGTTAAGGAGAATTATGAAGAATAGGAATTGTCTATTATTGTCCTATTATATTTATAATAATTAGAAAGCTGTCGTAATAGATTTCAAATCAACTTAATGTTTTTTTTTTTTAATTTTTTTTTTTATGTTTTATTTATTTCTAGGAGAGAGAGAGAGACAGTATGAGCAGGGGAGGGTCAGAGAGAGAGGGAGTCACAGACTGAAACAGGCTCCAGGCTCTGAGCCGGCAGTCAGCACAGAGCCCGACGCGGGGCTCGAACCCACGAACCGCGAGATCATGACCTAAGTGAAAGTCGGACGCTCAACCGACTAAGCCACCCAGGCGCCCCATCAAATCAACTTAATGTTTAAGAAAAAAGTGAAATAAAAAATTTAGTTATCCTTATGCAAAATGGCCTTATTCCTCAGTGTCAAACTTCTCTCTGTCGTATGGAATACAGAGTTCTTACATCTATTAACTTTTATGGTTTAAAATAATCTACAATGCTGTTTTATACAGCAACAAATATTTCTTCATGTTAAGTGGCAATAAATTAGCAAACAAAGAATCTCAGTGATGCTAAACCTACTCACTTTGTAATTAATGAAATGTACTGGTTCTAGACATTTATTTTGATATATTAATGAGTGCTATTTCACTATTTAATTAGAAGCTTTTCCTCACTAAAGTACTATAGATTGCTCTGAGGAATAACAGATAACTGAGACATACCAGCAACTCAATAGTAACCGATTAATTGGTAATTAAGTTTCCATTGGTGATCAATCATCCATTTTGCAGAGATAGTCAGAACCTAGGGACGCTGCTTAAAGGAGCAAAGACCAGTTTTAAATCAAAGACCATCTCAAATATCCCGTTTCAGAAGGGACTGCTCTTCAGGGTCAGCATCTGTGGTTGTTGTTTTCTTCCTTTTCTAGATTGTTCTTACTTTTTTCTATGTCTAGATGGCATCCTGGCAACTTAAAGCCTCAAATTTGACCTAGTGGAGATATGATGAACTCACTGGAATACAAAAACAATTTGCTGCACCTGTAGTAGAGTCTTAGATTGTAAACTAGAAGCAGACTTCTAACAAGAGGCCCAAAATGGTCTCATTCATCTTTTATCATCCCATCCTGTATTGTGCCCAGTACACAGTAGGCATATAATAATAGCTTCCTTAAAAATTAATGCATCTGCAAGGTACCCAGAGATAAGACCATCTGCCTACCCAGCTTGCTTTGTTGTCTGCTTTCCTGAACTGGGCCAGTGGGAGAAAGGAGGTGAGATGGGTCTGAGAGAGTCTGCAAACCTGCAAGAAGTCCTCAATCGTTTTTAATGGAGGGAAAGCAACACAGCCAGAACTCTGGCCTGTATGTCTGTTTCCTCACTTGTAAGGCATAAACATAGAACTCTGCACCTGACTTAATTCATATTTATGTATATTCGTGTATATTTACACTTTTAGACATCTCCTTTAGGAAATAGTAAGGTCTCAATGGTACTTCCTTAAAGACTAATTGGATTATGCTTCTCCCCCCAAAACAAATTCTTAAGTATAAGAACATTGCACAATGTTGGAATAGGATCTACAGAACTCCTTGATCTTGAAAAATTATACAATTTGGAGCTAAAAAAACAATCATGTCAGATCCAAATGATATTCAGATTTTATAAATCAGGGGATCCTAACCTTTTTATTTTTCATTTTCTCCATAGCAGAGATCTGCGGGAGAGGGCTGGGGCCACTAGCTTCTAGGAAAACATAACATTCCAGCATTCAGTGCAGGAGAGGGGAGAGGGGACTTCTCCTTGTCTCCTGAGAATCCTGTTAAACTGAATGATTGGGGTCAGGGTGGCAGGAGCTAGCTTATATAGCCCCATTAATGCTTTTGAGTTTGAATAGAATTTTAACTCTCAGGGAACCTTGGTTTAAGCTCTCAGCATTGGAAAGGTAGGGCACTGTGCAAATATGACTAAATCTTAGTCTGATTCACTATGTCCCTTAAAGGAAATGTATTTGCTGCTCATTTGTGCAGGGAAGATGGAGTGGTTCCTTCTCACAACTTTAATTACAGTTCCTTGGTGCAGCATCTGGGGATGGGATTGGGTCAAGATGGAAGATCTATAGATCTGCTGCCAGGGGTTTCCTTGCCACTTGTGTTTCCCTCAAAGCTTTATGCTTTGGGGTAAAACTGAGCATAGCTGGTGGAAGACAGTTGTCTGGTAAAAAGAGCTGCTTTGGGGCACCAGGGAAGAGTACAAAGAAGGTTTCAGCCCAGCACGAGTTGGGCTGAAATCTGTCTTTACCCTGCACCTACCTACACTGTGCCAGGAACTGAGTTGGGCATTTTTAGGTGCAAGCAGACTCACAGCCCTGGAAGGTTTTCAGTTTTTAGGAATGGTGACTCGGAGCAGCCAAGGGTGCGGCCACAGTGGCTGATGCAGGCTGGAAATGGCCACAGAACTGAAATAGTCATTAGAATTCAGCTCTCTGTGATTCTCAAGCTCATGGATTTCTTCTGCTACTATTTACTAATCTGGGCAAAGTTCCAAGAATTGCACAATTACAAAAATGGAAAGGGCATTAGAGACCATCTTACCCCAGCTTCTCATTTTAAGTACAAGAAACTAAATTCAGGGAAACTGTATCTCTCAAAAAGTTGGAATCATTCAACAAAAGTTATCGGTTAGCATGTAAAAACCCTACAACCCTTCAAAGTAGGAAATGTAGATTCACCCACCCCTGATTGCTATTCTGAGAGAAAGGTTGGAATTAATTACCTTTTTTCTGGATAGCAGCATAAAGATGACCACTAGCATTGTGGGCTGTTCTAATCAGCTTGGCTCTCAAATCTTTCTCTCTGTTGCCTATTTTGGCTTATGAACATTAACATGTTTCCACCCAGGAAAGTCTAAAATTTCAGTCATCACTAACTCCTCTCTCTTGAGCATTTCCCACATCCAACTAGTTGCTCAATTCCTCTGACCTCAGGCTACAGCCCTCTAGCCACGCCTACACCCCTGCCCTAGGCTAGGTGTTTCCTCTTTGGTCTTCCTGTCTTCCATCTCATCTGCCTTGAAGCAGTTATGAGCTATCACTCTCTTCTTCAAAACCTTAGTTGTTTCCCGAAGAACTGCAGGAAAAGCCCAAACTCCCTATTAATGGTATCCAAACCTGCCTTAGCTTGTTTTTAAGTCTTTTTTCCTTTAAGGCGAAAGGTCAAGTGACCATCTAGGACACCAAATGAATCTACAAGTGGCTATCCTGATACCCCTCCCATTCTTGGATTCTTGCATTTGCTTTAGCAGCTGATGTCATAGCTCCTGCTAGTCAGTGACACCCACTCCTTGGTCATGTGAACCTAAAGACTGGCTCTTTTATAAAGTCTCTCCTTGCAAAGTTTGTTGAAGGACAGAAGTTATGTTTTATTGAATTGGAAGAGGGGAGATAGTGACAAAGCATCAGGTGGATATGGTATAGGAAGGTATACTATAGCTTGAGATATTTGAGTCAAGAGGGAAAAAGAAATAGGAAAAAAGTTCACTCAATACAACGTATTGTTTAGGCATATATACATGTGTAGTGCAACTAATGGCAAGGTAAGGACAAACAATTTGTAATTACTGTTTACCTACTTTTCTGGGAAGGAGAGGGATATGACTGGGGTAGGACATATAGAGGACTTAGAGGCTTTGGTAATATTCTCTCTTTTAAGCCTGGTGGTAGAGAACTCAGTATCTGCTTTACTGTACATGTGCACACACACACATGCACACACACACTACGTGATTTTTTGCACATATGAATGTACTATAACAAAAATAAATTTTAAAAGAAAACAGTGAATAAATGGGAAGTGAGAAAGTGGAGAGAACCTATTAACAACTCTTCCCACCCCAATTTCTTGACATTCTAAGCAGGTTTGAAACATTCTTATGGCTTTTCTCAGCTCATAGGAGCTCACAGTAATAATGTTAAATATCATCTGCATAGTGGGTTATGGTTTTTCAAGTATATTATCTCATCTGATCCTCTCAGGTCTGTAAATTGGATTTGTTATGATCATCATATTTCTATAGATGAAGAAACTGAAGTTTAGAGAGTTGTCAGTAAATATCAAAGCTTGAATCCTAATTGTTGATTTCAAATCCAAATCCATGGCATCATACTCCTTACTTATAGACTCCTACATGTTTCTGAGACAAACCTAGGGATGGCCTAAGGACATGGTGAAAAAGAATGTGCATGCCTACAGCACAGGACTGGTTCTACCCAGCTGGGATTTGATGAGTTACATGACCTTAGGCAAACAGCTTGATCTTTCTGAGTATGAGCTTTGCTTTACTTTACTTATATAACAAACATTTGTTCAGAGTGTTTATAATGTATCATACACTGTTCTAAGCACTTTCCAAATATTAATTGATGGAATCCTCATAGCAATCCTAGGAGGAAACTGAGGCACTGCATGGTCAAAAGACCAGCAGAAGCTGCAAGGCAAAGACTAAACCTAGGTCACACAGCAGCAGTGTCTTCATGCCCCACCCAGGCTTGTCTGCAAAGGAAGGGGTTGAGTGAATTAATCCAAAGTTGTTTTCTGGCTCTACCATGCTATGGGTCTGTGGATAGCTTTCCAAAGCTTCCTCTAGGCTTGGAATTACCAAACTGCCATTAGCCTGCTGTTGCAACAAATGATTGCTCAGGATGTTAAGGATGTCATGAGTAAACAGTCACCGTCCGCCAATCACCTTAGGCTACTTCAACATGTAACAGGTTCTGGATACATATGCCTATTCTTAAAGAAGTTCTGAAAAGCATTTAATTGTGCAAGGTTTATCCTTTTCTAAAATAATAATATAAAGTCCACTCTGAGAACCAATGGTAAACATCCTGTTCTGCTTAAAAAACAAAAACAAAAACAAAAACAAAAAACTTGTTACAAACTTGCTTCTTGGCCAGATGATTTTTTTTTTTACCTGACTCATATACTATTTTTTATAAAATGAAAATTGAAGTGCTATGTACCTCAATGTATTTGATTCAAACGTTTTCCCCTAATTAACATTATGATGCATGCAGTGAACATGCAATTAAATTTAATTCTGTATAATTAAGGATGTGATATATTTAAAATAGAGATTCCTTTAATTCATCTATAGGACGGATTTAGCTCATCTGCAGATAATTTAAATTAGTCTTGCAGCTAGACTGTAAAAAAAAGTACTGTTTTGTAAAGTCTTTGCCAGTTTTTTTTACCAGCCCTCTTTCTTTTTTTCCATGACAAAATTAACAGAAGCATTTTAATATAAATTTTATTCATAATCACCCTTTCTACAAATTCTGTTGACATGTAATAGTGGTTTTCTAGGGGTTATGTTCAAAATAAATAGTCTCTCTTTGCCTAGAATTTTCATGTAGCTAGTTAAAAACTTAACTGCTTTAATTTCAGGAATTCCACATAACTTACTTCTCTAAATTTCATTCAGGTTCTCTGTTCTGTTTATCTGGTGGGACTGGGAGGAGGGTGCTATGGAACTGACTGCAGGCAGAGGCACAGAGCTTTGAACTTCAATGTCTGCTTATGTTACTTTCAGACATATTTAACCTCTATCAGTCTGTACTCAAATGTCTAACATGTCTACACTGAAGTCTGGTTCTCTGTAAAATGCAGAAGAGCCAATTCTTTGACAGAGCAGGCCCTTCCCTTTGGGGTCCTTCATGCAAGGCCAGACTGTTAGACTGGTGTGGTTGAATGTTAAGAATGTGACTGTTGTTTTGTGCTACAAAGACAATTCTGCTTCATGTTGTGCTCAGTCACAGTTTTAAAAGAAAGATGCTTCCTCAATACTTGTGCTGTTACAAACTCTCCTTGATGAAGTAATCCTGCCGCATGGCTTCAATAGCCACGGAGTTCATTACAACCAGAGACCTCAATCAGGGGAGCTAAGCTGGGGTGGGGGTGAGGGGTTAAAGAAGAGGTGATTTGTCTCCAGGAAGAGAGAAAGGGCATCAACTCAGGCTCTGTGTGTTCAGATGGCCCTTAATGCAATACAACCAGGCATCTGGCCAACAGGCTGCTGGCTCAACAGTAGTGATTCACGAGGTGATGGACACTGCCTTGTGGATGATCTAACTTCACACACCCAAGCAGCATTCTCTCTTCTGAGGACCAGCCTTGTCTTTGCAACTGCCTTCAGGCCAAGTTTGAATGTGCCATTGATGACATATGAACTCATTGCTTTTACTTCCAAACTAATTCCCTCTTCTAGTTTCCTATTTCTATATGGAATCAAGAGCCACCCTCTCCCTATAGGACATCTCAGTCATCTTTGACTTTTCCTTCTATTTTAGTGTTTATATCCATCTGTCAATTCTTAAAAATGTTTCTATAGTTAAAGGAAATCTCATACTTGACCTCCCACAATCTAATTTCCTTGATTCCAGAATCTCTTTGTTCAATTCCACTTCCATAACTTTTTAGAGTAAGGTTCCCCAAATGCCTACTTACTCATTCATATCCAGTGGTAACCACCCTAGCCTAGTGGAGAAGAGCATGGATTCAGGGGTGGTCCTGCCATTATCAGCTGTGCAAACTTAGAGAGGATACTTAGATCACCAAGCCTCACTTCTTCACTTGTAAAATGGAAAAGTGCACATCTATCTAATAGAATTGTTTTGAGGGTTAAATGAAATGAATTGTGCCAGAGGCAGGCACACAAAATAGCTAACTAATAATTCAAAGCAAAAGGAATATCATTGATAGATACAGTCTGAAAACACTGGTACAGGTGGTAAATGCTAGAAGATTAGGAAAAAGAGATCAGTATGGGCTTAAACAGCTCTGCTCATGGCAGAGGCCAAAGCTGACACAGGTCTTGACAGAAAGTGGATTAGTGAAGACGGAAGAAGTACTTGGAGCAGAATGTATTTTATGTATATGTGTGTATGGATTTATATACACATATATACAAATGCACTTTAAATGAAATAAAAATGTATCTACCTTCCATTCAACATATCCTAGGATTCAAAAGACTCTGAATTCTACAATGATAGGGGTTCTGCAATTCTATGTGTTAAAATGTTTCCTTCTTTATCATCATTTCCCAAGGTGAATCAGATCTAAAACAGACCAAGTCCATGTGGTTTAGCTCAGCAGCCTTCATACCTCACTTCAGCCAGGAGTGACAGAGTGATTCATAAAGAAAGCTGTTCCAAGTGAAGAAAATTTTAATGCTTATTGTATAGAATTTTTCTCCTTTTCTATTTAGTTAATAGAAAACAAATTTTAATGTACTTACTCACTGAATTGCAAGAGATACTCAAAACAAAGAACACTAGTTACCCTGCACTAAGCAATAAAACAGAAGCAATTCTTTCTGTAAAGTGTAAGAGCTGTAGTCTATTTATGTGCCTAACAGTGTCACGCTCAATAGAAAACAGGCTGATGAATGTCTTACTGCATGGCCAGTTGAGGTGAAAGATGGATGAAAGAGTTCTTCAATTGTGCCCCAGTATTTTGTTTAAACCCATGACTATATCCTAACCTGACATGACTGTCATCACCTCTTATCTCTCCTTTCCATCTTATCATTGTGCAGTGAGACTCTTTACTCATCTTCCCTCGTTCCAGAACTGTGGGCAGTTCTCATTGGCCTCATTGGCAGAAACCTCAATCTGTGGGAAACCTTTCTCATTGGCCAAGGTTCACAAACTCTCTTCTAATCGTACTACATCTACATCAAAGCCAAGCTCATGCTCTGCACCAAACATGTATCTGGTACATATGAAGTGATGCCATTATGGCCAAGGTAAAGGTGGTATGGATAAAGACCTTTGCTCTTCTTTTCCTTAACCCACATATTATTTTCAACTTGAAATCACAGACTGGTGGTTAGTGAAAAATCTACGGATTCAAAAAGCAAACTTCATGGGAGGTCACCTCTACTAAGACCACTGCTCAAGCAATGTCCACCAGAAGGTTTTGCCTAAAGTCCCTCATACAGACAGTATCACCCACTCAAAAGGGAAGCTCTGTTGAAAGGCTCAAAAAAGACTTATGGAACAGAGAAGTTACTCTACCTTTCTTCTTTGAATTGATCTAATTTTGTTTTTCCAATTTTGATTAAGTATAAATCTCTAGAATTTCTATTTACTCTACCCATCATCTTCATCTTTTCTTCTCCTTTCATTGTTCTCCTTGTGTTTTGATCCATCTTCATTCCAAACTGGTAGATGATTGAAGGAATGTGTGTTTATGTGTATAAGGAAGGGGCCTAAACTTCCCAGAATTTCTTCCATTCTAATTTAACTTTTGGAAACTCCTCATTTATATAAATTAGTTTTTAGAGATGTTGGGGAGAAAATGAAAAACTGTTTTATCTAAAAAATATTTTTACTGATCAGTATTTTATCACATTACTTGAAATATGAGCTTTTGCCATAAATATTTGCTCATTTGATAAACAGATATTTTGTTCAAGCTGAGGATGTGGAGATAAAAGCCACAGTTCATGTCTTCAGGGGCTAATGAGGAAACCAGTGAACATATTACCACAGAGTGTGGTAAGAGATATGGTAGAAATAAGCAAAGGGTGCTACTGGAGTACTCAGGAAGAGCAGCTTATACAGAATGCAAGGTTAGGGGAAAGCTAGAAAAGATTTCCTGGGGAAGGAAATGCCTGAGTAGAATTATAAAAAAGAGGGAGAAAATGTTAACTTGTCAAAACGAGTGTTAAAGGGAATTTGAAGCAGATGAAGTAGTATGTGTTAAGGCAGGGATGTGAGACACACTAATGGATTCTGGGAACTACAACAATGATAGGCTGACACATGTCTGATAAAGGCACAGGTTGATTCACTTACTATCCAAAATATGCAAGGAACTCATACAGCTCAGTAGTAGAAAAAAAGAAAAAAAAATGGGCAAAGACACTAAATAGACATTTTTCTAAAGAACACATACAAAGGCCAAGAGGAACATGAAAAGGTTCTTAACATCATTAATTAGGGAAATGCAAATCACAACCATTAAGAGGTATCACCTCACACCTGCTAGAATGGCCATTATCCAAAAGACAAGAGATAACAAATGCTGGTAAGGACATTAAGGGGACCCTCATACAGTGTTGGTGGGAATGTAAACCAGTACAGCCAGTAAACAGTATGGATTTTCCTCTCATGGTTTGGGAGTCTGAGCCCTGCATAGGGCTCTGCAGCTGACAGTGTGGAGCCTGTTTAGGATTCTCTCTCTTCCTCTCTCTCCACCCCTCCTATGCTGGTGTGCTCTCTCTCAAAATAAATAAACCTTAAAAACAAACAAACCATTATCTCTAAGGGATATCTGTACTTCCATGTTAACTGCAGCAAGATACACAACAGCCAACATATGGTAACAACCTAAGTACCTATCAGTGGATGAATGGATCAGGATATGTCTATTCAGACTTAAAAAAAAAAAAAAAAAAAATCATGTCATTTGCCACAATATGGATGAACCTGGAGGGCATTATGCTAACTGAAATAAGCAACAGAGAAAGGCAAATACTGCATGTTATCAATTTTATGTGAAATCTAAGGAGAAAAAAATGTTGTGCTCCTAGAAATAGAGAGTAGAAAACTGGCTGCCAGGGGCTGGGGCAGCAGTAGGGGTGATGGGTTGTGGAGAGGATAGTAGAAATAGGGGGACATTGGTAAAATGGTACAAACTTTCGGTTAAAAGATAAAAAAAGTTTGAAGATCTAATGTATAACATGGTGATCATAGTTGACAACACTATTATATAGTTGAAATTTGCAAAGACAGTTTTCAGGGTTTTTTTTTTTTAAGGATGATAGGCTGAAGGTAGGGTAGGGTGGCAGTGCTCTGAGTGAGCCGTCTTGTATCAGTTTACAGAGCCAACTGTGAACATCTCTTCCTAATTTCATCCTGTTCAGTGGCTTACTTGGCAGCTTGAAATTGGCTTGGTGGGAGTGTTTACACCACAGAAATTGGCAAGCACTACAGATTGGGGCTTTTACTCCCTACTTCCCTGAGAATTAGACATTTGCCAGCAGTCTAGTGGGTTTGAGGACCAGGAAGGAGTCAAGACTAACGTAGGAAACTTCTTGAATATACATTAAAGAGTGTGGATTTTACTTTGAAACCATTGGGGAGCCCTCCAATTATTTTAAGGGACACAGTAACACAAATGGGTTTGCTTTCAAGAAAGATTACTTATTCCAGCAGCAGTCTGGAGACAAATAGATTGGTTGGGGATGAGAATGGAGCCATTAAGATCTAGTTTTATCTAACTAGCATAATTTCAACATACTAATAAAGCAAAATCTATCTGGAATGATAACATACAATTTTCTGTTTCTCCTTCGTGTATCTACAGAAGGAAAGAAGCAGTAAAGATTTTTAAACTTCACATTTACTATGAATGAGGCCAAATTTTATTCTGAAGAAGGAATAGAAGAAGCAGGCTGAATTAGATCACACTGATGGAGAAGGTTGAGATAAGGTGAGAGATTCTATGGAAATATTAAGTTCCTACATTAAATAAGTGTTGTTAGTTGCACCTAAACCAGCATCTGGAAAAGGTGCTTAGAAAGTCTTAAATAAGGCTGGTATATAGAATAAGAATGTCAACTTGGGTTAATGAATGAGAGAGGTTGTGTAAACTATTACTTAATCCTAGTTGAGGGTTTCCTGAATCACTGGGGATCTGGGCTGAGGTTGACAGACAAAAATAAGGTTAGAAGGAAATAGAGCATTAAACAAACAATAGTTCAGTTTAACTTGTGATTTAGCCAGAGTTCAGATTATAAAATAAAAGCCTCTTGCTAGTAGCAAGAAAGATAAAATGAAGCAATGTCAAGATCATTACTAAAATAATTATCCACCCATTCACTGGAACAGAGATTTTATTATATTTCTACAGTGAAAATAGAAAATTTGACTATTTCTTAGCCAGTTTGTGAGTATCTGGCATAGAGAGTATTTAAAAAAGCACTGGGAGTTCTAAAAACAGCTGGTTCTAAGGGCCCAGACAATGAAGGAAAAGCTTTAATATCTAAAGTTCACACAAATACTAAATTAATATTTACTTATGAAAATTTAGATGTTTACTTTTCAAATATTTAATAATCTCTTCTTTCTTATGAGTTCATCTGCATTCACTTGGATTGTTATCTTATCCCTAGGGTCATAAGATACTCAATATCATATCATTTACACCAGGACTACCCTAGATCTTGAAAAATTTTGATTTATTTTTTAAAAAAGAGCATTCTTGTTAGATGTGATAAGGTCCTGGTGTTTATTTTTCTGTGATCTATAACTGTGCCACAAACAGTGAACTTCAAATTTTCAATAGTGCCACCATGCCACATACTCAGGATCACAAAAAGCATTGTTTGCCTAAAAATCTGAAATTAGTGTTTTTGTTTTCTTAAAAACATATCTACACGGAAAATACCATAGGGACACCTGGGTGGCTCAGTCAGTTAAGCATCCAATTTTGGCTTAGGTCATGATCTCACAGTCCATGAGTTCAAGCCCTGTGCTGGACTCTGTGCTGAAAGCTCAGAGCTTGGAGCCTGCTTTGGATTCTGTCTCCTTCTCTCTCTGTCCCACCCCTGCGTGCACTGTCTCTGTCTCACTCTCTCAAAAAAATAAATAATAAACACTAAAAAAATAAAAAAAAGAAAATACCATCATGATTGTCACAATTTATCATAATATATATTTTTTAAAACAGGCACATTATTTTAGTCTTCTTTGTGCATGTAAAAAAAACCTGACCTTTAAATGTTAATTACAGGTTATACCTGCTATTGTTAAACTACCATTTATATATTACTTACCATTTTGAAACACTGACTAATATTCTCAATATTGGGCCAGTAACAGAATTGATCTTGTGTTTTGTTTGCCCAATTCTATTTGGAATCAATATGTTTGTTATGACTCTTCAGAAATCAGAGGGAGTTTAGTTGAAAGTAAGAAACACTGCCCATTTTTTTCCCCTATCAGCTCTGGATAGACCCAGTGTAACTGGTATTTTCAAATTAGAAATATTTCTCAATTACTCTTACTAATACATTTACTGATTCTTGTTTACCATGATGTTGGAACCACAAATAAGTTTACATTAATGAATCCTCAGATATATTATAATGAATCATCAGATATATTCTATTTTAAATTCCTCTTCTTTATTCATTTAATTCAGTTCCTTAAGTACCAGGATCACCTAATGTGACCTCATATTCACCTCTATTACTGTACTTCAGAACATTCCCAGAGTCTCAGACCCTTACATATTAATGAACATATTTAGAAAAATAATCTCACCTATTATCTTTTTTAAGGTTTTATATATCCACCCACTCCCCCTCTCCCCCCAAACTGTACTCTTATAAACTATCTCTGACATTCAAGATTCTGGTTACTTTACTGGAAAGTAAATATAGTCCTTTGCCATAATTATAGCCTTCAGGAAGGGACAAGCCAATGACCTCTCTGACTTGCGGGCATAGGAACGAGCCCTAAGGATTATTAAATGGCTCCTACTCCCTCATCTTTTCCGATAGGTCACTCCACTTCTTTCTTAGCCAAACAAAAGTTAAAAAAGTGAGCAAGAAAAAGGTGAGTATGTCTTTGGATTCCTCACACGTATTTTTTGCACTTGCATTTCAAATCTTCATAGCTTCTGGGGATGGCAAAAACAGTGCTTTTTACGGCCCTCACAAAAATACATTTGTAGATATTATCAAGGGCTTTTATCCAAACACTGTAGCAATTTAGATGATCTCTATTTACTGTCTAAATGTACAGATTTCTTTTGGAATACAAAATCAAATAAAATCAGCACTATTTTTTGCCAAATAAAATCAACACTATTGTCTGTTGTCTGCAAGGCATATATACCCAGCTACAAAGAAACATGACAAACTGCCTGCCCTCTAAGACCTTAAACTTATTTAGATATTTGCATGATTATGTATATATAAATAAATATGATTAAAATGAAAGAGAAAGGCAAAATGTCTGCAGTTAGGGATGCATTAGAACAACATAAAGGCAGCAGTAACTAGAGGACACGGCCCCGTACATTCAGTAGGTGCTCATGACATCCTCGTGAGTCCCGGGAGCACTTGTCCTTCGGCCCTCTAGGGCACATGATTCACATGAGAATGAAATGGTCTAAAAGAAGGCAGTTGTCCAGAGGACGGTATATGGATACAGAAAGACAATATGATTTGGGCCCACTTCAGCATCACATTCCCTTTAATTCCATCAATTTTTATAATTTTGATAGTTTCAAAAGAGCTTATTTTGTGTGTTCTTGGATTTATGATTCACTTTGGCATAGGACTTACTGGTGATAGGACAATCCCTTTCATCCCCAGGAAATGCAGATTCTTCTGCTGCATAGGATCCCAAGTGCTGGCTACAGAAGAAAGGTGAGAGGGACGAGAAAGAAACAACTTGGACAGATACAAGAAACCTCTACTTTTCAGAGCTGATTAAAGTGACAGGCTACGAGAGGAGGGTGAATAAGTGCTACCTGCATTGTGTCTTTAGCTTCTAGAAATCTACATATTATCTTCTTCAGACTAAGAATTACCTAATGAAAAGTAACTCAATTCACTTAGAAATCAAAGAAAAGACAAACTTTATATAATTAACAACTTTTTAAAAAACAACCTGTTAAAGTTATAATCTCTGGCATAGCTCTACCTCTTGTGATATATTTTTCTAACTATAAAATAACATGCACTCATATCCAGAACCCACTTAAAAAAGCTGGTTAAATGGAGCACCATGTAGTTAAGACCTCAAATTCATGAAAAAGATAGTAATCATAAGTTTATTAAATACTGGCTATGTAGTTGGCCTTGTGCTAAAGACATATGGCTTTTCTAAAATTTTGGGCTTTATGTAAAAGTTAACTTTCATTTCCTTTCGTGGCCTTTTGTGACTACACCATTAAATTAACATATTCCTCCTCACATTCACAGATTTTTATTTCTTTCACAATATATTTCATAAACTATCATGATATATTTATTGGTGTGACTGAGTTGTTCTTACTGACATCTCCCCTAGTGTGTCTTCTTCATAAAGACAAGAACCATGGCTATGTCATTCACCACTGTAATACCTGAAAGGCCAGGCACTCCATATCTAGTGAATTTCTTGTTCAATCTTGACTGTATGAATACATTCCTTTCTCTGAAAGGGATTTCCCTTTTGCTGAAAACAATGATCACAAGTTTTTGGTCATTTTATGCACTAAATAAAATGATTAGGCTTCTAGAACTTGGCTTAAACTAGTAAGATGAAAGAACAAGCATGTAATGAGAGTAGCTTTAAATAAAATGGGAAATTTTGCACATTTTACTGTCAAGATAATTTTTACAGATATTTGTTTTTGCTATTGACTGCCACTGCATTAGTGCTTATATCGGCTTAATGCATTAGCACTAAATACTATTGATTCACTCAGCTAACAGACCAATTTAATCTTTGCATTTTTCCCATTTGCTGTGCACCACTTCACCTATAGTTCAGTTAGTAGAGCGGCTGCTACCTGCAAGTGTTAATCAGATTTTAAATTTAAAATGTCACTGAAAAATTTAATATGATACAAATTTACACTTTTCTGGTACATGGACACAAATTATAGCGAAGCAGAATAATGCATATATTTTGACATGACAACTTAGCAAACTTAATTTTCATAAAATCAGCTCTAGAAAAGAGTGCTTTACAAATCAAAACTGACCTTAATTCACCCCTTTTACCTAGAACATGATTTGAAATGTCACCTACCATTTTAATGTCCTCTGATTGATGAACATTTTGGTGATTTGCCCAAATAAGACAACTGAGGTCAGACTTTAGTCTGAACTCACAATTTTTTTTTTCAGTTATGCTATTCATAAGTCATTTTCCTTTACTTGTGAGCATAGAGTGGTGGAAATAGCCTTTATTCTACATCAGCACAAATTTGTAAGATATTTTTCTGTTCTCTTGTTGAAAAACCAGAGAATATTTTTGAAATATAGAAGGTAGACATACTTGATCTGCTCTAAATTAGCCTAGGTCTAGGGTGAAGTGTAGTAAACTTCTTCCCCAAGGCTTTTAAGAAAGTAAGTCAACACTGCTCAGCAAGTAATTCATATGCAAATGAAACAGCCTGGAACATTTTAGTTAGAAAAAATATATAATTAGCAGACTGGAATGTATCCAGGATACCAGAATCACTTACCACATTCACTATTATTAAAAAAACAAACACATACACACACACAACAAAAACAAACAAAACACCCCAAAACACCCTAAGGGAGTTTTAATGACTTCAAGAGTAGTTGAGCCCTTGGTTTCATTCCCCTGACACAGGAGCCCTTTACAGCCCTCTGGCTGCTGGAGATGTGACTTCCAGCACTTATCAGGGCACTGAGTCATTCTGGACTCCGTGTGCCCTCCGTATCTGTGTCAATTCATGAATAAGCAATGGCAGAAATTCCTCATGGGTATTCTATCCAAATTATAACAGATCCTCAATTTTCTTCTTAGGGGAGATAATAGTGTAGGGCGGGATGATGATTGATAAGACAGAAGTATCATAAAGGTGTAACACCCAAACTTTGATATATTATTCTAAGTTAAAAAATCCATTATTACTCAAGGAGGTTTAATATTTTTATCAAAATGCAGGATTCCACATGTTTTCATTTGCCTCTAACCATGTAGTAGTGTGACAATGAAAATATCATGTATCAGAACTGACTTAACACTTTAGTTTTTAAAAAAACAATTTTAAGACTAATTTTTTATATGAACTCCTTATTGTTTGCTACATTAATTTTACCAAGTGAATCTCTATGTAGAACCCAACTACTTAAATAAAATGCAGATCATACCACCTGCTTCAAAAGGTATTAACAATGAACAGTTAATTCAAAATGCATTCATCATATAATGGATCAATATAAGCCACAGGTAAAGCCTACCTACATTTTTTGGTGACGGTGTCAGCACTAACTGTATTTCTTTGCTGTTATCTTATAAAAATGTCATGCCCTTGCTTTTTTATTCTTTCCTCGGGTGGACTTTTGAATAAACTACCAAGTGGTTTAAAGAAAGGTTAGCAGGAGGAAGAGAAAGAGTAGAGGATATTAATGGCTCACTGTAACACATTTTCAATACCCTTTGGATGTGCTCTGTGATTTCAGAGAGAATCACAAAATTCTGGAAAGAAAGTAATTTTAAATTCTTTTTAATAAAATAATGCAATATGCTACTTTCCATGGGATGGTAGGATGTAGAATTCAAATAAGTAAGTTAGGGAGCAGTGATGCCCTGAGCCCGGTTGAGAATAAATGAGTTTATGAGAGGAGATTTATGGGAGGAGAGGAATCAAGTTAAAATTAACAAATTTCTACTCAGATTTTTAAAACAGTATATTGAATCCTTATACCTCAAGGATTTTCTTTCTTGCAAGATTTTGCTTTGGTAGCTTTTACATTTGGCATAAGGCCAAGGTATTTAGTGTTTAGAATGAAGAATCCTCAAAAACATTTTTCATATAGGATAACATTCTCTCATTTCATAGCATAGGAAGTAAAAAAAAAAAAAAAAACCAAAACCCTGAAATCCAACTTCACATTTTTCATCCCTAATCCAAAAATATTCTCTTGAGAGTGCTAGATTGTTTAAATAAGACATGCCAAACCAGTATAATTACATGGATGTTATTTGTAACACTGACTCCACATTCCCAGTTCAAATGGTACGGTGTGTGGGAGATTACAGATATATGGCCTATAAAGAGTTATAAATCTTTGTTTATTTTATTAAATATTACGAGACATGCCCTGAGGATGACAGATCAATAATGGTCCTTGTGGTTTCCTGATGGAAGGCTGCAATTATTTTCTTCCATTACAACTTAAATGTAACCCAATTTTACTCATCTATCATTTTTATAATAGTAATAAAGAAACATCACTATATGTTTATTTTTCTGCCTATTCCTATTATTCCTCGTTTGCATCTTGTTTTGATTTTGTTTTCATTCAAAACTGTTCTAATCACTTTGCTTTCCTCCTCTAATGGCTCTGAGTGGTGACCCTTTAACTTTGGCACTCTTCGAAACGGAGATGGAAAATTACTACTTTAGGTTTCCTTTATTTTGGGAAGTGGTTGGCTACTCTTTGAATTCGAGTATAAATGATATTTAAAAACAAGGAAACTTGATACAAACAACCTGTGAGGTTGACTTTTTCTAAAACAGCATTATCTGCAATACTCTTGCAGAGTATAATTTAAATTACATAAGCCTAGTATCTTACAGTGCCATGGATAGTTAGAATTGAAAGTTGGGAACAGAAGCACACGTTATAACTCCTAGCTTGACTAGAGTACAATTCTGTTTCAGTTATCTTTCTCTCTTTCCTGAACTACCACCACTCCCCACCTCTCTCTCCCTCCCCCCTCTTTTTCTTCTCTCTTTTCTGAATCACCAAGTTTTATGAAGGACTTATATACAAATTAAGTATTATGGAGGTAGGTCACTCATAACAGGAAGAGAGATAAGTGAAAGATTTTCATGAGCAGTAGAACCAGAGTGTACTTCTTCCAGAAAATGCAATAATCTAAATTTGCCTTTCTTTACATAAAGAATTGCTTACAATATTCCTTACAATAACTGTTGCTATTTATTAGGTGTCAAGGACTAAATTAGGGTCTTTTGTAAACATTATTGCACTTGTTTTCATTTTTTTAAAAATGTTTTATTTATTTCTGAGAGAGAGAGAGAGACAGCGTGAGCAGGGGAGGGTCAGAGAGAAAGGGAGACACAGAATCTGAAACAGGCTCCAGGCTCTGAGCTGGCAGTCAGCACAGAGCCCGACGCGGGGCTCAAACCCACGAACCGTGAGATCATGACCTGAGCCGAAGTTGGACGCTTAACTGACTGAGCCACCCAGGCGCCCCATTGCACTTGTTTTTCCAATGGTCCTTCATGGAGGAAAATGGGTTCAGAGAATTTAAATAATGCTCTTGTGACCAGGCAGGTATAAAATGATGGGGTACAGATTTGAACCCAGATCTTTGACTTCAGTCTTGTTCCTTTAGACCATGCTGTTGTCTCCCAAAGAGCTAAATTTGTGGCCATCCTTTTTCCTTTTTTTTTTTTTAATCTTTTATAGAAAGAGAGAAAGTACAAGCAGGGCAGAGGAATGGAGGGAGTGGGGAGAGAGAGAGGGAGAGGGAGAGAGGGAGAGAGAGAGAGAGAGGGAGAGAGGGAGAGAGGGAGAGAGGGAGGGAGAGAGGGAGAGAGGAAGAGAGGGAGAGGGAGAGGGAGAGAGAGTAGCTTAAGCAGGCTCCATGCTCAGTTCAGAGCCCAACACAGGGCTCAATCCATGGGACCCTGAGATCATGACCTGAGCCAAAATCAAGAGTGGGACACTCAACCAACTGAACCACCTAGGTGCCTTAAATTTATGGTCATATTATTGTTCCAGGTACTTTATATATATTATCCCCAATTTTTACAAAACCGTGTGAAGAAGGTTTGTTCTCTACATATTACAAACAAGGAGACGGAGTCTAAGGAGTTAAGTCAAGTGACAGAAGTCACATAGTTGATGTGCAATAAACTGGGGCTTCCATCCAGCTGTGCCTGGCACCAAACTGCTTGCTTTTCCCCTTCAACAGATCAACCACTGGTCATTAAGATGTTGGTGAAAATATTTTTTACTACATGACTACTCATTCATTCAAATGCTTACATATAGAGCAAAACTTTAAAATGGGATTGGAAGAAAAAGTGTAATGTGGTAATCGTATTTTCTGGTTAGGCAAGAGATAATTGCAAAAACTCTTTTTCTAATTCCACTGTGATTAAAAATCTTTCCAAAATGTATTAATCTACCTCTCTTAGTAAGTATAATTTAGGTAATAGGGTCTAGAGATTTGGGGATTGAGAAAATTCTTTAATTCAATATGGATCCCGTTTTTAAGGAACTGGGCCAATGTGTATTGATTCTATTTTTCCCCAGAAAAATTTTTGTGTTAGTAAATCCCTTAGATGATACTGTTGAAGAGTCCCATTAATATGCTTAAAATAAACAGAATTTTTAAAATTTTTAATTTTTTTTTTCAGGAATAGAATTTAGTGATTCATCACTTACTTACATATAATACCCAACCCGGTTGAGTGCTCATACCAACAAGTGCCCTCCTTACTGCCCATCACCCATTTAGCCCCTCCCCCCCATCTAAAACCCTGCCAGCAACTCTCCATTAGTTCTCTGTATTTAAGAGTCTTTTATGGGTTGTCTCCCTCTCTGTTTTTATCTTATGTTTTCTTTCCTTCCCCTATGTTCATCTGTTTTGTCTCTTAAATTACACATATAAGTGAAATCATATGATATTCATCTTTCTCTGACTTATTTCGCTTAGCATAATACACTTGGGTTCCATTCATGTTGTTGCAAATGGCAAGATTTCATTCTTTTTGATCGCCGAGTAATATTCCATTGCATGTATATACCACATCTAAAATGAACTGAATTTTTAATATTATTTATCCTCAAATTTGATTTACAAAGTCTCCATATTATGGGACGTTTTCTCACTTATTTTGAATAATAATGTACTGTTTAGGGAATATGCATTAGACTAAAACAACTTCAGTCAACATACCATACCAGTCAACAAAATATACCAGTCTGGGATGTTTATAGAGGTCAAATGATGAATGAGTGAAAAGATGGTTAAGATATTTAAGACTAAAGATTTAGTAATTATTTGTGGGTGTTTAATCTCATAATTCTAAGTGCCGGAAATCACCGTAAACATATCCTTTAAGAATCATTTTCAAAAGCAACATAGAAAATGGTTACATTGTGAAGATCAAGAATTTATTTTTATAGAACTGATATAATCAACTCTAATATTACATGAATGGGTACATATGGCTGAGGATAAGTTTCCAGAGACAACATCTATGTAGAATCAAAGAGTTCTGAAGCACAGACAACTTAGATGGGAAGATGATGTGTTCTAGAAACTATCAAATGACTCAAAAGAGGGCTTTATAGATGTCACCAATATGAGAAGTATAGACCTGTTTCATAAAATGTGAGTGGGAAAAGCAACCTAATACGTGACCTGAAATCTACAAGT
This sequence comes from Proteles cristata cristata, assembly GCA_017311185.1. NCBI lineage: Eukaryota > Metazoa > Chordata > Mammalia > Carnivora > Hyaenidae > Proteles > Proteles cristata. The sequence goes on from JAESUZ010001987.1 coordinate 887,866, forward strand.
CAGGCTTATATACTGGCTGGAACCCTACAACTTAAAGATCCTTTTTCTGTCTGATCCTGTGATAGAAACCCTTTTTGTACATGGTAGAAGCTCAAAGACAGCCAGAAAACACCTGCCATGGCTTTGCTCACACACTGAGGAATCGGGCAGAAGCCTTAGCACAAAGTTACCACTGCAGCTTTCCTTGTCTACAGAGCACACAACAGTCCCTCCATAAAGATCTGATGGGTTAGAGATGTTAATAACAAAACTATAATATATGTGCTTATTCACCAACCTTTATGCTAAAACAAAAGCTCAGTTCCAAGAAATTATTAGAAGGGTCACCTGATATCTTGCCAAGAAAAGTTGCCAAGACAAAATGGAGTCATCTTATTGCTTAGTCTTCCCAAATAGGTTTGATTTTATAAATCATTTGTGTGAGTAAAGGCTCCTAGATGCCTTCATTTTAAGAAAAAGCTAGGAAATGACTGTATGCTGATTACTGGAAGAACCTGAGCTCTTTCTGTGGGTTGGTATATGAAAACTGACCATGTAGGTAATCTCATTCTCAGAAGAATTTTGATATTTAGTAACCAGAAAAGATAAACAGGCAAATAAATAGAAGAGGTTGGAATGTATTTGTCTTTATGGAATTTAGCCAGTGCAAAACTTGGCTTCCCTCATAAGAAGGCTATGTTGGCAAGCTCCATCTTGTTTTCCACAAGAATTTTGCAATGGGAATGATAATGATTTCAGGTGCAGTTGGTACATTTTGGGCATTTTTTCCCTGCATGCTAAAACTGACCTGAGTTTCACTGGATAATATTGCCTTTTTATTTCCCTTGTAAAACACTAAGAGAGTGAAAGGGATTAAAAAAAAAAAGTTCAAGTGTATTTTGAGAATTTCTAGAATTGATAAGTTTTTTACATGGTGGGGGGCTAAAACGTACAAAATAAAATAATGAAATGAGATATCAATATACCTTTATAAGGTAAAGTCTCTTTTTAATTTTTAATAGAACAAGATTTAAATAGCAAAGTCATGTGCTTTAGAGGCCCTGGAGGAACTTCTAATAGAATCTTTAAAAACTCGTGTTTCTGATGTAATTTATTGGATACAAAGAAAGTGTTTTCTCTGGAATAGTATTAATATTACATTTTCCCCCTAATTTCAAGTTTCTGAAAGTTCTTTTGTTTCCTTCACTCTTTTGTATTTTCTAGTGAAAGAAAAGGGCAGCCTCATGAGGCATCTTTATTGCTTCTTATAGAATTTGTAACATATACGATATGGATGCAGGGAGAAATAAGTTCTATTTGGGATTTATGCATGCATATTATTTTTTATTCCTAGACTTTGGAGGGGTAAGGAGGGAAGTTATGTCTTTAGTTCACCAAAACATGAATTCATTTTCTCAGCATTTTCTAGCTTTATTAAGTAGTTATTTGGAGTTTCCATTTGGGGAAGTATCCCAGACGTTTCAGCAAAAGTGAACCAAATGTTTCTGAATTCATATGTCTTTGGTACCCTTCAGCAAATTATATACTCTCTTTCCTCAAGGATATGTTTAATGTTTTTCCTGCTTACAATTTCAACCTTATTTCTGAAACTGAAAGCTACTAGAGTAGAGAGATGTGGATTTCCAAAGTCAAACCATCTCCAGAAAAGCAATACTATTTGTTCATCCAATTATGATCACTAGGGGTCATTATGTTAGGAGTAGCCAGGTTCACATGCTCAAATCTGGGTCCAAACCAAAAAGCCTAAAGCCACAATGAACTCTTGTTTCGGTGTTCTTCTTCTAGCACCGAGTGATCTGATGGCTAATAGGATAAACCCCCTGGGGATAGCTGATATATACATCTGAATCAACATCTAAATCAAAGCAAGGAGACTATTCCTAGCACTTCCTGTGAAAGTATCATTTCATGTAGGCTTAAACAAGCATTGATAACAACCAGGTAAAAGTACCTAACTAGAAGGTGGTAGAACATGTCCATTCAAGTAGAAAGTCCATGCAAGTTCCAAAGGAAGGATTTAGGAGCAAAAATTTCCTCTAGTTTTCTAAGTTATTCAGAGAAGTGTATTAGCAGATTTAAAAATATTTTATTTACCAACATTCTAGAAGAGATCTTTTGTTGGTTTGGTTTTGGTTAATTTTCAGGTAACGCTCAGAATATAAAGCATTTATTTGTATACCAGTGAGTGAATGGGGTCTTATAAGGAAAATGCCTTCAAAACTCCAAAAATTAACTTGAGCTTCTTATTCTAAATGTTGTAAAGACTGCATTGAATCTCCGTAATTGTGTTTTACAGGAACTGCTGTTGTGTTACTTTACTTTATGTGTTTACTTTATGTAAATCTGACCAGAACTATTAAAACTTCTATGAGAAATAAGTTTAATAATCTGAAGTGTTGGGGCACCTGAGTGCCTCAGTCGGTTAAGCATCTGACTTCGGCTCAGGTCATTACCTCGTAGTGCGTGAGTTCAAGCCCCATGTTGGGCTCTGCGTTGACAGCTCAGAGGCTGAAGCCTGCTTTGGATTCTCTCTCTCTCTCTGTCCCTCCCCTTTGTGTTCTCCCTCTCATAAATAAATAAATAAACAAACATTAAAAAAAAATCTGAAGTGTTGACAAACACGTAAACCCAAACTGTAATACATATTTTCTTTTAGAACCACATTAATTTCTCTCATGCTATGATTTTACAATTAAAAGAAGAGTCAATATTTAAATTTTCTTGGAAAGAATGTATAAATATTTTGGATAAAGGCCATTTATCAAGCACCAAAAAGCCTTTGGTATTCTTTTCTACTTATTCTACTTATACATTATAATTTATAAGTGGGAAATAAATGTGACTTACCCTATTAAAGCAGTGTTCGTGGTTGGGTCCATAAAAATGTTGAAGACATCTCACGTTGTTTTTGTTTACAATCTTGTTGAAGAATTCATTGACATACTTTATAGGGAATGCACAGACGGCAGAGCGATTCATTGGTTCAGCAGAATCTGGCTTGCTTTGTGCAAACACTCCATAGAGAATGTCATCATTCAGGTTGGCACCTATTTGTTTAGCAAGGTGGGCCCCAGGCTTACTGACATATGCAGCCTGGAGAATATTAAACACTTCCTCCCTTGTGGATCTCTTTCTTCTTTTTTCCGTGAGGATACATTCCAGAGGCATTTCCATGTAGGAATGCAGTCCAGAGTCTACAGAACAGAATCTGATTATTCGTGTGTGAAAAGTCTGAGCATCTAGAGTTTCTCGCTGGACTGTCAAAAAATAAATAAAATGGTTGCTTTCAAAGGCGTGGACATACTTAATAGGGTAGGAATCTCTGAACTCAGGTAGAACATCAATATAAGACTGGTCTGTTAAAAACTTAAAGCTATCTTGCGTTTCCTTTAGCCTTCTCACCGATATCGAATGCAATGAATGATCTGGAAGGTAAGAGGAATTGATGGTATTGCCCACGAAGAAGTTGATAAACCGATTCTTTTCAGATATCAGGACTTTGGTTCCCAGGGGACTCACCACACAGTCAGGACAGTGACTGGACTCTTCGTCTGCCTGTGGGGAGTACATGCAATGAACTTCTGACTGTATGTCAGCAGTATTGCTGGGTGGAAGGACATGTCGCTGGCAGGTCCCTCTGCGGACACTGCCACAGCTAATCAGTTGGTCATCATAGTACGTGTCAATAAGTAGAGCCATGTTGATGTTATCTTTCCAAACACCACCTGATAAATTGGCTTTGTGGCTGCAGTCCTGACATGGGAAACAATTAGGGTGTTCCAGCACAGGCCCAGTCTTGTACTCAGCAACCTTCTGAAGGTCCTTGTCATTTAAAACATAAATATAGTTAACTGCACCAAGGTAGATATAATGCTTGTGTAAAACAACATTCTGGATGGGCGTTTCTGCAGTGAAATTGGGAAGCTGATACTTCATGTTCACATTCATCTCAGACTTTCCTAGTGCCTCTCTGCACTCCCCAGAGCTCTTCTGCACCAAGGTCAACAGAAGCACAAGGATGCCAGGTGCAAGCACAGCAGGGGTCTTCATGGTGAGAAGCATATCTGCCAAAACATGTTCAAGGCGAGAACAGTTTAGTTGTCATTAGAAACAAAGAAACAGAAAGAACTACACCAGTTAAACCATTAGAAACAAAGCTTCCTAACTGGAATTTTTACATCAAGTGAAAAAGAAAAACTCTAGCTGGTTTCACATAAAGATGCATTGTGCAGATGGACATGACTCTACATAGTTTAATTTTAGAACTCAAGCCAGAACGAGTAATTTTAGAGAACCATTATGAGATGCAAACAATGTTCTGTATTAAAGGCAATACAGCAACTAAGTTAGACTCATTTAGCAATGAAATCAGAAATAGCAAATTTCTTTCTTAACCCCTTGCTGGTTGTTTAATGTGGTTTAATATCTGTGGTTAATGACTAGGTTGATATTTAAGCTTTCTCAGTCAAGTAAAGGAACTGTGGTTCAGATTCATTTATTCTAGAAATCACAGCAGGCATTGTTTTCTTGGGAGCATGTAGAATTAGTAGGCTAAATTTAGCTTCCTTTTGGAAGAAAACAATCATAAATTCTAGAAGCAATATGATCACATGCTGTTTATAGGATTTTGTGTGGAGAGGAAAGGTATGGTTATAATTTGGCCATAGCTGACCTATTGTTTTGGATAGACAAATGCTTAAGATCACTAGAAACATAAAAACAACAAGCTGAAAATGTATAAAATAAAATGTTCATGTCTAAAGTCCTAAAATTTTTCAGAGAAAAACAACATACTGTTTCTTAACAAATCAAAAGCTATTTAGTAAAAAGAACATTATTTTAACATTCCATTGTATGCACATGGACAGTTATTTCTAACTAGTTTTCAACGAGTATATTTGTTTTCCAGTTTTGAAAAATTTAAGGTACACAGGTTACAAACATTGTTAGTTCTTCCTATAAAAGTTGAAGGCAAGAGGCATCTGGGTGGCTCAGTTGGTTAAGTGCCTGACTTCGGCTCAGGTCATGATCTCAGTTCGTGGGTTCGAGACTCACATCAGGCTCTGTGCTGAAATCTTGCTCAGACCTGGAGCCTGCTTTGGATTGTGTATCTCCTTCTCTCTCTGCCCCTCCCCTGCTCACGCTCTGTCTCACTGTCTCTCAAAAATAATCTAAAAATAAATAAATAAAAGTTGAAGGGAAGATGGTAGGTTAGAAAGGAGAGGACTTAGAAGGAATAGAAACCAAATAGCTATTACTCTTTCCCCTCCTGTTTTACTGCATAATTCTGACAGGACAAAAGGAACCTTTAAAAACTTACTAGGCATTATAACTATGCCAAAGACTAACCTTAGCTCTACAAAATCTAACAACTAGTATGTGCATGGTTCTGTGCTTGCACTATGGAAATGGCATGTGGCACTTATTCTTCAGTAAACCTACAGTGTGGTCGAGAGACAACACACATACACAAATAACAAGAATACACAGCATTATAATATCCTGTCTAGCACTAACCAAAGCTAAAAGCATTAAGAGAGGGAGGCATAACTTGTACTTAGAATTATCATGATTATGAGCAGTTTGTGCAAAGATACAGAGGCAGGAGAGAGCATATGGCATGGCCAGAACTGCAAGTTGTTGAGCTCAGAGAAGTGGGGAAACCAAGGAAAGCAAATGGGGGAGATAAAAAGTGTTGGTGCAATATTCCAAAAGAGCAAAAAGAGGCATTTCCAAGAGCCTAGAACATTAAGAGACATCACTTTTTCTGAGACAGCAGGTGAGGATTAGTCAGATGAAGTAAGATAAGTACCGAGACACTGAAGGAGTTCAGGGAATATGATCTCAACATTCTAAAAATAAATTAGGGTAAATGACCATCACTAAAAGTAATGGTTTCAGAAGAGGGACTAGGTTCTTCACAGTAGAGAAACAGGTTTAGAATAGCTACAGTAAGGCATGCAAAAACAGGTCAACAGGAAATGAAAAGAAGGATTGCATAATAGGTGCAAGGGCTCCTAAGATAAAACACAACATGTTGTGGCTTTCTTTTCAAGTAGAAAGAATTCTAGCTGGACCAGAGGACAAAGCAAAATGACATTAAGGTGAAGAACTGAAAGAGGTATAAGTCATATAATAATAACAATAACATGTACTGAACACTTACCGTGTGCCAGGCATTCCGCTAAACCCTCTGATTTACTCTTTATAAGTGCCCTTTGTTTTCTTTTAAAGTTTCTTTATTTATTTTGGGTGAGTGAGTGAGAGAGAGAGAGAGAGAACAAGCGGAGAAGGGTCAGGGCTGGGGGAGAGAGGGGAGAGAGAATCCCAAGCTGGCTCCATACTGTCAGCTCTGAGCCTGATGAGGGGCTCACACTCATGACCCGGGAGATCATGACCTGAGTTGAGATAGAGTCAGAGGCTTAACTGACTGAGCCACCCAGACGTCCCTAAAACACCCTTTGAAGTAGAAAGTATTATTATTCTCTTCTTCCAGATCAGCAAACTAGCCAAAAGTCACACATTCAACCAAATTCAACCCCATGTCTGCCTGACAGGAATCTATCCAGGCTCTTAAATGCTTCCCTAGTACTGAAACAGCTTCCTGAGCTAAGGGGAGAGTGCACTGGGGCAGAAGTTAGTTAGACAATCAGAGTCCTGAGTCTTGTCCTTTCCCTCCCTAGCTACAGGACTCTTGTTAGTTCATCCACCTCTGTCTGAATCCTGGGGTCCAATATCCTCACATAATTGGTTTAAGTATGAAAAAGAGATCTCGTCTTTGAAAGCTTTGACCATTATATAGTGTATGTAAATATAAATGCAGGGTATTGCACTTGGTATTTACATATGTAATTCTCATTGTTCTGAAATGTACTAGTACACATTTTTGGCAATAGTGGGGGAAATGACAAGGAGAAGAGGAAAAGAAGGGTTTAAGACAAGTTTCCCCCTGAGAAGACACAATTAAATTAAATTCCAAACAAACTGCATATGTGTCTAAAACTTCTAGAATATATTATGCGGAAAAATTAAACAAACTTCTTGATATAGTATTAGTGTATCTCCTAAAATTGGGAACATTAGTCTGCTATATAATTTATCACTGAATTTTCTTTAGGAAAAACAATAAAGAAAGAAAATAAACGAACCATTACTGCCAAAAGATCAAAAGCATTACAACCAATTTGCATCTTAGTTGACATCCATTAATACAATGTGGAGGGTGAATGACTTTTTCATTTAGGCTTTTAGAAGGAGGCTTCAAAATTATCCTTTTTTTTTTTTTAATTTGAGGTAGTATATTGTTTTAAAAATAAGGTCCATATCTTAAAGTTGGTATATAAGTCACTCTCAGTACAAAGCCTCAATTAACTAAAATCCAAAAAAATGTACAAATATACTAATGGGCTTGTTATCTCACTTGATGAGAAGGCAAATCATAAAAGCAGTAGGATAGGAGGATATTTTTTTCTATTTAACAAAAACAAAACAAAACAAAACACACAACATTGCATAATATCCCTGGAGTTAGTTAACCCTGTCTCCTTCATCTTCTTTACATTCTTTTGATAGCAAACAGTGAAGCCATTTTTCAGATTGAGAAATCAAAGAATGGTTATTTTTTTAAAATTAAAGCAAAAGCCAGGACTAGAGCCCACTGTCAACAATAGGACTTTTAATTAAAACACGGGTTTCTGTTTAATCCTCAGATAATGAGAAAACTTAAACATTCCATTTCCTAGATCATTTCAATTAATTTAATCTCCTCCCCATTAACAAAGGTGTGTGTTGGTGAGACTAGATCTTCTCCAGGAAATGTCTGTCTTTCATAAGGAATGGAGGAGGAAGAGCTTTTGGAAGTATTTCTTACTAAGCTATGTAGCCTGATGACACTGCTGATTAAATAAGTGGCAGCTGAATAGTCAAGTGCACAGGCTCTAGAGACAGACTGCAAAGTTTAAAACCATTTGCTGTCTGTCTGTGTGCTATTTGGGCAAATAACTTCTCTGAGCCTCTATTTTCTCATCTGAGATATGGGAGTGATTATAATTGTCAGTGAAATCCAGACTAGTAGGGGAGACAGACAAATAGACCACAGTTTAAACTCAAGGTGGAAAGGTCTTGGGGATGGGGGGGGTCCCTGAAGGGGAGCTTAACCAGGCTCGGAGAGTCAGGCAGGCATCAATCAGTCATGGTCTTTTCCTCATAAGACATTCACAATCCTGAGGGGGAGAGTCTAAGTTTTGCTTGTGGCAGTGCAGCCAAATAGTTGTATGACTCAAAGCCAGTCACTCAATTTCTTTGGCCTCAGCTGCTTTCTTATTTGCAAAACGATAGTGTTGAACTCATTATGTGCTGGAGCCCTCTGGCTCATGACGGCCTATTGTGTGCCTCTCTTCCCAACTGTGAGTTCAGTGACCTACCTTGAAATATGCCTTGGGTGGAGTATTTACACCACAGAAATTGGCAAACATTACAAATCAGAGCTTTTTTCCTTCCTTGAAGAGATGATTATTAAATATAAGCACACTCCCGAGCTGAACTAATGACCTCCAAAGTTATTTTTTAACTGTAATAATTTTCAACTCTGAGACTTTTTTTACAATTATATTTTACTTCAATGCCACTGCGTTGGCATATATTGCTTTTTCCTTTCTATCTATATAATCGGCCAGATCGGGATGTGTGAGCAATTTTAATATTTATATTGGTAGTGACTCCAGAAATACTTTCACTTTTCATATATTTTTGTCTTGATACATTTATTCCTGTGATGTGCCTGGATCAGGCTTTCAATATAGAATGCTTTTACTGTTTGTTTTTTCTTTCTTTCTGAAATACTGGTGGCCATTTAACCAACCTTGAGCTCTTTACTAAAAGGCACATGTAAAGATGATTCAAACAGATTGACTAATTCATTCTCTTAAAATGTTGTACACATAGCAGGTGAAAATGAATCATCCATAAAACATTTCTTTATTTCTTTTCAGTTGATAGTTAAGATAATCTCACTGGCAAAACATTTCCTGGGAGTAATTATCTGAATGGCACCTTGGCTATTAAACTCGGTATTTAGGAGTATTTCCTCTAAAGAGGATTACTCTGTTAGCTAGGAATAGCAGCTCAGTCTAAACTTAAGACAAGCTACTCCACTCTATCTGCCATCTATCTGCAGTTTTCTTTCTTTTTAAAAAATATTTATTTATTTCTGAGAGAGAGACAGACAGACAGACAGAGTGAGCAGGGGAGGGTCAGAGAGAGAGGGAGACACAGAATCTGAAACAGTCTCCAGGCTGTGAGCTAGCTGTCAGCACAGAACCCAATGCAAGCCTCAAATCCACGAACCATGAGATCATGACCGGAGCCGAAGCTGGACGCTTAACCAACTGAGCCATCCAGGCGCCCCTGCAGTTTTCTCATTAAACTAACTTACACTGGTTTTTCATTTGCCAGAAATATATTTAATTCTCTAAGAATTTATTGAGTAGCCACCTGTGCCTATCACTATTACTACTGTTGGCACTGTCCTCATCAACAAAAACTTATCGCAAAGCACATGTGTGCTGTATTTGAGCGCTGATTCCTCAGGAAAAAAAACACCACAGATGTAACAGAATACACTTGTAAGAGAAACTTTCTAGATTTTGACAGAGATAACTTTGCTTTCTTTAGGAACTGATTTTCTTAAAATCATAATAATTTGCAATTATATAAATAGTACTATATAGTTTACAACCTCATCAGTTACATCCTCATCTTGATGCATAATTATAAGGTAAGCATTATTCTTGTGTTTTCAGATAATGAAACAGATTCATAGAAAATATTATGTAAAATGTACTAAACATGCATTACGGTTCTTGTTTCTAATGCTTTTAAAACATGTATCATGCTAATTTGAGCAGTTTTAAATTATCTGCATTTCCTAGAAAATATTTTTATTCAAAAGGTGTAATATTTTAGTAAACATTTGTTTTTACTTACCCAGTTCTCAATGTCTCTACTACTGGCAGCTCTTTTGAAAACTCCCCCTCCTATCTAATGGGGCTGTCATCAAATGCCTTACCTCCCTTATCACAAGGTGAGCTTGCAAACCAAGTTCATTGGCCTTTCAATGAACTTTTCCTTTGATGCAGAGCTTGGTCAGGATAAGCATGTGACCAAAGCAAGACCAATCAGAGTCTTTTTAAAATTTAGTACAGATACTTGCAGAGGACCTCTCTCCTCCGAAGATCACACACACTAAAAATGATGTTAACTTAAGAGTGTCCAATGCCCAACTTTTGGCATCCATTATGTGGAGAAATCCTGCATGAACAAGAAACTGACCCATGTGGCAGGAGAACCCAGACATGGAGAAAGGCACGTTATCAATGTTATTGTCTGAGCATCTGTGCCCATCATGTGTTAATAGGCACAGTTACTAATACACAGTTATTAATGGAAACCAGTAAAATCTTTCCTCCTTTCTTTCTCTTTCTCTCTCTTTCTCTCTTTCATCAGCAGTTTCATTGTGATTCTTTTATTCCTTGCTCCTGAAAAAGTGCTGACCAAATAATGTCCAGTTGAAAATACTACAATCCTGTGAATTCAAACACAAAGTCAAGTGCATAAAAGCAATTTTAAGTAAAATATTTGAGTTATTAGAATAAAGAACAAAGAAGGTTTCCTTATTTACTTGGATAATTACTTTAAATATATCACTTTGATGGGGCACCTGGGTGGCTCAGTTGGTTAAGCATCCAAGTTCAGCTCAGGTCATGATCTCATCATCTGTAGGTTCGAGCCTCGCATAGGGCTCAGTGCTGATAGCTTGGAGCCTGGAACCTGCTTCAGATTCTATGTCTCCCTCGCTCTCTGCCCTTCCTCCACTTTGCACGCTCTCTCTCTTTCTCTCACTCTCTCTCAAAAATAAATTTAAATATTTCACTTTGGATTTAGAAACACATCTATCAATTAAAATTTCTGAGGTGGTCTACTAGTTTTTCCTGCCATAAAATTCCAATTTTTTTCTATGATATTTACATAATGTAATCTCAAGACAGAGATAATGTATCTAAGTGAATAGGCAAGATATAAAAAGCAGAAAACATTTCAATCCTGCTTTTAAGTATTTAAAAGGGATTTACGATGATGGAAAATGGCTGAGGCCCCATATGAAGGAAATTGCAGCCATAAAAACAGTCATAGCTAAATCTCCATGAGGACTTGCAAGAGTGAAATCTTAAAAAAAAATTCTAAGCCTTTTCCACACTTATATTATTTCTATTAACTTTAAAAGTAGGCCCATAAAAGCCAAGTTAAGAGATCCTAATAGGAGATTCCTGATGTCATTTAAAATACTGTATTTATAAACATTCATTGCATGTGAAGAATCATATTATATCACACAATATTAGCCAAATGTTTGTCAACATTCATTGGATACCATGAGCTTACCAGATACTGAGAGTTCCTACTCTCAAAAAAGTATCCAGTCTGTGGATTTGAAGACAGCAAGATAAATGGTAAAAATCTAAGTGTATAACCTAAATTGAAAAGTGAATGGATCTATCAGGCTGTCGAGAAAGCAAATCTTAAAACATGCTTTGTTGAACCTTTGATTCTTATACCTAAAGATTTAATAGTGTTATGAACATCAAAAATGTCTAAACTGATGTTAGAAAGATAAAACAACACACCATATCAAAAACCCCACCTAATGTAGCCAGTTACTACTTTGACAGTGATTTCTAACAGTGAGTTGAGATGACAGAAGAAATCTTGAGAGTTTTCCCTCCCAATTTCTCTCATCACATTTAAATGATCTGAATACTCAGGAGTCAATCCTATGTCTAATATTTACAGACTAGTTTGTTTGACAACAGTCTTCCCAAAAGTTCATAAAACCTACTAGAAAAGAGGTGAGGTATAGTGGAAAGAGTATGGGCTTTGATGTCAGACTGAATTTGATGTGATGTGAATCTGGGCTTCACCTCTTACATACCTTGTGTCAGTTTCTTTAAAATGTGGGAATAATGATACACATCTTGCGGGCTGGTCATGAAGATTAAAGATAAATCATGAGACACTGGCATTAACAGATGCAGCATACACTGGCATTTAATAAAATGGCTACCATGCTTATCCTAAGTTGTGTTTTAGTCAGTTTTTTGCCTGCCTTCATCAAAAGTGAGGACTTGGCACAGTCTAGTGAGTGAGCCCACTCCAAATACTTGGTGACTACTTCATCACCTTAATTTTCACAGTTTAAGTACTGTTATTTCTTATTTTCCCACACTCTGGCCATTTGTGGTTTTTCTCTAAACCAGTCTCAAATTCTTGAAGTCCCTCTTAAGTTGTCCTCCAAGACAAAGGCCATGGTAAGGACCTTCCATTCTAAGGAAGAACAACAAAAAAGGAACCATTACTTTACCACTTTAAAGAAGAGCAAACCCACACCCTCACTTAAGTTTTAGCAAATAAAGATATAGTATTTCCAGCTAAATTGAATTTCTGATAATAACAATACTTTTTAGTATAAATATGTCCCATGAATATATTTTAAAAAGTTTTTTAATGTTTATTTTTGAGAGAGAGAGCATGAGCAGGGGAGGAGCAGAGAGAGAGGGAGACAGAATCTGAAGCAGGCTATAGGCTCTGAGCTGTCAGCATAGAGCCTGACATGGGGCTCAAACTCGAAAGGTGAGATTATGACCTGAGCTAAAAGTGGATGCTTAACTGACTGAGCAACCCAGGCACACCCCCCTCCCAAGAATATATTTTATATGACAATCCTAGTTGTAAGCAAATGGAGGAAAATCAGGAAACAACTACTCTTTTTACTAACAGAATTCAGACTGAAAAGATTTTGGCCAACCACATTTATCTATTGAGGTAGAACAGTATTTTTACAGTTTCTGTAGCACATAGATATTCCAAAACTATATATGATTATTTTGTTTCTGTTGTTTTGTTGCTGTGGGTCTAAAACATGCTGTTTTCAAAGTGATTATCTGTATACAGTAAGCCTTATTTGTACAGTAAACTTTACGCAGTAAACTGTTGTTAACGGGTGATTTTAAATATCACATGAAGATATAATTACGTGAAAGGGAGTAAGTATTCTTTTCTTTTTTAAAATTAAAAACCAAGGAAAAGATTCATGCATTTGTGGAGAAAAGTTATACTATATATGGCAGCCTGTCATTGACACAAAATTTCTAAAACAGGAAAAATATCTTTAGATTGATTTGTATACTTACTTTATGATAAAAAAGCTTATTAAAAATTCACATATAGGTGGCTATAGGAGAAAACAAGTTAAAATAAACTTGGTGCAATAATAATTTTCACTTGTTATAATTAATATTTTAGGGGCTCCTTTAAACACTGAGGCTTGAATACTATGCAAATGTTATTTCTTTGAAAAAGACCTAATTAGTAGTTTTATTCAGATCCTTATCCAATACTGCATCCTTTCTTCTTCCAATAAACATTTTAAAAGTTGAAAATGATAGATTTGCAGTGTTAGAAAAAGCCAACTGTGCATTTTCTTGTTGTAACATATGACTGAGACCATTGTCCAACTCTGATCTGGTAAGAATAAAGATAAAAGAAAAGAATTTCATTAAGATTATCCTTCATACATTCATAATCTGTTAGTAAACATCTTTGTCCTTTTAAGACTGGTGAAAATATTCAAGTTCTGGGAAAGAAGAATAAATGGACATTTGTTTTAACATTGTACATACTATAAAAAGTCCTATTGAGAAAATACATTGAACTGTCAGAGTTCTGAATGATTGGATAGGCTTTTGCCCCATTAATAAGCTGTAGGTCAGACAAGAATGTTTCATTACTCTTGAAAATGTGAACACTGAACTTTCACTATTAAGAAAGTGCTAAGAAGCTTGAAATCCTATAAAAGTACTTAAAAATAATTTTCTGCCTAATGGATAGGTATGATTTTATAGTTCAGATTGTGCAGAAATGCTACCAGTTTTTCTTCAATTAATCCAGAAACAGTGAATAACATGAAAGTACAAATCACACTTGAGAAACATCTTCCTAAGTACGTAAGTTAAAATAAGCTTGGCAACTTTTTCCAGCTGTATTCAAGTACAGGGTTGGAATAGGATAAACCTGACTGAATAGTCGGAATGTGAAGCACTGAGGGAGACCAGTTAGAAAGGAAGCTGGTACATTACTCATTAATGAATCAGACATATTTCCCTTCCTCAGTGTTTGAAAATGTCCTTGGCATAAGGCATGGTGAATTCCAAATGTGGGGAGCTGTGCTCAGAATTGGGTCTATATAACTGATCAAATCTCCTCTAGTGTTACCTAAAGGAATAACAATCATCAAATGGTTGTGAGAAATGGTGGTGATGAGTGGATCGTTCTTGTGTCCTGGTGGCTGCCACATAAAGAGAAACCAGTACCTAGGGAAAGAGAGACAAGGGGAGAGGCCCAAACCAGAAATATAGAGTCAAATCCATGTGAGGTGGGCATTATCCTATAATTCTGTTTTCACTAAGTTCTTTGGGTAGGTCTGAACTTTATTTTGCTCATACCTGAGAACTTTTCTTGGAAATCAAAGAAAGTAGATTCTCTGCCAGGGGAATGAACTAGGAACCTTTTTCAAGATACATTTTTTCAGTATATAACATGTTCTTTTTCAGAAAATGTAGAAAAAACTTTCAGAAATCATAAAAATACTATGAATGGAAGGAATAGTCAAACCTAATCATATTTTATATAGATGTGGATTCCTTGGCTGAACATAATGTAATTAACAGTGTTCGGAGAAAAATTAAAAGCATATAAATATCACTACATCGAGTTCAATATACAGAGGATAAAAAGAACCAAAGAAAACTTTCTATAAAAATCTTAAAGTACTTTTAAAGGGACAGAGAATGTCAAGCAAAAGCTACCCTTGTAAAAAATAGAACAGTGCAGAAAATAAGTACATAAGTACAAAATCCAATTTTTAAAACTCAGTAAACACTTAGGGTCCTTGAAAAATCAATAAACCAAAAGGTTAGGACATTAGGACAACTTAAAAACAACTGTGCTCAAGATTGTGTTTATATAACTGATCAATTCAAGGAAAGTTAATCCAGCACAGTTGTGTGTGTATGTGTATATGTGTGTGTGTGTGTGTGTGTGTGTGTGTGTGTGTGTGTGTGTGTGTAAGGGGTACATGTGTTTGAGGGAGAAAGAAACAGAAAGACAAAGGAGAGGGCAAGACATTAACAACAACAAGAAACCTTTTCAACCATATCGGTGTTGCTCATGGACTGGCAGTCCCAGCTTCCCACCCCCAGTGTGCTATAAAGTGCTATGAAGACAGGTGCACATTGCTGAAGGAACACAGAGGGACAAACAGCTAATTGTGTCAGACAGAAGCAGAGCCAAGGAATATGTTAGCATGGAGATATTACTTGAGTCGGGTCTTGCAGGTTAGGAGTTGCTTAGGCACAGCAGAGGCAGGGGATGGACAGGACACACACATAGGCACCTAGGGGAGAATGTACAGGGCTGTTCAGGAAGCTTTAACTGGCACAGAGACTATGTGGGCTGGGCTGGCTACGGATGAAACTGAAAGATTAGTCCAGGGCCACATCATAGAAAGTCTTACACATCCTGTTGAAGGATCTGTAGTGAAGAGTCACTGGAAGGTTTTAAGCAGGAGATGGAAATGAGCATAGTACTTGTAACTACACCTATTAGACAATTTTGGTGACAGTGTGGTGAGTGGACTGAAGTGGAAAGAAGCTAGAGGCCAGAAGACACTACAAAAGGTCACTGCATCTGTACAGGCAATTGAAGATAAAGATTAACAACAGTGAAGATTCCTTGATCTGTATCTTTATCTCTTTATTTCCAGAAAGTCTAGAAATCCATCTCTCAAGCATCAGTTTTATATATCCAACAGCTATTTAAGACTAGATCTGACAAATACTAATTAAGGCCTTAATATGTGTGAGGTACTTAGGGCAGGGTAGGGGTACATTAGTAAATAAAACAAACATTCCTGTTTCTAGCAGTGAAACTTACTTTCTAGCAGTTAAGTCCAGAAAACAAATTACACATATTTGTTACAAGGTGAGGAGTATTGAGTGTTACAGGAAAGAGGGAGAGAGAGTTGGAGGATCAGGAACACACAGAAGGAAAGTGGTGGGAGAAGTCTGTGGCTCTGAAAAGCTGGGCAGGCAGCTTTTAAGGAAAGAGTTGAAGGAGGACAGGAATTAGCCATGTGAGATGCGAAAAGAGATTTCTTTTTTTCTTATAGAGGCAAGAGGGACCAAGCTGAAAGCATGCCTGGTGTATCTTATTTGTCAATAAGCCTAGACCCTCATGAGAGGAGAGGAGTCATAGTAGACAAAGAATCAGACCATACAGGGCCGTGTAGGCCACTGTGAGACTGGGGCTTTTACTGGAGTGGAATGAGGGGCCATTGCAGGGTGTTGAGCAAGAGAGTGAATATATTTGAATGGAATCACCTTGACTGTCTGTGTAAGAAGAGTGGTGGTGGCAGGGGGATGGGATAGGGCAAAAATGGAGAAGTCAAATCAGTTGGGAGACTGTTGTAGTAGTCTGGATGAGTGAAGATGGTAGCTTGGGGTAGAGAGAAAGGAGTGAATAATGAGAGGTAGTTGAATTCTGGTTATATTTTGAAGACAGAGGTATGAAGATTTGGTAAAGGAATTGGAGATAAAGTGTGAGATAAAAGGAGTCATGAATACTCCAAATATTTTGGGTTTTGTAACAAGGACAATGGTTTTGCCAGTTACTGACATGGAGAAAGAAGCTGGTGGGTGGGGCAAGTCTGGCATGAAAATATGACAATTAGGCAGTTTAGTTCTGTTCATGTTTGAGATACTTTTTAGGCATCCAATTGGAAATGCTGAGTTTGCAGTTGGATATTTGAGGCATTGAGTTAAGAAGAAAGGTCTTACTAGAGATTTAAATTGGAAAACTGTATTGATGATGGTATCAAAAAGCCATGAGATTGAATGAGACCACCAAGGAAAGGAGTGTAGAGAATGCAGAGGAGGCCTGCTTAGGCACACCAAAGGTAGCAGGCTGAGGAGAAGGTGAATGAGACAAACAGACTAAGAAGAAACAGTCAGATGTCCTTCCCATGAAAACTTCTTCTACTACCTCGAATCCTGTCTCAATGCCTAACATTCCCACTTTTCCAGAACATCACTCTTGACTCCCATAGGTGTTTTAAACCTGTCTATCATAGTTAAAGGTGGTATCACTTCTTGCCTGGATTATGACAGCTTCCTACTGGTATTCTCCCTCCATTCTTAACCCTGATTCCTCAATGTACCAGAGATATCTTTCTAAAATGACAATCTGATTATGTCACTTTGCTGTTTAAAAACAGTTCAATATGGGGCGCCTGGGTGGCTTAGTCGGTTAAGCGTCCGACTTTTGCTTAGGTCATGATCTCGCGGTTCGTGGATTCGAGCCCTGCGTCGGGCTCTGTGCTGACTGTCAGCTCAGAGCCTGAGCCTGTTTCAGTCTGTGACTCCCTCTCTCTCTCTGACCCTCCCCTGTTCACGCTGTCTCTCTCTCTCTCTCATAGAAATAAATAAAAAAACATTAAAAAAAAAAACAGTTCAATTTGTGGGGGGCTGGGTGGCTTAGTTGGTTTAGCATCCGACTTTGGCTCAGGTCATGATCTCACGGTCTGTGGAGTTAAGCCCCATGTCAGGCTCTGTGTTAACAGCTTAGAGCCTGAAGCCCACTTTGGATTCTGTATCTCCCTCTCTCTCTCTGCTCCTTCCCCTTCCCCCCTCCCCGTTTCTGAAAAATAAACATTAAAAAAATAAACAAACAACAACAAAAAACAGGTCAACTCCTGGGATGCCTGGGTGGCTCAGTTGGTTAAATGTCTTGATCTTGGCCCAGGTCATGATTTCAGTTTGTGAGTTTGAGCCCCACGTAGGGTTCTGTGCTGACAATGTGGAGCTTGCTTGGGATTCTCTCTCTCCTTCTCTCTCTGTCCCTCTTCCCCTTGTGTGTGCGTGTACTCTCTCTCTCAAAATAAATAAATAAACTCAAAAAACAAAACAAAACAAAATACAGTTAAACTCTTTAGCACAGGTTAAAAGCCATTCACGATTTGGCTTCTGCCTAACTCTCTAGCCTTGCCTCTTGCTATCGTCCTCATAAAAATCGAGGCTCTAGCCACCTTGCCCTTCTGCAAGTTGCTGAAGCAGGCCGTGAGCTCTCTCACTCTGGGTCTCAGCATATGTGGATCCCTCTCTATGGGACACTCTTGTCCTCACCTTCACCGGGTTAACTAACTCTCTCTTCAAGTCTCACTGTAGGTGACACTTCTTTCAGGAAGCCTTCTCTGATGCCTCTCTCACTCTCTAGAAAGGGAGTAGAAACTGTTCCATGTGCTCACACATCAAACCTGCCTTATTCTTAAAGTTTTTTATGTTGAGTTGCAATTTACTTGTCTATAACTCCCACCAGACTGAAAGCTCCATTTTTGGACCCTAGCAGTACATAGCACTTGGCAAGGATTTGTTAAGGAATGGATAATGAAATGAATTAATAAAGAATGACCCTTGGGGCGCCTGGGTGGCTTAGTCGGTTGGGTGTCCAACTTTCACTTAGGTCATGATCTCGCGGTTCGTGGGTTCGAGCCCCGCGTCGGGCTCTGTGCTGACTGCTGGCTCAGAGCCTGGAGCTTGTTTCAATCTGTGACTCCCTCTCTCTCTGACCCTCCCCTGCTCATGCTGTCTCTCTCTCTCTCTCTCCTAGAAATAAATAAAACATAAAAAAAAAAATGACCCTTTACAAAGACTCTGGCAGCATGGATACATATAAAAAAAAAACAACCTACTAGATTAGAAAGATATTAAAGAAATAAAATTAATGTGACAATGATCCAACATGGACTTGGATATAGGAGAAGAATCAGAAGTCAGGGCTGACTAAAAAATATCTATCCTGGATGTCACAAACAAAGGTAAGATACATAGGAAGAGAAAAGTTATGGGGCAAAAAAAAAAAATAAATTCCATTAATAACTCTGAGGTATCTGCTGGTCATTCAAGTACAAGTGCCCTTAAGGTAGCTAACATCTTGGTGGTTAGAGCAGAGAGAGTCAGACATGACAACTGTGAATCCCTGGTCCATCAGTGTATCTGAAGTCATGGAGGTTAAGTAAGATCACCTATGGGCATGTTTGGTATGCAGAAAGAATGAATTCAAGCTTTAGATATAAAGTTTAAATTTAAACTTTATTTTTTTTAATTAAAAAAATTTTTTTCTTGTCTGCTTAATGTTTTATTTATTTCTGAGAGAGAGAGAGAGAGAGAGAGAGAGAGAGACAGACAGACAGACAGCATGAGTAGGGGAGGGTCAGAGAGAGAGGGAGACACAGAATCTGAAACAGGCTCCAGGCTCTGAGCTGTCAGCACAGAGCCCAATGCAGGCCTCAGACCCACGAACCATGAGATCATGACCTGAGCTGAAGTTGGACCCTTAAACTGACTGAGCCACCCAGGTGCCCCTAAATTTAAGCTTTAAAAAGAAAAGTTTGAGTGGTATTTCAGAAGCTAGAAATTTCAAAAAGGAGGAGCAATATGTATGGTGTCAAATCTCACAGGGGGGTCAAGTGGGATAAAAACAAGTGTCCGTCAGATTTCACTGTGAGGAAGTTGCTGGTTATTAGAGTGAAGGCATCTTCTTGGTAGTTGGGAACAGACTACTCGAGTTGAGTGAATTAATGAATGAGAATAGAGACAATTAGTTAAAAATTATTTTCAAGAATTCTTTATTTAAAGGATAAGGCAGAAATAGGAGTGAATACTTAAGGTAAATGTATAGTAAAAATCCTGTTAGAATATCTGGATATGTGGGTTTTTTTCTTTTTCTAGAAGCAGCAGCAAGTTGAGTAAGGGCTGAATGAAAAAAATGAGGGAGGTTTTAAAAAATGGGAGGGGTGGGGAGAGAGGGTAGGATAGATGAAGCAAGGTGCTCAAAGATGTGGAAGAATAGAATCAAGACCACCGGGTGAAAAGACCATTTTATCACTTGAGACAGAAGCAGGGAGTTAATAACGGGTATATGGAAACCATCTGGGCTTCTGTTTACTCTCTAAACTATAAAGGGAGATATACTTTCTCAGATATACTAAGAGTAAAGGAAGCAAGAGAGATTTCAAAAGCTTCAGAAAATGGTGAAAGTTTGGAATCTTCCTGGGAATGGGAAAAAATGGGAAATGACCAAAATAAAAGTTCGCCTGAGGTGATATTCATCCTAATGCACAATGCTGACTGCAGATGAGTGTCCAAACAGTCAGCAAGGTAGATTTGGGAATTAAATGGTTCATAATCATGACACTGGTAGTGAGTTCCTTGTAATGTTTATATAACTCATCGGATATATGGGCCTTTATTAAAGGGCAATGCCAGCATTTGATTATTTTTATTTCAAAACCAGCTTTATTAAAATCTGCAAGGAATAATTTCAGGGAAAAGAAAACATATTGAAACAGATACTCTGCTCTCTTTTCAATAAAACCAACAATCTGAAAATGTTAAAGAAATGAATCAGATAAAATGATCATCTAACTGTGAAAATAAAACCCATTTAGGAATTGTGAGGGAGCCTTGATCCTAAATACCACTCTAGTTACTCATTCAGAATCTTTAAAAACATTTGGAAAGTAATTAATCAACTTATGACATAGACTCAAGGGCTGTCACATTTCATTGTGGTTAGTGAAACTGGGGTTTTATCTGCACTCTTCTGATGATTTAAAGAACAATCTTTTTTGTAAGCTCTTTGAAGAGCAGAAGAGTGTTTAAAATAATTGAATTCTGACATATAGATTACAATGAACAATCCAAGTATGTGTTAGTAAAACTGAAATAAAATTTAGAAGTATCTTAATTTTGACACAACAGAAATCGAATTTCTGAAGTCCAAAATGTGTATTTATTTCTGTTAGGAAGACACTTTTTTCTGTCAACAAACTTTACTTTGGCTGTTTCTTTATAATTAAATAGTACTTAAAATATATATTGTACTATTTTACACTTAGCTAAAAAAAAAAAAAAAAACAAAAAAACCTGCTGGGGTAATAGCATTTTAAGCCCAAAGGTTCATGTAAGCCCTAAACGATTCTATTTACTTGCTGTCTCTATCTTAACTAGACACTGGTCAGACCATGAACTCACCTTGGACAGTGTAGCAGGAGCTGAAGGGATTCTGCCTGAATATGTGACTAGAATCAGATGACATCTGTTCACCTCAGTCTCTCAGAATAGGAAAAAGACAAAAAGTAAAGGTAGACCTTGATAGGAGCTTTCCTCAAATCCTTAGACCACTGTCTGAGTTCGTGTTTAGAACATAACAAATGTAATTATTACACACACTCCAGCATGAACTGTGTATAATCAAAGCCCAAAGAAATAGCCTCAAGAGAATATCTGAAAGAAAAGCTAATATAGATCTACAGCAGAGACTATTCTAATGGAGAATAGTTATGGGTATAATTTTGAAGGCTGTAACCTTTGATCCCAAGAGTAACTGATGCATTATAACAAGCTGATATGCTTGAAAATTTTGGTCATGAGCATTGTGTAAAACACTTGTAAGTTTGGTTTTTCTTTTAATACTACAAATTCTTCTGAGAATACAGAATTTCATTTGGAGTGTCTGCTAGTAGATAAAAGAATGGTTAGATCATGTCTCCAACACTCAGAAGAAAAGTTCCTTCTATTTCATGCTACATATCCCTGCCATTCTTATTGTATCTGAGGGTAGAACAGACTAAGAGGTCTGGTCTAGTACCAGGCAGATGATAGCCTCACTTCTCCCAGAATCAAACCACATGTGACAGAGGAAGTTCAGACTTTGCTTAACTATCACATGCCCTACCCTTTTCCTATGAGTATTCTTGGATTCCCCACTCAGTTTTGCCTGGACTTTTTCCTATTCAGAAGTCAGCAGTCTGATTTCTAATGCGACACTTTCCTTACAACCTTCACTGCTCCCAAGCTCATGGCTCTGCAGTGTATCCACCCACCTCTCCCCTCCTGTAACCTTACTGATCCAACACCCATTAAAACTTCCAGGTCTTGGGGCACCTGGGTGGCTCAGTGGGTTAAACATCTGACTCTTGGTTTCAGCTCAGGTCATGATCTCACAGGTTCATGAGTTGGAGCCCAGCATTGGGCTCCATGTTGGCAGTGCAGAGCTTGCTTGGGATTCTTTCCCTCTCTCTCTACCCCTTCCCCACTGGCGCTATCTCTGTGTCTCTCAAAATAAAACAAAAAACCAGTAAAACAAACTTCCAGGTCTTCTCCTTCATTACTTATTTTGTCTATCTATTGCATAAGAGTTATCACAAAAAACTCCTTAAACTGAACTTCAGTTTTCTGAATGTATAAATACAAAGGCTTATCAAATTATGAGAACTTTAAGAGTTTTAAAGAGCATCTAAAAATGAACATGCACATACTGATATATGATTAATACTAATGGTTTGCTCAGCCATTGAAATAGAAATTAAGCATCTCTCTCTCTATGTGTATATATATCACCATATAAACCATATAAATAAATTACTCCTTAAATAGTGCTATCCATAATTAAGTTTCAAAACAAGTTTAATGATGGAATATGTATTCACTAAACCTTCAGGTTCACCTAAAAGAACCTCTATTTAAAGACCATAATAGCACAATTTTCCTTTTTCTCCCCACCAAGGTATAAGAAATTGCCAAATTCTGTCACCCCAATGTTTTCTGAAGACAAAATGTGAGGAGTAGTCAGAAATTCACAACATGGTATCAAGGAAGATCTCAATGCCCATGTTTCAGTACTCTGCCTTCTTCTAAATACTACTTTCTTTCTTTTAGAGAGAAGGAATTGCTGTCTTGATAGCATTTCAACTGCACTTAAAGCTACATATTTGTGCCAAGTCCATATGGGAAGTCTAGTTACTAGAAAATACATACTCATAAACAGGAAGCCTAAATACAGTAAGAGGTGTTTTTCTCCACACAATACAGTTTAAAGATATGTCATCTATATAATCTGGAGCAAAACCTAACACCCTCATTATTGTTGGAAAACTCTTCCCTTCTACATTATGGCAACTTATGATTATAGCATTACATTTTCTAAACCCGTCTGAACTTGCTTATAGATACAAATGGCTTGCCCTTTTCTGTGCATAGATTTCAATCAGTAAGCATGTCAAGGTGGGAGGAAGAATGACAGGAACAGTAAAGGCGGAAAAAATCAATTTTCAGAAAGCATATGGTAACAACTGAATATTTAATCTAATTAGCCTAGAAATGCCTTCCTATTTTCAGCACTGTTTGCAAGGCAGTTGCTTCATGGTACAGAATGAATTTCAATAAATGTCATATATTTAGTTTGATGGCTTATTTAAAAAATTTGTCGAACCAGGTCACTGACTCAGAATAGATTTATTCTGAGACATGACAGATGGATACTGATATTGAATAGAAAGATTGACATTAGCTAGAAGGTTCTAAGCAGAAGAAAACGTCATTCATTTAACATTCAACAAAAGTGTTACTGAGTACCTAACTCTGTGTTAGGATAAAGTGATAAACATTTGGACCTTACCATTTTTTTTTTTTAACAATAGAAAGAGGAGTGATGGTAAAATAATTTCCTTGGGGTTAGTAAGGATTACAACTGAATACTACTGGGTCTTTAAAAGTACTTACATTTTTCACATTGCATCAGAAAACTGCATCAGCACTCGTTCAAATATTCATTCTGTTATGGTTGTGAGATTTTAGACCTAATTCAGATATTTGAAGATGCTGTTTACTGACCCTTAGCAAAACCAACTTCCTATTCTTCTGGAACAAAAAAGGCCTTATATAGCTTCAAAGATTTCTTAGACATCAAAGAGCTTAGAGAGACATACAGTTTATGGGTAATGATTTAGGATTTAGTGAATCAAAAACACATGGATTAAATTTCCTTTAAAAGACTCCTAGGTTTAAATTTTAAGAGCTAAAATGTTGGTCTAAACACACATTGGTCTTAAGAAAAGCCAAAACTTATTTTTAAAGATAGTTTGAATTGTCTTATGGACCTCAAACTTGGCTGGATTTCCCTTTCTCACATGATTAGACTTCAAAAGAGACAACCTGTCTTCTGTTAAACAAATTTACTCCACCTCTCTCTCTGCCTTGTGAAAACTACATTACAGTTGACCCTTCCTTCAATAACATGAGTTGGAACTGCACGGGTCCATTTATACAGTACTGTTAATGTGTTTTCTCTTCCTTACCATTTTCTTAATAATATTTTTTCACTTTACTGTAAGAATACAGTATATAGTACATGTAACATAATGTGTTAATCAACTATTATTGGTAAGGCTTCCAGTCAACAGTAGGCTATTAGTAGCTAAGTTCTGGGGGAGTCAAAAGTTATATGCAGATTTTTGACAGTGCAGGGGGTCAGTGCCCCTGACCCCCATGTTGTTCAAGGGTCAACTATAGCTCTGAATAGTCTTCTTGATATTTTCAATAAAATATTAAAAATATCTGATTAAAAATCAGAAATAACCCATGGTCTTAAAAAACAATTGCGGTACTTTTCAATTCCTCCAACTCAATTCTTTTTTCTTACATACAACTTCAAAATTGGATTCGGATTTTATATATATTTTTTAATTTTTTAAAATGTTTTATTTATTTCTAGGAGAGAGAGAGAGAGAGAGAGAGTGACCAGGGGAGGGTCAGAGAGAGAGGGAGTCACAGACTCTGAAACAGGCTCCAGGCTCTGAGCTGGCAGTCAGCACAGAGCCCGACATGGGGCTCGAATCCATGAACCGTGAGATCATGACCTAAGCGAAAGTCGGTTAAGCAACCGTCTAAGCCACCCAGGCGCCCCTGGATTCGGATTTTAGATCCAACTGTCAGGGAATATGGGATCACTTCAAAACAGGAAAAAACCACTGATATTAATATGTGCACTGTTTCATGATATATTATTATATTTGCATTTAAAATACTAGGAAGAAATATAGTACATAATCTTCCGTTCTAACACAATGGCCTTCCTGAAGGCCGCTATCCTGGGCATTTCACTGAGTTTTTAGGATTAAAGGAAACAAGTTAGCACACAACTTGTGAGCTTTCATTCCTTTGGAAAAATAGATTGCAATACTGATCTGATGGCTTTTAAAGGGCACTAGAAACTAATGCAGTACACGTATTGAATTTCAATGAAAGAGAAATAACAACTAGTGAAGTTCAGGCAGATCTAAAAAACAAAACAAAGCAAAAGCACCAGTATTCCAAAGAGGGAGTTTATCCTGAATGTGAACTTGGAAATGAAATCTATGCATACAGTTATGATGAACTGAGGTTTCAGAAAATGATTGCTTCACTTTAAGAATGAAAAAAAGTACATTACCCTTTAGTTTACAATTATACATAGCTTGATAGAAAGCAATAAGTTTAGAAAAATAAACTAGTATCTTTTTTTAATCACATTTTTTAAATGCTTATTTTTGAAAGAGAGACCGAGACAGAGAAAGAGAGACAGAGGGTTAGCAGGGTTGGGGCAGAGAAAGAGAGAGACACAGATACAGAAGCAGGTTCCAGGCTCTGAGCTGTTAGCACACAGTCTGACACAGGGCTTGAACTCACAAACTGTTAGATCATGACCTGAGCGAAAGTCGGATGCTCAACTGACTAAGCCACCCAGGCGCCCCTATCTTTTCTTTTCTTTTTTTTAAATTGCTAACCTAATTTTCCAGAGGAAGGACAAATCTGAGAATTCTAGATGATAAAATACTTGGCACAAGTGGCTCTGGGACACTTCAGCCATGCATGCTGCTGAATATAACACCTGAAGGTGACACAGTAGACCACTTGGCAGGTATAGTCATGGCTAAGGCTTGTAAACAGAACCACCGGAAGCCAAATCTGGCATCCAGACTTTTTGCCTCTGTATCCTGCACAGTGATTTAAAGATGCTGGATCAACATTTTAAAGTTGTAAAGTTTCTAGTTTCTCTGGAAAATCTGAAAGACACCACCATATGGGCCCATGACATATACTGGGATCCACAGTAACTCTGATGATGCTAACGCTGGCTGCCTCCTCTTAGGTGGGTTTTTTTTCCTAAGCAGGTTGTCATCCCTAGTGAAATGGTTAGTTTCATTCATTTAGGTTACCTGTTTTCAAATTTTTTAAAAAAATAATCTCTACGTTCCATATGGGGCTTTAACTCACAACTCCACGACTGAGTTGCATGCTCCACTGACTAAGCCAGCCAGGTTCCCTCCCCTTTTCCCCCCCACCCTGTTTGCAAATCTTGATACAGGATATAGACAGGGCTTAAAGGGACAAGAAAAAAAGAGAAAGAAAATCCAACACAGTGGTTCAACATTGGGAAGGGAAAAGAAAGGAGAGAGACAAGAAAGAAGTGTGCAGCAAACAGAGGCTGCATACCATGAACAACTGTCTCCTTTGCTGTCTCCAAATATTTACTATGGAAGGGATCTGGACAAAGGCTGTGGGTATTACTCTCAACAAATCCTTTTGGGCCAGGCTTACAGTGTAGAAAATAGGAAGGAAAATCATCTGAATGCAGCAAGAACCTTGATCAAGGATGGCATACGGACATGGGACCAACTGAATCCAGGAAAATACTATGGATTTGCTTCTTCCATACACCATAAAACAAAAGATGTGGGCCGTCCCTTCACTGTCCCCTTTGGGACTTCAATGAACTATGGTAAGCACTGTCCAGGGACTTCCCATAAAAGATCAGGGACTCCAAGTACAGCCGTGCAGGCTATGCACTGCACAATTCCAGAAACAAAATGAAAATAGCAGTCCCAAGAAGTGCAAAGTAGAAGCCCTGCTCCAGATTTCCACATGGCTCATTCTCTTATCTCCTTCAGGTTCTAGTTCAAAGGTCACCTTCAAAGTGAAGCCTTCTCTAATTCTACTGTTGAATTTTTCAATTACCACTCCATCCCCTCTTATGTTTGACAGTCTCCCTCTACTTCCTTGCAGCTCTTATCACCACGTCACAAACACCACATTTTTATTTATGTATTTTATTTATTGTTTGCCTTCCTCAATATAAAACAGAGTATTATACTGTCAGAGAACTTTGTCTGTTTTATTCTCTACTGCTTTGCCAGAGTCTAGAATTATGGCTGGTAGCTGCTCAATAAATTATCCTGAATGCCTAAATCCCCAATCACATTCTTAGAGTATAGGAACCTGGCTTTCTATATCCAGCGTGGGGTGTGAACTCACAACCCCAAAATCAAGAGTCATATGCTCTACTGACTAAGCCAGCGAGGTGCCCCTACAGGCCCTTAGTATGAATTCTATGGTTCCTATAGCTACATAATTTATTAGAGAAATTAAAAAATACATGAGGAACCTGCACAAATATACTTGTGCAAATTTACACAACCATAGAAGAAATATGTATACCTGGATATGCAATTAGCCAGTTAGCTGAGTTTTTTTTTTTCCCCACTGTGCTCACACCTCCCACTACAAATGCCACACGTGTGATTTTTCTCTCAATTACATTTTACAGCTTATAAAAACACTTTCTTCATTTTGTCCTCTGAAAAGCAAAGGATCCATAGTAAGATTTTACTGGATGTTTTTATTGAAACAAATCCCAAGGGGAATATACTACACTGTTAAACACAGCTGAAGAGATATCTGAGAATGGGCTTTCTGATAGTAGGGCAGATTACAAAATTACTCACAGCTCTTTATCTGATAACAGGAGCAGAATGCCCCACATATATGAATGAAGGCTTTTTCTGGCATCTTTATTCAAAAAGAGCAAAAAAGAGAACTTGGAAAAAAGGTGAGGGAAACTCCAGAAACTAGAAATGTTACATTCATCATTTATCACTAACCTAAGGATCCCTAATATGCTTCAGTGGAAAATGCTTCAAATAGTTAATCTTTATTGATGGCTGGGCAGATGCTATGTGGTGATGTCGAGATAGCATGGAGGTTAGGCTCAAATGCAGTTTCCCTGCCTATAGCAAGGAGAGATTACTACATTGATAATAGCCTTGTCTATTTCATAAGGTTGTTGTAGTCTCAAAAAAAAAAGGATATGCTCAGAAATAGCTTGAAAATTTTAAGAAGTCTTTAAATTCCAATCTTTTGATTTAAAAAAGGTCTATTATTTTGTAGTAAATGGGATGATTTCTAATGTCGTTTTCATGTTATGTCACCTTAATAATTATGGATCTTGGTTCCATTTTATACGTTATTTATCTGAAAATCTAGATCATAAACTCTTCAAGGGCAGGGATTTCATTTTTCCCTTTTTAAAAATGTTTCTCTAGTATCAGACACATATGACGCTCAACATAAAGTTCTTAGCTATTTTGGGTGAGGCAAATGTGAAACTGGCAGCAACTACTGAGTTGTCTGTTAAGAGAATCAAAGTGATCTTAAATTGACATTAGTCAGTCTATTTATCATCCACTACTAAGAGGTTACTATTTATTTTGCATAGAGCAAAGCCCTTGAGGGCTCTATGTCAAGGATACCAGTTTCAACATATACCAGAGAGGTAAAGAAGGTTAATTTCCTGGTACGTGAGTTTCTTCAAATTTTCTTCACTTAAGGCAGCACAATTAGGAAATTTGGTGTCCCATTAACGAGCATAGCAGCCTGAGGAAACTACTAGGGATGATGGGGGAAAGAAAACATAGCTAGCTCTGTGAGCCCAATGACAGGTAAGAAGAAACCATAAAATTAGAGTGGAAAAACAGGGGTACAGAGGGTTTGGAAGCAACTCTGACCCAACCCAGGAGAAGGGATGAGGAGAAAGGGAAAGATGGGAGATGCTCTGCATGGGTACAGAGCTGTGTACTCCTCATGGGTGTGTGGCCATAGGTCCTGATGCAGCCACCTAGAGAACGGTGTTGTGTCCTGAAAGGAATAACCCTTGTGAGTTACTCACTTTGTTTTGAGATGATTACATCTGAGAAAAAGTTTATTTGAGGCTACTATATAGATTTATAAAAGGAAAATTAGACAACAGCTAAGAAAACTGACTTTTGAAATGTATTTCTTAGTCTAACCCAAGTAAAATTTTCTTTTTAAATTTCAAGATTACAGTGGGACATATGCTTATATGGGAATTCATAAAATAAGGATATGTCTCCTTAGACGAGTATCAATTTTCCTTTTACTGTAATTTTAAAAGTCATGAAAATATTATCAGTTTTCATACTAACTGGCTGTGGTTAATCTTGTGTATCTTTATTATTCAGATAAACCTCACCCATTAATTCTGAAGGCATGGCGTGTACACATAATGTAAACCCCTACTGTGATGTATTAAGAACAAAGCAATCTTTGAAAAAGTAGTACTCAGCAGATCATCTTTTATATGCCATAAAGTCCCTCATGTTAAAATCAAAATATATTTAGGTTAATAATTATAGACTTATGCAGCATTAAGTTTGAGACTTGAACAGATTTTCCAAAACATCAGTGTATTTTATAGGCACTCAGACACATTTTGGGACTACAAAAATTTCTTAGGAGTAATATAAATGTTACTGGTATTATTCAGCAGTTTAAAGAGAATGAACTTTGAATACACCACAGTCTTGGAGTGTATAATTGGAATCCCAGCACCTTACTTCTGTTCCATAGAAGTTTACAGGTTAAAACAAATTCCAGTAAGCTTAGAGCTTGAAAGGAAGGCTATGTACATGTAAGTAATCCAAGCACCACTTAACAGTTTACATAAAAACACAATTTATGTCCCAGTAGCACAGAGAAACATGATGTACAGCATTTTCAGACCATCTTCATGCAGAAAAAATGCATTAGTCAGCTATAATAGTTCAGCTATAAAGGAAAATAATGTTTTTCTGGATCCATTTGCATGGCAATGTCCATGTGCCTGGCTGATGAAAACGACAGAATAAACCTCCACCCAACTCTACAGAATGTGAACAGTGTTCTTAAAATTCTATATAGTCTATATTCTCTCCAATGTGAGTTTTTACAATCCTCTCACGTTCATCGTCCTTCTTAACCTGACAATTATAGTATCCTGATTATTTTGCTTAAGAGGGTTGACGATATTTCATTCAGCCCCAGAGCTCCTTTGAACATAAAACTGTGATAAGGTAAAATGCACTGGGCAACTATTCATGCGTGAGCCACTGGAACTCTCTCCAACTGCCAAATTAGTAAATGGCTTTTTGGAAGGTATGAAATGGGAAGCCATACTTTAGAGTAAATCCTGTATTGCCAAGAGTCGGTGAAAATACTTTCATTGGAACTTAAATTATTGGGTCAGTACCAGTACTAGCTAGATTGCCCAACCTCTGGTTATAATCTATTTTCCCGAATAAGATAGATGCCCTCCACGTAGCCCCAGCAAAGAGATAAGGTACGGTTGAAAACGATGGATCACAAGCCCTGTGTATTTGCCAGAAATGAACAATTCAGATTTTCACAAAAACACCTGCCCCTTGGAAAGATCCTCACGTATTAAAGATAAAGCAGGGCTGGGAACAAGGAAAGCGCTTGGCTCGAATCTCGCCTGCCGCATCACTCCGGGACACGGTGACCAAATCCCTTTTCTAAGGGCTGAATCAGATCACAGCCTTGAAAACTTGCCCGGCCATAACAGTCAGACATCACCCCTTACTCCAGCGCCCCTCTCTCTCCTGAGTCATACAGGTGGCCGTCAGAAACAACCCCTTAAAACGAAAAGCCCCACTCTAGTTTACACCTCTCCACGGCCACTTCCCTTCAGTTTCTGAAACCCCTAAACTCTTGATCATCTCCCTGGTCTTGCTCTCTGGAACAGCACTCGGGTCTCTTAGGGGGAACAAAGAGACGAACGCCGGGGCCGAGGGGTGGGGTGCGGGGTCTGAGGTGGTAGCTTTACCTCGAGGTGTCCAAGAACTGCGGAGAAGTCAGTCGCACAGAGACCACCCGCCTGTTCCGCGCCTCTCGGCCGCAGGTCAGCTGTCGCCCCGCATCTGGCTGGCGTCCCCTGGGTTCCGCATCGGATCACAAAGCGCTTGGGGCGCTGCGGGCGGCGAGAGCGTCCGGGTCACCTGCGGCGGGGCCGAGCCGAACGCCCGGTCTGTCAGCCGGCCGAGCTCCCTCCGCCCCTTCTCACCCGCGCGCAACCGAGCGGGTGACTCAGCCAGGCATTGGCGCGCGCGGCCCGCGGCGGCCCCGGGCGCGTCCAGGCGGGAAGCACTAGCAGGCGACCCGACCTAGGCGCTCGTCCGCCTGCCCGCCCCAGCACGTGTCCGTCTGTCTCGCGCGGGGTCGTCCGCCCCGTCCGCCGGTCCTAGGACCGCTGGGGTGGGGACTGGCACCACCCAGAGGGGGAAATCGGCCCCCGCCCTTCCTGCCGCCCGCGCGCCGCGCCTGGCCCCGCGGGGGTCGCGTTTCCTCCCATCCCTCCCCCGCCCCCGACAAGGTGAAACTTTCTAGGTGGAGAAGTTTTCTCGCCCAGGCCGCGAGATCTCAACTCCCCCAGCTCCCGCAGTTTGAAGTTAGCACAGCGGGAGATAAGCGATCCCGAGTCTCCCCCTCCTGGTGCTCGCTCGGCGAGCGTCAGCCGGCGCTCAGAACGCCCGGCGCGCCCACTCCGCGCCCACTCCGCGCACGCCCCGCGCGCTACCGGCGGGAGAAGCGCGGCGCTCTGCTGCCCGCCGGCAGCCGCTGGGCACTGAGCCGGGTAGAGAAAGAGTTGAACACCACAGAGACAAGGAATTCATTGTCAGAGACGGAGGTAGGAGTGGATGGAGAATTGTCCCAATGATTTCATTATGCAACGATTATCCCCTGCTATATAATAACTCGGATTTCTCGAAGGAAGAACAACACAGGAGTTTAGCCCTGAGGAAACTTCAGCTTCTTTCATTTTTTTTTTTCCTTTCATAGCAGGAAACAGGCTGATTAAATAACTAGGCAAACAGCAATGAACAAGCAAAACAGAACAAATGTTTAATTCTTGAACGTTGAAATCTTATGATGAAAAAAAATAAGGCTTGGGAAGCCTGGTGAATTGTATTAGGATTGTGTTCGGATTAAGTTTGTATACTTCATATGCCTGACTCTCAAAATTGGCATTAACCTTCAAGAGAAAATAAACACTCAAAGGTAACAGAATCTAAGGAACAGCATTGCCTTTTAGGTCTTAGTAATCTTCTTGCCGACTGGCATAAGGGCTTGTCAGAGAGTGGCATCTGTTAATTACAGAATCATGGGACAAAACATTTACTGTGCAGGTTCAGGAATTATTTACTACAAAATGAAAAACAGAAAAGTATAATAAGAATGGCTGTCATTTTTCTGAGAGCTTACTGTGTGCCAGGCACTTTATCAGGGACTGCATAGAGCAGTTTCAATCCTCAAAAGTAATTACCTCACGATTCCCCAATTTTATGGAAAAAGAACTTTCCTATTACATGATACTAGAGCTCTGCATTGAACCATTTTGCAGATGAGGAACCTGAGTGCCTAAGAGTTCCTGAGAGGGTCACACTGGTTAGTAAAAGAGGTGAAGTTAGGACCTAACTCTCAAATCCCAGTCAGGTGTTCTTCACGCCATGCCGAAAGGCTGAAGCTTAGCAAGCCTACTGAAGATTTCCTGATATCACATGGAATAATTTAACTATGACTATGGTTATTTGCTGTATAACAATATTGGTTATATAGTTATTAAACGCTAAGTTACAGGTCTTAGGGCACTGGTCCTATTTATGGACAAATCAATTATAGATTTGGGGTTCAGTACCAACTTTCAATAAAAGGGGAATAAACTAATAAATTCACACACACACACACACACACACACACACACACACACACACACACAATTAGCCAAAGTTGTCCAAAGGAATGACTGGAGTGCTGTTTCTATTTCCTGGTTTTCATAGTAATATGTTAACTGGATGTTTAGATTGCATTATATAGTTGCCTTAACAGGTTTTCTGAGTTTGGGTACCATGACAAAAACACAAAAGAAAAAAATTACAATTAAACTAGTAGAAAAGCCAATACAAACTGGAAAATAGATTATAATTCCAAATAATGTATTATGTATTTTTAGCACTAGTTATGTATTTTCTAGTTTCTAATTATTGACAAATTTTAATCCACTTTTGAAACTGTATTAAAAATTGTCATCTTGATTTATTAACCATGAATAAGGAGATAACATTTTATAAAAAGAACATTTAGTAGGAATAGCATCATAAAAGTATCTGGGTGTGTGAAAATAAAATAATCAGTTTTTATATACTACCCAGATAGTTTTCATCAGGGGAAGGGTTAGAAGTCATTTCACGTATTTGGAAATGGATAGAATCAGATACTTTAAAAAGCCAATAAGAGTTCTACAGTTCAATTTTGGTTTTGTGGCTAACTTTAATTATTGCTGTTTAACTTTCCTTGGATCCATGGCATGGGTGACACACTGTATGATGGAGTTCTTCTGGTATTTTCGTAACCAAACCAAACTCCTGTGGCCAACACTCTTGGCTGGCTAAGCCAGCACCTGTTCCCAACCAGATATTCCTTTGCCTGCCCCCACTCTTGGGGCTAGAAAGGAGAAATATTTGCTTTCCCAGACTCCTTTGGAGCTAGACATGACCATGTGATATCATTCTGGCAAGGATATTAAGCTAAAGTCTATTGGGGACTTCTGGGAAAGAGTTCAATTTCCTGATTAAAGGGACCTGATAAACTTGCCACCCCTTCCCACTTCTTGCTTTTTTGATTCCATATATAATGCCCTGCAGAGGGGTAGTCATCTGGAGACCATGAGAAGTTGGCTCTCACACTGCTGAGCTACAGCACTAATACCAGTAGACCCCTGCTTCCAGATTTGTTATTTTGAGGAAAAATGGTTGTTCTAGTCACCGTTAGCCAGGATTTCTGACACCTGGAGCCAAAAGCATTCCAAACTGATATATCCCTCAATTAGAGAACAAGACATCTCCAAGACTGAGCTTGGAGTAGTAGTTAAGGGTATGGGTTTTAGGGGGCATCTGGTTGGCTTAGTTGGTAGAACATGTGACTTTTGATCTCAGGGTGGTGAGTTTGAGCAGAGCCTACTTAAAAAAGAGTATGGATTTTAGAGTCAGACTGCCTTAGATTTCAATCTCAGTTCTGCTGCTTGATAACTGTTTAACTATAGGCAGGTGGCTTCAACTGTGCCTTCTCTGCAAAATGAGGATAGTTAAAGGGTTATTGTGAGGATGAAATGAGGAGCTATAAGTAAAGCACACGGAATAGTGTCTGATGAAATATAAGTGCTCGAAAGGCCTGACTATCCCTACCCACATATTTGTGGATAACACACAATGTTAAACTATAAACAAGACCCCATCTCTTAACTCTGAGATGGACCTACTGGTAGCCATGGACAAGACTGAGAGGGACAGTGGTGTCCTGCTCCAAACATGCCACAGGCTTTCTGTTCTCCCTTCAAAACATTAACATGTGAATCTTCAAAAGTACTCTTTAAGTTCATTCACATGATACTGTATATTTGTATACAGTATACAAAATGAAATGAAATGCATTCTTAGAACAAAGGCTTCATACTGCCAACCTATGGAGGGTAGGAACCACAGACATGCACAGGCCCACAGAATATTTTTTAATAGTTTGAATTGTGGTAGACAGAACATACGTTTTGCAGTTTGCCATCATCTTACTATCTTGTCTTCTAATGCATCTGGCCTACCTCTGACCTTGATGTCACTTTCTCCTATAGGCATTAGGATTTGTGACTTGTGTTTTAGAGTATTTATTCTTGGATTCACTCCCTCTGCTCTTCCTCCTGCCCAGCCCCATTGCCCCTGTTATTGTGCCTATGGAAAATGTCTCCACAAAAGCACAAGAAGAATTCAGGTGACAGTTCCTCAACTCATTTTTGTGGGCAAATACAATTAGGGATGTAGGACTCCTCTAAATTTTTAGAGATATCTCATGCACAGTAGAGTATTGAAGATTCTGAGAACTCATGTGGAAAACCACAACAGAACAAAACAAAAGCAAAAACACGCTTTTTTCCTCTTAACACTTTAGTAACAATTTTCTGTAAAATTGATGACAGAGAACACACTGTTGGAAACCTTGCCTTAAAGAAAGGAAATGCCAGAGGTACCTGGGTGGTTCAGTAGGTTAAGCATCAGACTCTTGATTTTGGCTCAGGTCATACCTCACAATTGTGGGATGGGTTCTGCATAGGCCTGCATTGGGCGCCACCTCAGGCTATGTGCAGGTGCAACCTGCTTAACATTCTCTTCCTCAATCCCCTCCCTTGCTTGCATGTGCATGTTCTCTGTCTCTCTCTTTCTCTCTCTCTCTCTCTCAAAAAAGAAAAGGAAATGCCAGATATGAAGGGTTAGAAGAGGGCACTTTCAATATGAACTGGTTTTATGTCAATTTGTATTGGTCATTTGCTTGTGGCTGAGCTCTCTAAAAATAAAACAGACAATGTTATCTAAAAATATGACTAAGCATATTTAATACTGAGGACAAGTACACAACTGCTAGGATCTTGAAGTTACAAGTGTCATGATTTTATTCAGAAGCCTAGGGAACTGGACACAGAAAAAACTGAAAAAAATTGGCCATCTCCAACAGGA
Source organism: Proteles cristata cristata (assembly GCA_017311185.1). NCBI lineage: Eukaryota > Metazoa > Chordata > Mammalia > Carnivora > Hyaenidae > Proteles > Proteles cristata. The sequence continues at coordinate 923,540 of JAESUZ010001987.1, forward strand.
TGCTGCAGTTTTGTTAGAGAATTGGCTCATTTTCACATTCAGCTTATTGCCTCTCTCCTAAAATCAAGCAAAGGCATAATGTATTTAGCTTACGTATTAAATGTCTACCATGTATCAATCATGTGTTTGAATTCTACTTATGTCCTCCTAACAAAACTCCATCAGAGGTATCATCCTTCTCAGTTTACATCCAGGGAAATGAGGCTCAGAGAGATCAGGTAACTTATCCAGGGTCATACTTGACCTAAGGCTGTCTCTTTGCAGAACTCTTGCACTTCCTACTGAAACTATTATAAATTGTCCCTGGGCGTTTGGTGAATGATATAGTCATTTAACATGGAACAGCAGAACTTAAAGCTTCCTCCTATTTTCCTTTCTTCTCTGTACACAAAGTCAGCTGCAGCTTAAGACATAGGTACCCCTCTGTTTGCCTGACCTTGAGGACTGGATATTGCCCTGAGAAGAAAGGTGCTGGCACCACCTGTGTTGTTCTGTCTGTAAAGCACTGCACAGGCTGGGTGGAGCAAGGGTCTCCAGCAGTCAAGGTGGCCTAGGTAGTTGGCTTAAGGTACAGCACTGAGACTTCCTGAGTGTAAAAAGGAATGGCAATGCTCTTTCCCCCAAGGTGTCTGTTTTTACAACCCTTGAGCCCTCCTTTGGGGAACTAGGGAATGTGAGAGAGAAAGGGAAGCTTCAGATGATAGAGTCAGGAGTCTTAAAGGAAGATGTTTTAGAGACTCACCATCTTCTTAGGTGATGAAAAATGAAGGGAGAGACTTTTAGAAAGTCCCAGAAGATTCTTACAATTCTTTCTGCTATCAATACTTCCCTCATTTCTCTTTCTGTTGTCTTTTACGTTGTGGTAAGTTGGTTTTAAAAAGCATTTTGGTAAAGAAAATGGGGAAAATCTTTCATTTTTACATAGTGTCATATAGCATTATTTCTCAACTAGCCTGTCCATTTCCTTTCAATTTAAACTGCTTGGCACTAATAGAAATGGATTAGCTCTTCTTGGGAAATAGTACACTAAAAAAATAAACATGTTTCCTTCATTGATCAGCATTTCTTTATGGATAGCCCTGTAAAAATGTGTATGTGAGTATGTGTGTTTGTGAGATTACTACAATGCCAGGTTTTACCACTAGATTATTGCTTTGTCACTTAAGCCCAATGCATCAGTTTCTTCAGCTATAAAAACAGTTTCAAAATCTAATGAAACTATTTTCAAAATTAAATATCAAACAAAATTTTTCCTGAAACCAGTCCACTTGGAGCAAATATACCAGACAATTTATTAGTTGCATTGCACACAAAAGGACATTAAATTAGAAAAAAAAAGTATCCAGTGTGTGGTTCTTATTAACTATTGCCTTGTTGTATTGTATCCAAATATGATAAAATTCATTTTCTATTTCAATGATTGATTTAATTATCAACTTAGGGATAGTATATTTGGTGAGTCTAAAAGTAAATTAGGCACTTTAGAAATGACTATAAAATTTAACAGTTTAAGAGGGAATATATAGGTCTTAGCGGCTTTGAAAAATGATGGAATGAAAAGTTTGATTAGAATCACTGTATCTATTACAGGTAACTAAGGTATTCTAGGTATAACAAAAATGGTACCAACACCTTTGTATTGACCAGATTTCAGCCATTTAATAACCTCAATGTTTAAACATAATTACTATTGATATTTGTACACAGAAGAAATGCGGTAACTCTGGATTAAACCTGGTTTGCCAATGAACAATTTAAAAAACTAAGATGGCAGACAAATTATGACCAGTCAAGGGTCATGTTCAGAAAGTCAGTGATGATGCAAACTGCTTTGGACTTCCAGTTTGTTGGTCTGCTAGAAACATTCCTGCCTTTACTTACTTAAAAAAAAAAAAAAAAACCCAGCCAAACTGTCCCCAAGAGGCAATTGCAAACTAACCTCTGACAGACCTGTCAGAGCCAATAAAATCATCTGGAAACTTTGTGCTTATGTTGAAGAAACTTTCAAGGAGTGTGTAACCTGAATTAGAAAAGACATCTTTTTAGAGCTTTCCCTGAAGTGTCTGGGCCATCTGTTTTAGCCCAGGCTCCCCATGTTAGAACTGTTATCAAGTACTGCTAGCTCTCCCATTGCTACTGCTAACAAATGGATTTGTCACCCCAAAGTTAAGAAAAACCAGATGTTTCCTTTGTTGTTCTATGTTCTGATGGCAGGTCAAGACCATGTTTAAACAGCACCAGTGAAACTGAGGTTTAGAAATTTAGCTCTTATTCATCTGGTCAATGAGGTCATATGATTTAGGGCTGTTTCAAGATTTAGACTGAATTTCAATATTTGGCCATCTACATTTATTGGATTACCTCCAAATTAATCAGTTCTCTATAAATATAAACCTGTATTTTATGGGAATCATAATTTGTATGGAAGCAGTTATAAATATGGAATAAAATATTTAAACATGTCAGGTCTTATAATCCATCAGTTAATTTCTTAACCAAATGTTTATTGAGCCTCTATCATGTGCCAGGGAAGTGTTAGTGTCTGAAGCTACAAAGATGAATGAGATGTAGTCTTTACTGCTGAGGAATTTATAGTCCAGCATGAAAAAACAGCATGTGAATCTGCAGACCCAGTACGAGACAAGTGCTAAACACTGTTAGAAGAGAAGAGTATCACAGACTAACTTTGGGGATCAGGAGGAGGTGAGGACACATGGAAGACACTGCAAGGGAGGCCACATTTGAACCATATCTGAAAGGATGAGCAGTACTTTGCTAGGTGACTATATTTGCAAGGGGATTGAGGTGAGGAAATAAATTCTTATCAGAGACTTAACAAAGTGGGTGAGGATCAGAATATGATGGATCTTGTATGTTACACTGAGAAAGAGAATCGGTATGATAGGTGATAAGGAGTCACTAAAGCATTTTAAGTAAAATAATAAGAATTTTACATTTTAGAAACATCACTCTAATGGAACATTTGGAACAGCATTAGATTAGACGTGGGGTGGCACAAGGGAAGGTTATTTCTTTAGTGCAGGGAAGCAATGTCCTAAGGCAAGGACTGACAGGATGCAGGACAAGGAGGAACGTTTGCTAGATCCCTAGGATGTGGAACATACAGGACCTCCTAGAAGTGATAGAAGTTGAGTGATCCTCAGAAAGTTTCTTTTTGTTTTATTTGTTTTTGTTTGTTTAATGGAAGTCTATCACACATTGATGCATTCATTTTGGATTTACTGTCTGAGGTGGAGTATTTACAGAGTTGTTGGGGGTCTGGTAGTTAAGTCAGAATACCAGCATGCCACATTACTGTGTTGTTTCATGTCGAGAACTACGTTTTTCACTCTCCTCCTCCATGTAATTTCAGTTTGGAGCTGTCCCACAGGAAAGCTGTGAGTGTTCTGGGAGGCACAAGAGAAGCAGCCGTCACATTCTGAAGATTATTGCTGGACGCGGGGGTGCTGCTGGGTGACAGTTTGTTTGCTCTTCTCTCCTTCCTGATGCCGCCTTTACCAAAAGTGACTCCAGATCTCCACTGGATGCTTTGCTGACAACTCACAGAGGGGTCAGCCATTAAGAGCTAACAACTTTCCATAGACTTCATGGTCCCACGTCCTGGCTTCCAGAGCTCCCTGCAAGTTCTGACTCATTTGTGACTTTTTCCCTTTCCTTCAACAACATGTTTTGGATCTTCATCTTCCCAGATCTTCTCACAACTGCGTAAGTACTAAGTCGTATCACACGTTTCTTCTTCTCTATGACTCCTTGTGGTTCTGCTTCTCTGAATTTTTTCAAGCTCTACCTAAAGTGTATTTTCAGACAGAGCTCCTTAAAAACCTGACATTTTATACTCAAAACTTTTATCAGTTGGAATTGTTTTCATTTGGAGAGTCTTCCCCACCCGCCCCCCCCTCCCGACTTCTTGGTAGTGATTATTGGTACAGGATGGTGATCTTAATATGTCCAAATAAGAGAGATTGCAGGATAGCTAAGAGGAATTTCAAGAAACTTCACTATTTGGTTTTTATGCTATTGAAAGAAATCATTGTTATTTATTGCTTTATGTGAACATTTTAATATAATCTAGTGCTCTAGAACTATTTGGGCCAGAGAGAACTGGGCATAAAAGATCTCAAGTGCCTTAGAGACAGGGAGAGAGGATGAGGGCAGACTGTGGCAGGTAAAAAGGTTTTCCTCCTGCTGGCAGGTAGAGCCATTCTTGGGGTGAAGTGTGCGGGATGTAGGCTCTTATTGAAAGAGTAGCTGTGGAACAGAAGGTCCTGATGCAATTGGCCCAGTGGGGGTCTTGCCTGAGCAGGTCAGGAACAGAAGTGAGTGGTAGGTACTATCTGGAGCTCCAAAATAAGCATGTGGGTTATTCTTCTTGCCCTGGAAAGAAGGTGGAGTTTAACTCCAAGGATGATAGTGAAGAGGTACTGACTTTGTTGTCAGCCTTGGGAAATGAGACTTGACCTAGAAAGGTGTGTGCCCTGGTGAGGACTTCCTTGTTTTTTTCTCCTTTCTGACTTTCTTCCAAAGCCAGCAAAGAGGAACATGCGTGTCTCCTATTCCAAGAAGAGAATGGAAAAAAAGGCAGTTTTGGTAGTCTGGCTGGCAAAGGAAATGATATTGGCATTGTTTACTCCTTCAGTAGAATAGCTTTCTTTCTTATAGTTGCATGGCAAACTTTGACTAATCCCTCAAAGTCCCAACTTAATTTCAGAAGGCTTCCATGACTGGCCTTCTCCCACCCCACCCTGTCCCACACTCTGGGCAGACTAATGGGTTGCTTTATCTGTTTTCCAGTGTCACTTCCTACTCCTAAGTTAGCACATCTCTCAGTGTATTACAATTAGCTTTTTTTGTTGACAGCATATCCCAGTGATGTGTGTGTGTGTGTGTGTGTGTGTGTGTGTGTGTGTGTGTGTTTATGTCTCTAATTTCTAAGAAAGCATTAAGGCAAAGAAAATGAGAAAAGCTATCACTGGGGACGGGGGGAGGGGTAGAAGGTCTTCCATCTCTTAAGATGTGATATATTCAGAGGGGGCTGCCTTGCTACAAACACAGGATAACCTAACTTTATAATTCCTTGGTTAGGCAAGGCATCAGAATTAACACCCTTTCAATTCATTTGCCTAGAATCCTTGATATCTATGTATTTACAGAGTTTTAAAAATTCATAAGCAAATCTGGAATTTGAGCTATGTCCTGTGTAGACCACTCTGAGGGAATAGCAGGAATGGTAGATTGTGCTCTGGAGAAAGAGTCTCATATGAAACTCACTTTATGGGCCTGATGACCCTTGACCCATGCTGGGTAATTAGTAATCTTTCCCTTCTCCTGGAAAACAAATGGGGTTAGCAAACTGTAATAGTGTTTATTATTCTTAAGGAAGTCACACTGGGATTGTCTCCTCTGCAAAGGATATACTATACATACTACACAAAGGGAGAGTCATGAAATGTGCAGAATTCTTGTGACATTTTTCTCTTTGTTCAGATAACATGTTTGTTAGTTATTTTGTAATAGATATTTGAAAGTTATCTACTACTTAGAGCCTCAAATGAGGCAAAAATGTTGAGATTGGATGTGCTCATTAAACCTATCACAAATGAAGTAAACCATGTGGTTAAATAGCAACAACAAGCCAGTCTCATGGGCCTAGAGAAGGAGAGTTGTGCCTGAATGTCACTCACAGTATACCTGTCCCCTTAGAAGCACCTGTTGATCATGGCCATGGCTCTTAGCTGCAGGTGGGGATAAGCTCTTTTGCTCCCCTAAGGCCAAATTAATGCGTGCAAGGGCTCCTAGACTCTTCAGGTGGACAAGACCACATCAGCCTGTGTTTGTCTCTTGAGGTCTTGAAATTACTTTCTCTCTATAATTAAAAGAAGTGAAATGAAACCTGACCCAGGAAGGATCCCTAATTTTGGCAGTATTCTAAAACATGAAGCGAAGGCTTGGTTTTTGAAGCACTGCATGATACTTCTGGAGGGGAGCTATATACAATTGGAACAAAGTCTTTTACGGTCATATGAATCAAGTCCTGTAAGCCTTATTTGGGACTTGGTCATTGGGCTGAAGTATCTCCAACAGAAGCCCACTCCTGAGGGATTGGATACAGCATAAGGTCTTACAGGCCAAGACAACTCAAATTAAATATTTACTTGTTTACTTGTGATAGTGACAATAGCAAAGTCAGAGTATCTGAATTAAGGTTGAGGAGGGGAAGATGAAGGCGAAAATTAAGAAGTATCACTTTGTGTCAGGACTGAGAGATTAGGCCATACCACCATCTTGGCATAAGCCAAGTTGGTTAATGGCATTTTTGTCATCTCTCACCTGTTTTCTTAGGTCACCTGTTTTCCTCTTTCTCAGTTTTGGTAAAACACTTTCTCCTGTAGCTCCCTAAAAAAAGGTATATGTGGTGAGAAATTTTGCGACTTTGTAAGCCTAAATATGTTTTTGTTTTACCTTTATAACTTCATTGATAGTTTCTGTGGGTATAGGATACCAACTTAAAAGACAGAGATCCATTATCTTCTAGTTCCCCTCTTGTTCATGAAAAGCTTCGATACTACTTTTAAGTCCTGATTTTCCCTCTTCTGTTAATTTTCTCTGCTGTCTCTCTGGGACTCCAGAATTGAGATACTAAAATCACAGGATTTATCCTTTAACTTTTTCATATGTATATGAAATATTTACATATATATGAAGTAGACCATGTCAGGTATCTTGGCATCTTTGAGGATCAACAGAGATCAATATGGACAAAGAAAAGTAAGTGAGGGAAACAGTCTCAAATATATTTGTCCTAATTGTTCTAAACATGTCAGAAAGTCTTAATTTACTAAATGATTTTTGACAAATAAGTAGAAAGAAAAAATAATCTTCTTGGTAAAGTCAGTAATTTTTCTTCTTTGCTCTGAATATAATCTATTTTATCTTAAGCTCTGAAAACATTGGGTAAGCCACTCAGCCTGTGGATTTTTATTTCCTAGATATAAAACAAGATATTGGATGCATGTAATCCTTTATATTACATTTGGCTCTAAAATCTAGTCTTGCATTAGATTATCTTAATACTAATTAGTACTTCTGTACTTCTGTTAGAAGAATAGCCAGGGATACAGAAAGGAAATGAAACTTAAATCAGGTAATATTGTTACTCATTCAGCAATTCTAGGAGAAGAGTTGGTTAGAAGAGACACATGCATATCGTTTATAGATGCTGAAGTTCTTTTGTTTTTCATATGCAAAGAGAAAAATATTACAGATCCTACCTAGCCAATGTGGTTTTCACTTGATGAATATAAGTGAGATTTTAATATATAATTACGATCATTTCAAATTAATAAAACATTTGGAACACTTAAAGTACAAGTATGTGGCATAGCTATCACAGGCATTGAATGAGTACTCTTAGTAATAAGGCTATATAGAACAAATTTTTAAAATCAAATCCATTCTCATCAGTTTCTATCCAATACTTTTAATGTACCTGTTGCAAGCTAAACAAAGAACAGTATTTACCCTGACCTATCTTTCCAAGTTTATATTTTATTACTTGGCTCTCTACAATCTACTATATACGACTCAGTATGTTTTAGGCTTTTATGTGTCCGGTGTCTTTTGTTTCTCTTACCTGGAATCCTGGAATTGTTTCTGTTACCTGGAATATACCACTCAGTATATTTTAGGCTTTTATGTGTCCGGTGTCTTTTGTTTCTGTTACCTGGAATCCTTTCACTGCTACTGCCCTCCCTTCCTCAGGTCACCATGTCACCAGACTCTGATTGCCAAAATCTTACCCATCCATGGAGGCCCATATTGAATATTTCCTTCCTCAGGCAGGCTTTCCTGATTCTCCCAAGAAACTCAACCCTTTTCTTCATTAAAGTTAATGACACATTGGGGTGCTGGGGTGACTCAGTTGGTTAAACGTCTGACTACAGCTCAGATCATGATCTTAACAGTTGGTGAGTTCTACCCCCAGGTCAGGTTCTGTGCTGATAGCTCAGAGCTTGGAGCCTGCTTTGGATTCTGTCTTCCCTCTTCTCTCTGCCCCGCCCCTGCTTGCATTCTGTTTCTCTCTCTGTCTCTAAAACATAAATAAACATTACCAAAAAAAATATCAAAATTCATGACACATTATTTGTACCTTTCAAATAATACGATTTTATTCTTCTTATACATATACTTTCCTAGCTGCCTTTTACATTGTAAGTTTCTTGAGGGCAGAAACTGTGTCTCATCTGCATACATCTAGTAAACTCAGTAGGAGACTCAGTAACTGTTGTTGAAATGAATTTCATAAAATACATCTGCATGCAAAAGTCTGTAGTCTTATTAAAAAACAAAACAAAACAAAACAAAAACCTAACAAAACCTTCTTAGTGTTTATATGGAAACATGTATATGTATCCTTCTTAAAAAGAGTTATATTCCCGTATAAAGCTCTTTCCCATTATATTAGAAATGACTATCAACTTTTCTATTTCACCTTTATATTAGCAGAGACTTTCCATGTTTATCAGGTTTTGATGACTAGGATTCTTTTCCCTGGGTAAGTCATTAAAGTTAAATTTGATATTCCTTCAGAAAAGTATGCCCCCCCCCCCAACCATCAAAATAACCCATAAGGTTAGACTGTTAGCTTCAAAATGGTTTTCATTAGTTAGCTGGCTTAAAACTTTCTCTAATGTTTTGAGCGCGTCAAGTCCACAAGAAAGGGCAAGACAGGTAGAATGGAAGCCCAGTTCCCCTCTTTTATTAGCCCAGCCAGAACAAATGTCCTCGGAGAAATTTTCCAAACATTTATTTTAACTTTCTTGTGTTTTGGAAAATCAGCAGCTTCAAAAGACCTAACAGGATATTGTCCTACATCTAAACTTTAGATTGACCTTATTTGAAGGGTTCAAAAAAATCTATTTAAGGAGCTTTTTGGAAGGATTACTGATGGAAGTCTGAGCTACAAGTCATTGGTTGATATTTCATTAGTCCTCATACTGTTTGTCATCAGTAAATCTGTCTGTTTTACCAGGACATTTGTCTGGTTCTATGAAAATAACAACACTCTTGCCTTTATTTTTACAATTTAGGTTCCATTAAACTGAGACTTAGACATCTTTTTTTTTTCAGGCATAGATTAGATGACCAGAAATAAGTATAATGTTAAAATTTTTCTTTTGTGAAATAAATTTATTGGTCTCTGTAAGGGACCATGTTTATATTCACTTATTTATTTGGAAAATTCTTTAGAACATATGGAATGTATATAATGAATTTCTCCAATGAATAACAACAATGTGAAAAACTTTGAGATTTTAAATATTGTCAGGAGGTTATGTCATACCAAAGAAATTAGCTCTAATCGTCATTTTAATTATTTATTTGGCAGGGCAACTCTAAGGTAAGTTCAGAAAGTATACATTATATACCTTCACATATAATTTATTTCATTGAAAGAAATCTGATATGTGCTACCCTTCTCTGACATGTGAATTGAATAACTCTTTTTTTAGCAGCTGTTTTTTCAAATTTAATCTAGAAACAAATTGCATCAAGCATGGTGCTAAAAGTCTATCTGATGAAAATCTTTCCAATTTTATTTTTATATTTAGATTTATAGATAGGAGATTACACATCAGTCATATTTCAAATTGAAGTAGCATTTCAAAATAAAGGATTTCTTTTCATGTGTGTTTTAGTAACGTGGTTGCCTGTGTTGAATATAGGGTAATATTCATTTTCCCGTGTGCAAGTAACTAAATACCCGATTTTCAGATTAACATTGAATTTCCAGTGCTGCTTGTTTGATGTCCTTACATGGCTGAAACCAAGTAAGCTCCATATTGCTTGATTGTAATGTTTATCTGGCTTCCTGCCATGTAAATGGATGTATTAATACTCAGTTCTCAAGAGTGTTGTGAAGTTCAGTTAATTAGTGTTTATAAAAGCTTCTTGAAATTGTCTGCTGAAAGAGATTACCTGAGTTAAATGATATAAAAAGCAAACATGTAGAGTACTCTAGAAATTGTTGCTTAGCAAAGATAAAAGTGCCCTGAATATCTATTAGCTGTGTCTGAATCAATGACTTCTGGTTTCTTTAATTTATTATAGTATTTTATGGCTAGTACATAAAGATGACTTAAAGGTGCATCATCTCTGTTCATAGTGAAGAATTCCTTATGAAATTTTGGTCAAAGAGGTTTAGGTAAAGCATTTGTCTGCTGTTCATTCAGGCAGAACATTTAACTCAAAGGTTTCATAAAATGTAAAATGTTACCCAGAAGATTCATTCTTGCTCTTGAGTGAGTGCAGCTGGTAGGTTTTCTAGTTGTTCCCCAACATCTAATCTAAATTTTTTCCCCATAGCAATAGAAAGCCTAATTTTCTCTGGGCACATGGCCATCCCAATAAAGTCTATGTATTGTCTACTTTTCTTACAGCTGGATGTGGCCTGTGATAACTAAGTGCCAGCCAGTGGGATGTGGGCAAAATTGATCTGTGAAACTTACAGGTTTTATCCTTAAAGGGAAGGTGTGCTTTTCTTTCTCTATTCTTTTATCCTGCTGCTTGGAATGTAGACGTGGTGACAAGCCATATTGCTCATGTAGGTGAAAAAAACCTAAAAATGAAGGAACAACAAGACAAAAGGATCTTGGGTCTCTGTACAACTCACAGACTGGAGCTGCCATAGCTCTAGACCTTATAAGGCCTACATGTGAATGTGTTTAAGACATAATTAGTAATGGGGCGCCTGAGTGGCCTAGTCAGTTAAGCATCCCACTCTTGATTTTGGCTCAGGTCATGATCTCACAGTCACGGGTCTGAGCCCTGTGTCAGACTCTGTGCTGAGCATGGAGCCTGCTTACAATTTTCTCTTTTTCTCTCTCCCTCTACCCCTCTTCCTCACTTGCACTCTTCCTCTCTAAAATAATAATTTAAAAAATTCCAAAGACATGATTAGTCATGATTATAAACCACCTATTATATTGTAATTTATGCCTATCTTTTCAGATAACAAAAAGAAAGAAAAATGATTGAATTTTCAAATATTACACCAAATTACCCAATCATGGATTAGGTCTTATTGAAAAATCAACTGAGTTTGGGACCCCTGGGTGGCCTAGTCGGTTGGGTGTCAGTTTGGGGTGCCTGGGTGGCTCAGTCACTTTGGATGTCTGCACTGACAGCTCAGAGCCTGGAGCCTGCTTCAGATTCTGTGTCTCTCTCTCTCTCTCTGCCCCTTCCCTGCTTATGTTCAGTCCTTCTCCCTCTCTCAGAAATAAATAATCATTGAAAAAAAAAAAGTCAACTGAGTATTTTTGTGTGGGGTACATTAAAAACTTTTAATTTGTAGATATCACTCATCATCCTAAAATGGATAAAGATTTTTTTTAGTTGCACCTCCAAACAGACTAGGGAGCTCTACTTTGAAATGACTTTATCATCTGAAAGCCCCAAACATTATAAAAGTAGTAAAACTGAAAAGAAAATATCTTAATTAAAATTAGACAATTCTGATATATTAGATGATAAACCCTTCTGACTGACCATTGCATTCTCTTCTATTCTATCTCATTCTTGTACTTAACAGCTGAGTGGTTTAGTGGCAATAACTGATTCATTTATTTTTGTTTTTTAAAGTTTTTATTTATTTTGAGGGAGACACACACACACACACACACACACACACACACACACAGAGACAGAGACAGAGAGAGAAAACATGAGCTCGGGAGGGGCAGAGAGAGAATCCCAAGCAGCTTTCACACTGTCAGCGCAGAGCCTAATGCAGGGCTCAAACCCATGAGTCATAAGATCATGACCTCCTCTGAAACCAAGAGTCAAACACTTAACTGACTGAGCTCCCAGGTACCCTTATAACTGATTCTTTTAAATGGTAAAACCCAACAAAGTTAGGGGCACCTGGGTGGCTCGGTTGGTTAAGTATTCAACTTTGGCTCAGCTCACGGTTCGTGGGTTCAAAGCGCCATGTCGGGCTCTGTGCTGACAGCTAGCTCAGAGCCTAGAACCTGCTTCGGATTCTGTATCTCCCTCTCTCTCTGATCCTCCCCTGCTCACGGTGTCTCTCTCTCTCAGAAATAAATAAAAAGCATTAAAACCCCCCACAAAGTTAGCTGTACATTGTTTAAAAAAAATAGTTGATCTCTATTCTAAATTCCTTCAGAGTTCACAATTTATTCAGAGTTCAGGAAGGTGACACTACTATATCAGATGCTTTTCAAGTATAGTTTTCATTTACTTTTTAAGTACTTTTTGTTTCCATGTAAATGGAAAATACATATTTTTAAATTTTTTGGCCATATATATATGTCAGCGACCCTGTGCATGTTGCAAAATAAACTAAAAAGCTAAGTATTAGTATAAATACATTTCTGGCTTATTATCCTAAATAAACATAAGTGGCATGTTCATGATGATATTTATATTCTTCACAGTTTTTGACTACTAGAAACTCATCTTTACAGTAGTACCCCCTTAATTCACAGAGGATATGTTCTAGAACATGAATCAAAGGAAGATATCACATGAGCTATTACCTAAAACTATTGATAGTACTGAACCCTTATACATACATTGCTTTCCTTTGCATACATACCTATGATAAATTTTAATTTATAAATTAGACAAACTAAGAAATTAACAATATCAATTAGTAAAATAGAACAATTATAACAATGTACTGTAATAGATGCTATGTGAATATGGTCTCTCTATCTGAAAATATCTTATTGTATTGTACTCATCCTTCATGTGGTGATGTGAGATGATAAAATGCTTATGTGATGGGATAAAATTAGATGAATGATGTAGGCATCGTGACATAGTGTTTGGCTACTACTGCTGTTCTGATAATACATCAGAAGGAGTAATCAGAAGGATAATACATCTGCTTCCAGACACAGTTGACCATAGGTAACTGAAAACACTGAAAGCTAAACTACAGGTAAGCCAGGTAGAGGGCTAAGTATTTACATATCATTAAGGCATCATTAATTTCTTTCACTGAAAGTAATCTATTGCTGTGTAACAAACCACCCCAAAATGTAATGGCTTAAAAACATAACAATTATTTTGCTCACAAATCTGAAATTTGGGCAGTGTTCAGAGGGGACTGAATGAGGGGAGAGCTCATTTCTGCTCTATTCAGGATTAGTTAGGACAGGTCCATTGAAGCTGGAGGACCTACTTGTAAAATTGCTCACTAAAATGCCAGGCGAGTTGGTGCCAACTCTGAGCTGAGAGGTCAGTCAGGGCTATAAGCTGTGGCCTTTGTTCATTTCCCTGTTGGCCTCTCCACGATGCTGCTTGAATTATATTCCAACATGGTGACTATTTCCTAAGGGTATGTATTTGAAAAGACAGGAAAAGGAAGCTTCCAGTATCTTAAGGCTTGGGCCTGAAAACTGGCACAGCACCATTTCTGTCATGTTCTATTGGTCAGACAGTTGCAGAGCCCACTCAGATTCAAGAAAAGGGGCATCAATCTCATGAATCTGACTTAACAAAAAAATTTGTGGCCTTCTTTAAGTATTCTCAGTGTCATCTCCAGTATTACACATTTTCCAGGGGACCTGGGTGGCTCAGTTGGTTGAGCATCCGACTTTGGCTCAGGTTGTGATCTCACAGTTCATCAGTTGGGGCCCTGTGTCAGGCTCGCTGCTTTCAGCACAGAGCCTGCTTTGGATTCCCTGCCTCCTCTCTCTCTTCCCCTTACCTGTTCATGCTCTCTGTCTGGCAAAAAACAAACAAAAACCTCAAAACATTTTCTAAAAAATAATGACACGATAAACAGAAAGAAAAAAATGATTAAGATAATGAGCAGTAGCAGTCACTCTCCCTATGAAAAATTAACAAAATATCCTGAAAAGAAGTAATAGAATAGATTGATGCCTGTTTCAGAAACGTTTGGAATCTTATATTCTGGAGGTTCTAATCTTTTTGAGCTCATGCTGTATGGTTGGGTAGCAGAATTTTGACACAGAATGTGACAGATACAGATGGTTGCTGACCCTTGTATCCACTCTCTTTTTCTGCCTTAATAAGAGATCTCTGAATTTGTTTATGTCAGCAATATGCCCAGGTAAAAATTCTCACTTCTCTTGATTCTCTTGCATCTAAGGGATACAGTTCTGTCTAATTCATTGTAAATAGAAATCATTAAGTACTAACTGTAGGAAAACACATTAATGGACAAATAGCTTTTTCTTTTGTTCTTTATTCTTTCCACATCCTTTAGCCTAGACTGCAGATGTGATATCTATGCTGCAACAGCCTTATGATTGAGCAGAGGTAATCACATGGAAGAAAGCAAGAACATGTTAAGGATTGTTGAGAAGAAATCTGGAAGGCTGAGTCCTTGATGGCCTTGTGGAATCACTATAACAGTCCTATACAGCCTACTCTAGATTTCTTGAAACAAGATATAAGTAATCTTGTATGTGGCTAAACCACAGCGATTGGCTTTCTGTTGCATAAAGTCAAATCCAGTTCCTACTACTATAAAAAAATAAGCAATAATTATAACACAGTCACTGCTCGAGATTAACACTGTATCACAGAATCTGTAAAAACATCTCCTCTGTTCACTGTGTTTCTATCTGAATAGAGCTGTTACTGCTCTGACTGCATTCTCTCTCATACTCATGAGGGAAAGTTTTGGCATATTCAATAAGTATAGGTTCTTTGTGGCAGCATGACATAATGACATCCTTCTTAACTCTTATTTGCAGAATATTGAATCCTGCTCTGTAAAGGGCAGCATGGTCTATTCTGCAAAGCATTCCATCTAATAGGTAGTACTACTGTTGGTTATAATAACAACAAAAAAATAATTCCAGTGAAGTGCTTGTGATATATCTGTGTTGGAACCATTGTTATAACTGATGAAGTACACTTTTGGCTGCATTTGGAAGATACTTATACTACATAATATTAAGGGCTACACCCAATGTGTAGAGTAGTATCAATAGATGAATATATGTTTGAAGAAAAGGATATGACCTTGGCTGCTTTAATAGAGACCAAATAACAATGACTTAAACATGATAGAAATTATTTTTCTCTCATGTAAAAGTTTGAGTTGGTAGGTAGTGAGGGGAAGGAGGGTAGGTAGCTCTACTCATTAGGGAATGTAGTTTCCTTCTATACCACTGCTAGGCTGTCTCCTAGATAAGAGTGTTGTCCTTCTCCACATGGTCAGAGATGGCTCACTGCCACCATGTCTGTAGGTTAGTTTTCAGGAATGGGAGAATTAGAAAAAAATGGGCCAGTAGCCTCCCATAAAGCTTTGATCCTAGAATTGTTCATATCCTTTCTGCATACATCTTATTGGCTATTTGTTAACACGCATCAATCATCTGAATGGTCTGTTAGGAAATGGCTCTAGGTGGGACCTCACATATTTAACTAAAAAGGGGAGATGTTCTGTAACTAAAAAGAAGGGGGAAATGGATGCTGGGTGACAATTTCTGGACTCTCACAATGAGTATGTTATATGCCATCAGAGAAGGGATAGTCTATCATTTTGGCATTATGAGGCTTTTGGCTTTTATAAAGGAATTTCAAAGTGAACACTTGTTTGTCTGGTATTGAAAGCCTGTGAACCTACCCTCAGCATTGTGTTTTTGTTCTCCAGTTCTGATTAATACCAGATGGCTTATAGTCTCCTGATTTCCTTTTTTTCTTGGCTTCTGGATTCCTAATTTCTGTCACCATCTTGCCCCACTGCTATTTTGACCATAGTTTAGCCTTAAAAAAAAAATGTATTGAAATATCCAAAGCAATTACAATTTTAACAGATTTTACTGAGGTCTGGGGGTGGTGGTAGGTGATGAGGGATCACTTGTTCACAGAGCCTTCCACCTTTCCAGTGGCTTTTGTTCTCCTTCATTTTCCTTCCTACCTTAGCTCTTCACCCACTCATTTCCAAATTGCCCCATATGCCTCCAAATTCCTTTTCCTCTAGTTGGCAGAACTATTTTCTTGTTCCTTTCAAGTCTGCACAGCCCACACCAGACCCTTAGAAGGTTTCGGTTCTACTCCAAGTGTTATTCTCGGCAAAAGTTTTTTTTTTTTCTTCCTAAAAGGAATTATAGTGCCAGTTTTAAAAATAATTTCCCCTACCTCATTATAAAATGAAATCCACTTCTGCATTTGCTGTAGAAATGTTGTTGAGGACATTGTCCATTACATCACTCAGTTTCCCCCTATAAAGCTCCATATCTGAAACTTCTTTTAGATTTCAGTGCCAGAAAAAACTTTGCTCCTCCTAAAGCGTGCTTCCCCCTTTCTGATAACAAGAGCTATATAACTTATCATGCTTTCTGAACAGTACAGCTCTGAGCCAAATTTGCAGCTTTCTCATTGTAATTATACTAAACATCAATTAGCATATTTGTATTTTTCTCATTTGCTTAGACCATTTTATATGTGTGTCATATTGGTTTGCTTTTTGTTATAAGCCATTTCAAATTCTTTAAAAAGAGCCAAGATAAAAAGCAAGTTGATTTTTAACAAGTGAAATAAGTAAGCAGCATAGAGGTCGTCTCAGGCAATAATCTGCAGTATTTTGACACACTTTCCCCCAAGTACTCAGATAAGGCAAGAAGCTCTGTGGACCATCTGCCCTACTCATTTCCACTTCCCAAGGGGGGAAAAACCTCAATGAACATGCTATCTTTTGATTAAGAATGAAAAGTTTTAAAATTTAATGTTTACTAACTCACTTACTACAAGTACCAGATGATGAGATGTGGGCCAGGAGTGAATGGTCAATAAAGAATTTTTGAGACAAAAAGGTGTTTTTATTAAAGCATGAGGACAAGACTCTTGGGCAGAAAGAGCTGCACTGTGATTGTGAAGAGAGATTGATTAAATACTTTTAAGTTTGGGGGTGAGGTAGAGATAAAGGAAGCCTCTAAAAGGAATTTCATATGTTAAAGACTTACAGAATCCTGGAGATCTGGCTTTTATTGTCAAGGGAAGGCTGCTTTTTGCCTCTAGCAAAGCATTAATGTTAAATCAGTTGTGAGTTCCTTGAGGAGTGTCATATTCTGCCAGTCTCAGGTATTTATTGATGGGCCACAAATTGTAAGGACATTTAATTTTATCTACATTTTTTTTTTTACCTTTGTTCTCCTCATCACCTGACACTTCTGTAACATTTTAGAGCCTTTAATGTCACTCATCTCCAAGATATTTTAGTCTCTTGTTCTGCTCCAGTAGCCTCTAGAGTGACCGTCTTGGAAAGGGTTTCAGCTAGTTTCAGGTGAATACAACTCAACAGCACCTCTCCATACCTGCTCATGCACTACTCACCTTCTTCCCTGGGTCTTTCTTGCTGATGCAGAGGAAGAAGGTACTATGGGATCTGGTTGGTACCCATCTAGAAATGAGGAGAAACTAACACCGTATAGTTAGCTTTGGGTCACTCACTGAGCAAGAATACAAGACCATCCAAAATACTGGCCAAGAATGAGAGAATCTTGAATGGGTGGTGAAGTGGGCAGAAGATGAGGTGAATATCAATTATGACCATATTATGGTAAGAACAACAGACACAGGAACTGAAGTTGGTCTCACTAATTTTCTGGCTGAAGTCTCTTGCTCTGCTGGATTGTACTGTAATGAAAGTATTTGCACATATACTTTAGCTCTGTCTCTGCTTTCTGGGGAACCTGACAAAGATGGCAGGTTTTGAAACTGGTCCTTGGTCATTTATATAAATGAAAATCTATGGAGGTGCACATTATTGTCCTCCAAGGGACTATGGGAAAGATTTTTGTTCTTTCTTGGCCCATGAGGAGAAACCTCATTGCCCACCCACTAGTTGATCATAGTCAATAATTCTCTAATAATCACTGATCCATAGGATTTTATCAAGGATTATTTTATAGAACTTTTGAGCTGGAATTCTTTGGACAATTTATATAATTTAGTTTTCTGACACCATAGTATTCAAAATGTACTACAGAACTATAAAATTCTCACTAACAATTTTCAGAAGACAGGTAGTTCTGGAGCTTCATTTTTATTGCTGGTGTTTTGGGGGAGGACAAGTTATCACACTGGCGCTGGGAATGACAGTAGATTGGAATGGCAGGGTTGAAAGCCTAGATTGCACTAGTTAAGGCAAGACTAATTAGTTTACAGGAGCCATCAGAATTAAGAAATCACAGAAACCTGAGCGAGAACATAGCAGATTCTCTGACATGAGACCAGTAGTCAGGGGCCAAGAAGCAGGGTGGGGTTAGCATTTAGGAGTAGACAAAGACACAGTCTGAGCTGATGTATTTGATTAAAGTAAGGGTAGCAGTAAAGGCATCTGGCAAGGACACTCAGAATGAGACAAGATCTCCTTTAGGTAGCCAATCTTTTATATATGCTTCCTGAGTCTCTCTGAACTTCAGGGAGTTAGTGGCCAGGGTCTGAGGTTTGAAGACTGTTGAGGACAGCAATCCCCTATACCAAGGAAACCGAGAATTTTAAACAAAAGGAACTTTAGCTTCTGGGAAAATGACAGTGGCTTAGAGTAGATTCCTGTCAAAGAGAGGGAAATGTAGAGCCAGCACAGACCATAGTTCTTCTGAGCCTTTCTTTCTTCTTCTTCAGAGAACTTAGCTTTTTATTTCCAGCTTATTCTTTGAGGTACAGACACATCTTTGAGGGCACAACATGGACCAGAGAAATTGCTCAACATTTAGTTAACTGGCAAGAACTAATTTATGGTTAAGACTGATAAAGATCTACTTTCCCCTTGGTTTATGTTATGAACTGTCCTCCACCTGCTTCTAGGGACTCCTATTGCTAGGAAGTAATAATAATCGCCAGAATAAATGGGAAGCATGCTGTTGTCTTAGAAAATAGACTGATCTTCTATATTACGGCAGTTATTACTTCTTGTCAGAAGTAAAAAGCATGGACATCCTTAGATTCTAAGAGAGAGAAGAACTTTTCTTGTATATCATCTCCTTTGTTAAGAGTTGCTAATTATTATCACAATATGATAGATGAGGAAAATGAAGCTTCAAGAGTGAAGAAATTTGCAGAGTTAGTAAATACAGATTTCATGCTAGGTCTTTCAGGCTCCAAACCCTGAGCTGTGTCATTGTATCAAATACCCTTCAATTATTTTCATGGGATGTCTATCTACAAATGACAAGATAATCTTCAGAGAACTTCTGTTTTTTTAGATTTATTTATTTATTTTGACAGAGAGAGATAGGGAGAGAGGAAGAGAGGGAATCCCAAGTAGACTCCATACTCAGCGTGGAGTCCGACAATGCAGGGCTTAATCTCATGACGATGAGATTATCACCTGAGCCTATATCAAGAGTTGGACACTTAACCAACTGAGCCACTCAGGAGCCCCTATGGACTTTTCTTTTTGAGAAACTCACTCTTTTATCACCACTCTTTATGTGCACTTGATATAGAAGTCCAGAAAACACAGAAAAATTAAAATGAAGCAGTATAAGTGAAATTGTTAAAAATAATTTAGGACCGCCTGTTCAAATATTATTTTTAGACAAGAAAAAAATTGACAGAGCACCTTAAAAACTAATTTAGTTTTAACATGAAGTCTTACTGAAAAGTGCAAAGTCTAGCTTAATAAAATGTAAACAGTGGGAACATTCATTAGAATATGAAAAAGAAGGAAGAGCTCTATCCTCAATTTAGGGGAAGAATCCTGAAGTCTTGGCTAACAGAAACCTGAAAGACTGGAGGATTCTGTCATTGCTGGAAGCTACTTAAACTCTTAGAAATTTAATCTGAAACAACAACCACTAGGATTAATGGAAGCTACTGTAGTAAACTAACCTAGATGGAAAGACCTAACCAGCTTGTAGGGCTTCCTTAGCAAATCCAATCTGATGTTGGTATTAGAATGTCCTCGTTAAAAGTAAAATGTATTTGGATACTTTTGTAGCATTTTTTTCTGATTCATAAATATCCTTGGTCTGCAAATATGTTATAGTTAGGCCTATCTACAGTAAGAAGGAGTTACATTGGATGTTTTCTAATCCAGAGAGATTGGATATTAAAATAGTTAGAATTTTAATGAAGTTAGGAATATTATAACAGATACTTCATTAATTACCATATTATGAGAATATTCTTTTATCCATGTTTTTAAGAGTAACACAGTGGTGCCTGAGTGGCTCCGTAGGTTAAGCATCTAACTCTTGATTTCGGCTCAGGTCATAATCTCAAGGTTCATGGGAATGAGTCCCATGTCAGGCTCCATATGAGCACAGAGCCTGCTTGGGTTTCTCTCTCTGCCTCTTCACAGCTTGCACACACACACACTCTCTCTCTCAAAATAAATAAACTTAGAAAAATTAACACATACCTCTATTTTTAGCACAGAACCCACTTCATGGATTAGTTATATCATGCATCAAATCATATCTTTTGCCACCTTAAGTGTATATAGAAATATTTAGTATTATGTAGATCAGCTATAAGAAATATAGAAGTATTTATATTTATATTTGGAAATCTTTTACTTCTAATTATGGAATTATTTTCCCCAGAAAATGTGGCTAAACATTTTATGGGATAACTTTAAAAATAGTCAAATAGAAAACATAGCATAGCATACAGAAGGAGATTCTTTATTAGAAAATTACTTAGGGAGTTTTCTTAAAAATAATTCCCAGAAGGGAGACACTTGAAATCGCTTTTAGCACACATGAGTAAGTAAAAATTTTCTAAGGAATTCTAGGTGAAAAAGCTAAGGAATTGGTTATTCATGCATGTTAATTATTCTGTATTTAAGTTTTCTGTTTCAAAAATTATTCAAGAAGAATATTATTAGTATTCACTTATTTACTTCTATTATTTTTCTTTATAATTCCTACAAGATTTTTCAATAGTATGTGTAATGATATAGGTCAACATGTTCTTAAAAAGTCAACTTTAAATAGCATTATTTTTTTAATATGTCAAAAGACAATATTTTCTGTAAATTTTCACAAGGTGAATTAAATCTGTAATCTAATTTTAAAACATCTATAGTAAATAATTTTAGGAAACTGAAAATTCATTAAATAATACTGTGCCTCAATAGAAATATTGTACAGAAATATCTCAATTGATAGAAAATTCTGAGTAATATGCTGTTTTGTTTAATTACTTAAAAATTTTTAATTTAGATTAACTGCTTCACTTCTAATTCTTGCTAAAAGTCTTTTTAAAATGTTATCATGACCTTTATTGTCATGGGAAGTACAAAAAGTGTATTAATCTTTGGCCACTGTGAATTTCCAGTGTCTGATATTGATTTTTCTGAATGTCAATAATCATTGTACAGCCAGAGATTAAGATGAATGTATATAACTTCAACACATAACCAGGGATTTATTATTGGAATAAATCCTTGATATAAACTTCCTTTCTCAATATGAGCTTCTTTTCTCTTCTCGAAATAGAACTCTAGCAATGGTTTGGGATTAGAAATTGTTTAATCAGGGGCTCTAAATAGCACAAAGTTTGTTGAAATAGGATTTAACTGTATTATGGTGGGATTTTGATGAGCTCAGGAGTAAACTATTAAGGTCTACTCCATATCCTGGCAGTGATTTACTCAACAGGATATAGCTCATGGTTGGGGAATGGATAGGAGAAAGTAACCTGGATGTAGAGATGGGCCTTGAGTGAGGATAGTCTGTTTAGTATCCAGGCACTGTCATAGCCTCTGGCTTGATTTTAGAAATAGAAGTCCAGGGATGCCTGGGTGGCTCAGTTGGTTGAACATTTGATTTGACTCTTGATCTAGACTCAGGTCATCATCTTCCCAGTCGTGAGATTGAGCCCTGTGTTGGACTCTATGCTGAGCATAGAACATGCTTGGGATTCTCTCCCTCCTCCTCCCTCTGTCTCTTCCCTGCTTGCATTTGTGATCTCTCTCTCCCTCCCTCCCTCCCTCTCTCTCCCTCTCTCTCTCTCTGTCTTTATCTCTCAAAAAGAAAAAAAAGAAAAGAAGTTCAAATATGGTGGGACTGCTACAACCAAGAAATCTAACCAGGTGGACTGTGTTTGATTGGCTCTAGAAGAGTCTTGAATAGAGGTGCTTGTGAGTAGAGGATTCACTGTGCAGAAGGAAAGCTAGGAGACAATAGTGTCTGTAGGTATCAGCTGGATTTAGAATAGGGTCCCTGTGCTAAAAGAGACTGGAAAAGTAAATAGGATCATCAGATACAATTATACAATAGAAAGTCAAGGCAGAGACTTGGTATCAACATGGTGAGAAGAGATAGCAATAGAAGTTTCTTCCTCTTACTCCTAATTATGAAAATACTGGAAAGGAAAAAAAGGAAATACTGGAAATTATGTACCTTTTTAAAAGTATATAACCAAGCTTGACAGAAAGTAAAAATCCCTGGTACCAGAAATGAAGAAGGAATATGAAGTCAGGTTTATAAGAAGATGAAGCCATGTAGTTTCATAACCAGGCAGAGATTTGAGAATTAGGACTAGAGTCAAGTTCAGAGTCAGGAGATGAGGCCCTGGACTCATGTGAGACAGACACTAGGACAGTCCCTGCATCAACTGTGACCCTTAAAGGGCTGCCACTAGTATGGAACAGGACTACAGAGACTGCTCTGTGGGGCAGGCCTGGATGGGTTGAGTAAAGAAATCTGCAAAGGATTGGAAATCTAAGTCAACACCAACAGGTGTGAGTCCTGAATTTACACCACTCCTGGGGTGCAGGAATCCAAAATTGAGAAATTAACAACAGTAATGGCATTAGAACTCATGAATCTCTCAGGTCTCTGGAAGAAATAGGAGTGGAGCAGCTCTGAAAGGATCATCCCACAAACAGAACCCATGGGAATTAAAAAAAAAAAAAAGGAAAACAGAATTCCATGAGGGAGACTGAACAGCTGCAATAACCAGGAGAATTTGCACTCTGAGAACTGAAGATTATAGAATGATCTGAAATATAATAGTTCCAGTAAAAAAGCTTAAAGCGATAATAAAAAGAATAAAAACCATAATAAAACAGTAAACAATGGGGCACCTGGGTGGCTCATTGGTTAAGCATCTGACTTCAGCTCAGGTCATGATCTCACAGATCGCAAGTTGGAGCCCTGCATCAGGCTCTGTGCTGACAGCTCAGAGCCTGGTGCCTGCTTTGGATTCTGTGTCTCTGTCTCCCTCAATGCCCCTCCCCCACTCTTGCTCTCTCTCTCTCTCTCTCTCTCTGTCTCTGTCTGTCAAAACTAAATAAAAACGTTGTTAAAAAGTGAACAAAGTTGTATGGAAAAAGCAATTGCAGAGTTGTAGAGCACGTACAATAAGTGGAATGGAAGCTCAACAAATGTTAAATAGCAGTTTAAGCCCAGCCAAAGAGAGGATTAGTGAAGTGGGAGATATTCTGAAAAAATAGCAATTAGAATATATCATAGAAATGTAAAGAGATAAAAAAAAATATGCAGAAAGGTGGAGGGTAGATAGGAAGACCCAGCATAGGAATTCCAGAACCATAAAATTGAGATAATAAGAAGTTTGTATGGTTGCAATTTTTTTAGGCCTGAAGCTAGATAGGAGTCCTCAGTTTGACATAATATCTCAACAACCCAGTGAGATAAATGGAAACAAATTCAAGCCAAAGCTCCTCAAAAACAAACAAACAAAAAAATTAAAAGCTATCCAACAGAAATGGAAGAAAACCTAGAATCAATGACAAATTAGATTAGAGCAATTAGACTTAAAAACTAGATTCAGGAAACTATGCCATGCATTTTTCAATGTTGAAGTAAAGGGAGGTGAGTATATTTCTCTAACACTTGATGCTGGACTCTGCCATGTGACTTGCTGTAGCCAACAGAATGAAAGGAAGATGACAATGTGCCAGTTTCAAATGTAGGCATCAGTTGAGGGTTTCTTCTGTGCTGGTGCTATCACCTTGAGGAACAATATGCCTGGACCACCCCACCTCACCCAGGAGGTGGATGACAGACATGAAGGGAGGACCACCTCAACAACAGGGAGGAGATAAGCTGACCCACATATGCATGAGAATAAATAATTTGTTCAGTTCTTGATTTTGCAAATGGATTATTGTATTATTTTCCTATTACTGAATTAACAAATTAACACAAACTCAGTGATAAAAACAACACAAATTTCTCTTATAGTTCTAGAGTTCCATAATGAGTCAGGGCTAAAATCAAAGGTTGGCAGGGCTGTTTTTTCAGGAGGCTCCAAGGGAGAATTAATTTCCTTGACTTTCAAAGCTTCTGGGGGCCACCCATATTCTGTGGCTCATGAACCCTTACTCATGTCACTCCAGTCTTTTACTCCTATTGTCACATCTCCTACTTCTATAATCAAATCTGTTTCTACCTTCCTGTTATCAGGACACTTGTGATTACATTTAAGACCTACGTGAATAATCCAGGATAAACTTCCTATTTCAAGAAACTTAACTTACATCTGCGTAGTCCCTTTTGCCAGATAAGTTAGTATTCACAGCTTTGGGGAATTAGGATGTGGATACCTTGGGGACTGGACATTCTATAACAAACCACAATTGTTATATAGGGTTTTATTTTTATTTTTATGTATTTATTAAAAAAAAACATTCCCAAGAGAACCCAAATTTAAGACTAAGAGACTTACTCTGCAGAGGTCAATACTGCAAGAACTAGTGAAGGGTATAAGTTAATAGATGGCATTAAGATAGTGATTAAGCACATGAGTATTTTAGACAGATTTCCATAGTTCAAATACAAGATCTATCACTTTCTATCTGTGCAATCTGAAGCAAGTTGCTTACCCCTCTGTGACTCCTGTGACTCAGTTTCCTCACATGTAAAATGGGATAATCACAGAAGTACCTACCTCATAGGTTTCTTATGAGGATTAAATGAATTAATGTTAGTAAAGTGCTCCCAACATTTATAAGGCTCACGGTAAATGGTGTACAAATATTTGTTAAATAACAAAATTAAAAGGAAAATCTCAGAATGAAGGGGTGGGATAATGAATCATTTGATTCCCAATCTGGTAGGAAAATTCAAAATGCCTGGGAGCAGCAAGTGCTAGAGACACTGTGGGAAATGGGAGTGGTTGTGTAAATCGATACTACTTTCTAAAGCAGTTTGGCAACATCTAATTAAATTGAAGGTAGACCCGTCTTGATAGGCTGAAATTTTGGTATATACTCAGCAACCCTCTGGCAAACTTGCACTTGGAGACATGCAAGAATGGTCACTGCATTTATAATAGTGTTTATGATGGGGACTCTGTTGGAGGTTGAATTCTTCAGAGGCAGAATCTGAGACAGCGATGAAGGTATATGCCATTTATCGTAGGTGTGTTCTTCAGGAGAAACTTGTAAGGAAGTGAGGGAAACAGGGACAAGGTAGAGAAATGTCAGGTGAAGATATGGTCTTAGGTGAAGAATTCTTCATGGTTAGATCCATGAAAGGCTCTGTGACATAAATTACACTGAGCAGTTTCTCCCTTGAAGTAATGGGATCATTTTATACTCTGTGCCTATCATACCTGGGATATGTATATAAGGTGAGGTAATGTCACCTCCAGGGTAAGGTAGCTTCTCAGTCAAGATAGATTTCTAGATAAAGCGGCAGCTTGTGAGCCATTAGCAACCAATACTTAGAGCAGCTGGAGGTGGATGCATTGCCCAAGGAAAAAGAATCTGGGTGGGGCACTACAATTTCTTTAAAAAATGCAATACCTGGGGCGTCTGGGTGGCTTAGTTGGTTAAGCACCTGACTTTGGCTCGGGTCATGATCTCACGGTTCGTGGGTTCAAGCCCCGTTTCGGGCTCTGTGCTGAGAGCTAGCTCAGAGCCTGGAGCCTGTTTCAGGTTCTGTGTGTGTGTCTCTCTCTCTCTCTGACCCTCCTCCTGCTCACACTGCCTCTCTCTCTCTCTCTCTCTCTCTCTCTCTCAGAAATAAATAAAACATTAAATTTTAAAAATGCATACCTAATGCTCAACAAAAGAAGAATGGGTAAAAAATTATGGCATATGCATACAATGGATTCTGCATCTATGTTAAAATATTTTTTACGTTTATTCATTTTGAGAGAGACAAAGACAACATGATGAGAGGAGGGGCAGAGAAAGAGGGAGACAGAGAATCCCACACAAGCTCTGTGCTTACAGCTTACAGCACAGAGCCCAACACGGGGCTCAAACCCACAAACCTGTGAGATAATGACCAAAGCTGAAATCAAGAGTTGGATGGTTAACTGATTCAGCCATTCAGGCACCACTGGAATTCTCCATACATGTTAAAATGAATGAACAAGATTTACGTGTACTATGTGGATAAATAGTGAAAACATAACGTTGAATGAAAAAAAAAACAAATTAAAAAATGGTACCCATTGTGTTACTATGATTGCATAGTATGTAGTAAAGATACTATATTGTGTATTCACAGTGACTTTGTTAAGATAGTGGTTACCCTTCAGAATGGAAGAATAGGATGTATTAGGAGGACTACAAAAGGGCGTCAGGTACTTCTGTAATGTATTATTCAATATGTTACAATGTTAGTTAACATTTTGTTAAGTCATGAATTGAATACATCTAGAAAATATCATCCTCTTCAATTTCCTATATACATGAAATATTTTATATAAAAGAAATAAAGAGAAAAAAATTCAAGGAAGAGAAACATTTCTGAGCCATGCCAATCTAGAAGGAGACTAGAGGGTTGGAACTGAGGTTCTTACACACACATAACTCTGACTCCTGGCACCTAGGTTGTCTATCAAGAGACTGTGGTATCCAGAAGCTACATTTGGGTCTCTAATTATATCTTGGCTCTGGAAACACTGACTCAGGACTAGAAAGGCCCAGACTTAAATGACCAATCAATAGATCAACTTCAGGGAGCTAAATGAAAGAAAAAAGGGGGAAAGGTAATAAAATAGCAGTGTAATGACAATATCTTGAATAGAAAAGCTTAGCAGATATTCATTGAGTCCTTAATATGTATCAAGCAATGAGGAGTCAATGATGAATGAGAGTACCTCTATCTTCAGGGAGCTGAGTCAAGTGGAAATCTTACCTATGGGTAGGGCCCAGACTCAGGAGCATCTTTCCATTAGAGGCCCACAAATGTATCTGTGGCAAGAGTCCTTTGTTTCTGAATCAAAATCCCCAAATGACTTCTGTATAACTTTGAGTCCTCCAAGATGTTCTGTGAAAAAGTAGTTTTATGGTCAGATATTATAGAAAATGCTATATACCATATTCCCTTCTTGGAGATTCATAAGGCAATTAATTAGCATATAAAATTATCAAGATGAGTTATGGAAAAGAAATCTATAAAGAAACTGCATCTCCCCAAGTTATTTGACACCCAAATTAATTTTTTTTGGAGGGGGAGGATAATTCCTATAACATTCTTTTAATGTTTTGTGGAGTTCATTTTGGTCGTCTGTGTTTTCATTATTATTTTCCCAATATTTTTGAAATATTTATGAAAGGCTTATTTAAAAATTTTTTTAAACTAAACATTCATACCAATGTTTGTATTTAAGTGTTTAAAACCAATTTGTGCTTAAAAAATTAAACAGAGATTTAGTACAGGTATTTTGTTGACTTTTAGGGAGAATTAATACCATGAAAATTTCTGCATGTTATTTTAGGTCTTCAGAATAATAGTAAGGTGGAGCATTTATGATTAGCATATAGACCACTATACTATTTGCCATTTGATTTTATGGTACCTCGTTGCAATGTCTAGTATAATGCTTAGTCTTCACTCTTTTGAACAAACATATCAATAGCCTTAAATCAAACTACCATGTGAAAATATATTACTGTGTCACAACCTTGTGCAGCTATCCACTTAATTGCATCCTATAAAATGAACCAGGAGGTGTAAGTTTACAAACATAACATCTGAGGTGGTGGTAAAATTAGAGCTAAATAACATGTGCAGTTTAAATTCTCAGTATAAAGCCATGAAAGGCTATAATTTTAATATACTGCTGACAAGGGGCAACTGAGGATTAATGTGCATTCCCAATAAATATTTTCAGTATTAGAAGATATAATAAAATTTCAAATTTATATAGATATGCACAAAAATATATTTTTTGCATCTTTTGCTTGAGCATGGAAATATTCAATTAGTATTTGAGTTTAAGGACATAGTAAAAACATCTCACTCTGTAGAGTAATTCTTGGGACAAAATGATTGCACCATAACTGTGACTGTTTATTTACTATGTGGTTAAAGTTTCTTTTGTTTGATTAATTTAACCACCTCCTTCCAGAAATTACAACAGAATTAATTATGGGATATGAAACCAATTTCCATTTGATGAAATGTATTATTTATTTTTTTGTACGATTATCTGTTTTAAGTAAACTGTTAAGTTAGGGAAAATTTTTCTTATGTGTGTAACTTTGAGGCTGCCACTTATGAGCTGGGTGACCTTGGGCAAGTCTTTTAACCTTTTAGTGTCCTCTGTTTCCTAGTCTCTAAAACAGGGATGCTAATACAATTGTTCTGACTATTCAGTTCATTTAATATATGTAAAGTATTCAAAATGCATGAAAGTGTATGGCACATAGAAGTATACCGTATATGTTAGCTATTATTACTATTGTTTTGAGTGTACCCTGGAGAGACTATAAATTACTAGTAATATGCTACTTCTTTTACCAAAATCTATAATCACAGTTAAATATGCAAATCTATTAGCCTAACTCATAAAAACAAATAGGCTAGGTTACATTTTATTCATAGTTGCTTATTTGATTCTTTTTATAGGAAAGTTTACATAAAGAATTTGGGTGTTTAAGTTTAGAGAAGAGAGAAAAGTTATTGTTGGATAGGGAACACAGCTGCTAAATAGTCTCCTGTTCTTTGGAGTGCCTTCAGGTTTGTACATTATTTTTTAGTTAGTATCAAGAGTACAAAAGTCACTAGCTTAGCACCCAAACTTTCCTCATCTTTCATGTTTTATGTTTTGGCTTGTTTCCATCTCTCTTTAATAGCCATTCCCTGATTCTCCTTTAGCTCTCATTGGCAGGTAGACCAGTAGGCAGAATCAATGAACCTTAGTAGGCAGGTAGGGTGATATTGGTGAGGGCTATTTAAATGGTATATTATGGTTGAGAGTGGAGCTGGGAGAAGAAAATTTGCCTTCTTTTCATCCTCCTGTTCAAATCTCTTAACTTATCAAAATATTTCTTTATATATTTTATAAGCATAAATGTATGTAACTTTTTATTTTCAAGGCCATACTCCTAGAAGAGAAGGCAAAGAAGTTGTGTAGAAATTTTGCTCATTAAAGTCTAAAAGAAATCAATGAAGTGAGACTATTGCTCAAAAAAGTTTAGTAGAAATCATGATGGCTGTTTTTAAAAAGTTTAGAAAAACCAGATTAAGAAATGAGTTGTAATGTACAAAAATATAAAAGGAACTATAAAAATATTTCTCACTCATATTAGGGAATATATTCTTTAGGTGGAAAAAGAAAAGAAAAATCATAAGTAGACTTGTATAGTAATTTGTATTTGGATGTACTATGTATCAGATTGTGTCTCTACAGTCAAAGTATTTACTAAAATGCATTAATATATGAACTTCAGGCCACTATTCAGGACAAAGTAAAATTGTAGAGCAGAGTTTGGAATGAGAGCTAGAAAGGTTGAAAAGATAAAGTGCTCTAAACCTTGAGCTTTCTTTTCAACTTATATCCTAAACCTAGAGAGACCAGAACATGGCAGGAAGTGTACATACTAGAAATGGAAGATCAGGCTAGTATTTGGAGGACCTGGTTCTAAATTATTAAATAAAATTTTTAAATGTATTAATATATTTAGTCTTTTTAGCTTTTTAATCACTAAACTAAGTAATTATAGTGGTATGAGGTACCAGTTTAAGGACAGAGGATGAAGAGGTTATTGAATGTATCTATGTGTACATGTACAAACACACACATATACATTCAGATAAACAATATTAAGAGATATTTTGCAGATAAGGGGAAAATATATATTGGAAAGAGTATATGTGGAGAAATAAATACACATGATAACAGTTTTAGAACTGTTATGCTGTCAGCACAAGAAATACTAACCTAGATTATTTTATTCTTATAACCAAGCAGCTGACATGAGTACAAAGTCTCATTCAAGGTCATTGGAAACTTTGAATTTGGATTGGCTCCAGGAGGACATTGGATAACACAATAATTGTCCTGCTGAGTGCCAGCAGTTTAGTAAGATTCACAACTTTGTAAAAAAAAAAAAAGTATTTTTTATAAAACTTAACTTACTATTTCCTACCATTGGGATATTCCAAGATATACTTTTTATAAATTAAAACAGTGGCTACAAAAAAGACATGATGCAGAGGTCATAGTATGAATTTGCTTTTTAAAACCCTTGAGAAGCTAATTTCCATGCCCAAGATAATGTTTCAAAGAGAATTTTTTTTCAACGTGTTTTCTTAGGAGGGCAAGATTTCAAAGAGGAAAATTAGCAAAGCAAAGTAACTGTGATACTGCCATCTGGAGTTTTCAATTAGCATTTCTGACTAATATTTTGGCAAAATTACTCACAAATATTTCCAGAGTTGAGAAATATTCTTGTAGCACTTTCTGTTCTTACTGTAAGGACATCAAGGCATTTAAGTAATACACAGAGGTGTGCAAAGCCTCGATGAAGGGAGTGGAAGCATTCTGGGTTTACTATCATGCTTACTCATTCCACGTTGCTCACATGTAAAGTAATGTATTTAGAAATGGTAAGGGAAATGATTGGCCCCAGACTCTTGTAATTCAGTGACTAAAAGGAAGATTAACATATACAGTTGTGTAAAAATTGACGTATTAGTCTTAAGAGATTATTTAAAGCCTATTGGGTATTAATTTTAAAAAATTAAAACTGTTGACATGAGCAAAATGAAAACCTTAAAACACAGATTGTGGAACTGGAAAGGGCTTTAGAGATTATTTTCAGTCGCCTCATTTTACAGGAGAGAAATCTGAGGATCATGGAAATGAAGTGACTTTCTTGGGGTCACATCAAAAGTCAATAGCAGAGCTCTGATGACATTCAAATCTCCTAGTCGTCTGGCTATGTTCATTCACTAACAGTGTTTCAAAGAGTGTTTACAACTTTCAGTCACAGTTTATCTTTTGGTTAACTCCATATTTTCTCCTATTTTTTGGCTGCAAAAATAGCCCAGAATGATATAATTTGCTTCAAGTCAAATATACAATAAGAAAAAAGGCAAAGTTTTCACTAGTCCATTTTCTCATGTGTAGTTCTTTATTATGTGTGTGCATGTGTGTGTGTGTGTGTGTGTGTGCACGTGCATGCATGTGTGAGTATAGGTGAACAATCCCCTATCCACTGTTCCCAAATCCAAAAAGCTCTGAAAACCAAAAGTTTTTCACGTTTGGGACAAGCTCCATTGTTGGCAAACCTGATGTGAACTGATACATAGGTATTTATAGACTTCATATATACAGGCAAGTGTGACTCTTCATGTATTTCACTGTAGAAACAGTCTTGTGTTTGATTACAGGGTGCTGTACTAGGCTCTGGAAATAAATGATATAACACAGGCTCCATATAATTTATTACATTTTCAAACCTCGAGTCATTCTGAAATCAGGTCCCAGTGGTTTTAGATAAGTGATTGTGGATCTTCAATTTGTCCATAATGTGATTTCATTTTATTAGTTTAGATAGTTTTGGCTTATAACCAAGCAATTCAGAACAGCCTTTACATATATGATTCCCTTTGGTTCAGAGTATATGAGCCAAAGAGAATGAAATGAGATAAACAGTGCTATCCATGTGGCAGTAAATATGTAAAATAAGAAGCTCAGTTTCACCAATATTATTTGTGGTCAGGAAGCCATGGGTGAAGTTGGTATTCAGGTAAGGCAACTGCCTCATCCCACATTTCTGATAAATTTTTTTATCTTCGTCCTTTCCTTCCCCCTTTTATATAACCTTTATTTTATAGCCTTCTTTTATATATGTTTCTTTATTCTAAGTTATATCAAATGTTACCGTATATATGGGGAATATAAATGAAAATATATACCCCAAATCTCATATTAACCCGGTGTTCTGTTATCTGTTCAGTAGTGAAGTTGAAGACTAATCAGTCAAATAATGTTTACAGTTTATAGTTTAGGATGTTAAGCTGTTTTAAACTCTAAACAGCTTAGAGTTTAAATGAGTTTGACTATATGTGATATATGGTCTTCCTTTAGATCATAATCCTTATATTTAACCAAAGTCTAGGTAAGCTCAGTGTCCTGATCATCTGTACTTAGCTTAAACACAACTGCACATGGCACTAGATTTCATTGCAGGTGGAGCTGCAGCCTGACCAACTGGCAGATGGAAAGGAAGGGGCAGTCATTAGGGCAAACTCACAACAGGGCCAGCCCTTTCCTTGTTTGCAGGAAACTTCACCAATTGAAAATTTTGACCTGTCATACACTTTTAGGATAAACACACGCACATGTGCACACACGGACCCCAAGTGGGTAAAAATTGACAACATCTTAGATTATTCCATATCCCTATTTAGGATCCTAAAAGTAATTTTATAGATGAAAGTCAGGCTTTTTGATAAGCATTGCACCTATCATAATTTCAGATGTGTTTCTAGAGATGTAAATTCTATTTCTAGACAATCATGTTAAATATAAGACATTTGCTTATTTCAATGCACACAAATCTCAAAGGAGGAAGGTATTCCTCTTTTCTGTAAAAAGTCCCTATAATATGGTAGTTGCTTAGGTTGTATTATTTAAAGGGATATATGTGACATAATCCCTGTCTCTTCACTCCTGGGTCAAACAGGAAGAGAATAGTCAGATTTAATGGAAAGATACAGGACCAGGAATCCGGTCCTTCCAGCTGCACTGTGACCTGGCTGTGTGACCTCACACAAGGCAACTACCTCTCTGGGCCCCAGTTTCCTTTTCTATGAAATGAGAGGACTATATACCCTGTTCAGCTCTAAAATGTTATGATTCTATGAGAGGTGATCATCAAATTTCTTTTGAATCTTTACCCAGAGGAGACCCCTTAGGTAGCAAATTTCTTCCAAATATGAGTCAACTTTTCTTTGCCTGAGGAGAAGTTTTTAAGCATGGGACTCTGAAATGACTAGAGGGGAAAATGAAAGGTTGCTAATGAGCCCAGTTCAAGAGGCTCCCTAAATGCATCTCCCTAAGTTGCGTGCTTTGCAGTCTTGTAACTATTAAATGACTCACAGGGAGGAGCATGTCATAGTGGCTGAGCCTGTGACTCTGTTGGGCCAACTAGATTCTGTATTTTGGAAGAGCCCATGAAAGTGGCCATGCTGATCCTGAGGACTAGATAGTAGCAGGCAGAGTGCATACTGCCTCCTTTGTGGGAGGTGGTAAGTGAGGAACCAAGGTGAAAGTGGAACTTTTTCAGGAATAAAATAATAAGCTTTGTATAAGCTATGGGTGGAAAAATCAACTCCAAATAATTATAAAAGAGGGTAAATCAATTTAAGGAAGAATCCATTTTATAGATTTCTTCAGATGTAATGGACATTCATTAGGTAATTAGCAGAAATGGACTACTTATTTGCATAATAATAGCACTTAATGTTTACCAAGTACTATTTGCCAGATACTGTAGAAAGTGCTTTATATCCATTAGGTCTTCTAATAATCATTATAACTATATGAAGTGGAAACTCTTACTTCCATTCTACAGATAAAGAGGCTGAGGTTTAGGGGATTCAAATAATGCCCAATGTCACACAGCTAATAAATAGGGCATGACTGATATTTAAACCTAGGTAATGTATTTCTATTATACTGCCTTCCTCTTCTTTGCTTTCAGAAAGTTTTTAATTTAAAAAAATGTTTATTTATTTTGAGAGGGAGAGAGAGTTTGTGTGAGCAGGGCAGGTGCAGAGAGGGAGGGGGAGAGAGAGAACCCCAAGCAGGCTCTGCCCTGTTAGCTCAGAGCCCAATGCAGGGCTCAGGACTTTGCTGCATCTCACCAACTGTGAGATCATGACCTGAGCTACTTGCTTTCAGAAGTTTAGAGACAGGCTCTGGAGTCTATTCCTTTCTCTTCTCATATTTTCTCTCATTTTAATTAATTCTCTTTGTGTTTCTCTGTCTCTCCCTTTTCTCCCTCTCCTTGTTCTCTAACATCGTCATTATAGAGAAGGTTGGCTATTGATGTAGGGTGGCAACCTCTCACATTTACTGGAGAAAAAAATTATGGGAAGCCTTCTTTCCTGGACATTCTTGATGATTATTTCTGCATATTCTTCAATAAAATTGAGATACAAAAAGATTGCTGAAGTATATTAATAGAATATTAAGTTCATCCTCCATAAACTCACCCTGGCTATATTCTATTAAAGATATTCTTCATCATTGTTATTCAAAAGGTCTTAAGAGCTATATACCAGATTAGCTATAATCACAATATATGCTCATGCTCCCCAGAAACAAAATTGAGATTTATGAGCTCATTTATATAAATAAGAATATGTGATGAGTTATTTTTTCTTTCTTCATCATGGGAGAAAGACAGTAATTAACAAAGTCATAGAAACCTACTTCTCTTCCTTCTATTGTGGAAGTCCTACTCTCTCTACCTCAAGTTTGCACCTTGCCTAGAGAGAGAACACCCTTTTGAGATAACTGCTATAGGCTCTCTGGTTTCATAACTATGTTTGGGTTAGTTCCAGGCATACCTTCTAGTGATGAAGGATGGTATGTACCCTCCCCCCCGCCACCCCCTCCTCCCCCGAATCAGCCTGTTAAGAGTGGCTGAAACATTAGTCCAGACATCTGGGGCACTGGATGATGCTCAGAAAATGGGGGCACCTGGGTGGTTCAGTCAGTTAAGTGTCAGACTCTTGATTTCGGCTTAGGGTTGTGATTTCACAGTTGTGAAATTGAGCCCTGTGTGGGAGCATGGAGCTGCTTGGGATTCTCTCCATCTCTGTCTGGTCCCCCCACCCACATTCATGTATGTTCTCTCTCTCAAAATAAATGAATAAACATTAAAAAAAAAAAAGGAAAATGAAAACAATCCAATGAAGAAATGGGCAGAAGACATGAATAGATACTTTTCCAAAGAAGACATCCAGGTGGCCAAGAGACACATAAAAAGATGCTCAACATCACTCATCATCAGGGAAATACAAATCAAAACCACAATGAGGCACCACCTCACACTGGTCAGGGTGGCTAAAATTAACAACTCTGGAAATAACCGATGTTGGCGAGTATGTGGAGAAATGGGAACCCTCTTGCATTGCTGGTGGGAATGCAAACTGGTACAGCCACTTTGGAAAACAGTATAGAGGTTCCTCAAAAAATTAAAAATAGAACTACCCCATAACCCACAATAGCACTACTAGGAATTCACTCAAAGGATACAGGAGTGCTGATTGATAGGGGCACATGTACCCCAATGGTTATAGCAGCACTTTCAACAATGGCCAGATTATGGAAAGAGCCCATATGCCCATCAACTGATGAATGGATAAAGAAGATGTGGTTTATATATACAATGGAATACTATTTGCCATTTGCAACAACACAGATGGAACTGGAGGGTATTATGCTAAGTGAAATAATTTAGTTAGAGAAAGACAGATATTATAGGTTTTCACTCATGTGGAACTTGAGAAACTTAACAGAAGACCATGGGGGAAGGGAAGTAGAAAAATAGTTTCAAATAGAGAGGGAGACAAACCAGAAGAGACTCTTAAATAAAGAGCGCAAACAGAGAGTAGAGGGCGTGTGGGGGAGAGGGGAAAATGGGTGATGGGCATGGAGGAGGGCACTTGCTGGGATGAGCACTGGGTGTTGTATATAAGTGATGAACCATGGGAATCTATCCCTGAAATGAAGAGCACACAGTATACACTGTATGTAAGCTAACTCGACAATAAATATAATATATATTAAATAATATTATATAATTATATTATTAAATATAATCTAAAATAGATTATATTTTAAAAATAGGGGGATAAAAAGAAAATGGAAGAGCTTCAAGTCTTGTCCATGGTGAAAGACAGCAGCTATATCCCTTGTATGCTTCATTACCACAGATACTGGTTTTGGCCTTTCCTAGGACATTGTGATTTTTCAGCGTGCAGAAGGAAAGTTCCCACCTTCCTGTGCTTCTTCTGCTTCCCTCTCCCAGTCCTTTAGATTCATTTTCAGAGCCATTTCCTTGGGGCATAAGCCTGATTTAGAAGGGCAGGGATATGTAGTCTGGCTTTATTTTCATCACAAACCCAAAACTATCATTCCCATCTGACTTCCTGACTTAGCACTGGCCAGCTCACTGGGCTAGGCTTTATTCCATCTCAAAAGTAACTTTATTTAGGG
This sequence comes from Proteles cristata cristata, assembly GCA_017311185.1. Lineage (NCBI taxonomy): Eukaryota > Metazoa > Chordata > Mammalia > Carnivora > Hyaenidae > Proteles > Proteles cristata. Next base: position 959,960 of record JAESUZ010001987.1, read on the forward strand.
ATCTGTTTGAAACCATGTTGGGCTGTCACAACTCATTTCCATAATTTTGGATCTTAGAAGAAAGGACTGAGCATTGAATAGTTCTTCCCAGAATGAACTGCTCTCAGGCCTTTGTTTTTCCACTGTTCCTCTCAGTACTCTTTCACAGGGACAGAAGAAGCTTCTAGGTCCCAGGCAGGAATCAAGAGCCATACGTCATGGAAATTTCTCCATACACCTAAGAGAGTATAGTCTATACATTATACTGTACTTCCAAGCCAAGTTGGATGGGGCTCTTTGTTAATGCCAGGCCTCTCCTCTAGGCTTGTGCCCCTCAAACTCCCAGCATTATTCAGGTATGTGACCCATTTGCTGCTGTGTTCCTATGTTCTTCCATTTTTATCTGGGCACGGTTAGAGCAAACCCTTTCCCCCAAGATCTTAGGATAGAAAAATTATGGCCTGGACTGTGAATTAGCTTACTCAGCCTCAAATCATAGTCTGTCTCCTATCTCTTGCCTTCTTGTGCTATGGGTGTTGGAAAACTAAGTACTTAGTCTTCCTGGCCATTTGATCTGAGGTAGCCATGGGATGCAATTCTGTCCAAAGAGATAGAAGCTAGAAAGGATTTGATTTCTTGAATAAAAACAAACAAACGACAACAAAAAAAACCCAACCAAGGCCATAAAAAAGGTTTTTGAGTTCTTCACTTTCAACCCTGTCTGGAATATGGGCATACTGCAATTGGGACAGAGAGAGAGAGAGAGAGAGAGAGAGAAGAGGCTAATGATGGGAGAGATAAAAAAGATTCTGGATACTTGATGACATAGTACATCTGCCCTCAGCTTCCTACTTCAATGCTTCTTGTTATAAGAAAATTGTTTAAAGTATTATAGTGGAATTTTTTTGTTGTATGGGGCTAAATGCTTTCCTCACTGATAAAATGGTGATTTCAGGACAAGTGTGTCTGCTTGATTGCTTCCAATTCACTTTCTTTCTCATTTCCCTTTCCATACATTGTAGTGTTTTTAACTCACAGTTTTTCTTCTATGTTGTGGTGATAGTCTTCTATGTTGTGCTGAATTATTGTGTAGGACCCACTGAGGACAGAGTACACTTACCTTAACGACTGATACAGGGTTTGACAATGACATGCTTTGGCCATGGAATATTAGTGGATAGGGCATGTGCAGAAACCTTAAAATGCTTGTGCAGTGTAGCTGGCCTCTTGCATTCTGGTGATGTGCCATGAGAAGAACATGCTATCACTAGTGGCTGCTTCATTACTTGGCCCCAGAAAGAGCAGACATGAGCAAACTTGAATGAAACTACAGCCTGGAGCACAGCCCAGGTGAACCTCAGGATGCAGCATAGTCATCCAGCTGAACCCACGCTATATCAGCTGAACCACAGTTGACCTTCAGACTCCAAGCAGATGAGAGTAAGTTCTTATTGTTGTAAGCCACTGAGATTTGAGGTGGTTTGTTATTCATTATTAATGTGGCCATGGGTGACTAAGATATCATGTAGCAGGGACTTCCCTTAAGACATATCCTAAACTTTCTTCCTAAGTTTAGCTTACTGAAACTGAAGGTACTAGTCAGCCAAACCTGGTTCTTGATATATAAATAGGAATTTAAGTAATTTTAAGAAGTTTCACTCTTTGCTATGCTTGGCTTTAATATTCTGGCCTTGCTTGGAACTGAAAAAAATTTTATTTTGGTAGTCAATACCTAAGCATTGATTCTTTCTCCCTCTTTCTATTTCTGCTAAAAAAATCCAAATCACCTCCAAGGCAAATGGATACCTTTGGCCATTCAAGGAGAAAGTCAAATAAAATGAAACTTAAAATAAAGAAGAATATAAGTATATTTCAGAAAAAATGTAAATTACAATTTGTATTGTTACTGATCTTTGCTTCTGTTCTTTTCATCTCTTCCATGACACCAGTAAGAAATCTCATAGTCAACTGTGTTCTGCAGACCAAATCTGGTCATCTGATTTTGTATGGCCTGTGACCCAATAATGATTTTTACAGGTGAATATTTGCAATTGGTTTGATGATAGAACACTCTTTTACCCCCCCCAATTAAATGAATTATCCCCCTAAAAGATAATTTCTTTCTGCTTATTAGACCTGTATTACAAAAAAATTGTACCCAATTATTATCATCACTTTTTGAATTTTGCCAATAAAAATTTTGTGGAATATGTTTTCTTTCTAGTTATTTAAGTATCAACATACTTTATTTTGCTTCTTGTCTCATAAAGACTAAAATATCAACTATCTGGATCTTTCCAGAAAGTTTGTAGAGACCTATCCTAAAGTATGAGGTTCCCAATTGCTATGCTAAGAGATATCTCTGCTATTCATGTGCTAAAGAGGCAAATTCCTAGAGCAGTAGATAAGTTCCCTCCTCTTTCTGTCACTGGCAAAGGAGTCTCAGTTCCCAGAGAACTTTTAGAGAAAAATAAATGCCAAATGTTTTTCATAAATCTCTGCTTTTTACTATTCTTATAGAAGCTTTTTTCTGAAAAACCTAAACAAGACTGTACAAACATTCACTGGGTTGGTGCTCACAATGTGATGCTAAGGAAGTGAATGTGTGTCTAGCTAAATCATGTTAGAAATAAACTTTGAACACCAACTCAGGTTGGGTTCATATAACTTCAGTAGAAATAGTTTAAAAAGCACCTGAACTAATTTACAGTTGGAATTAAGCTTTAATTATATATTTTTATCATCTCCACATGTAGCTTCAGGTAATCTATTTAGTGGTGTGATTTATTTTCTAGTCACAGTTCATATTTTATCACTTTAGCTGTGGTCATTACTAGGTGTGTTCTACATCAAATTTTCCTTAATTACTATTATTTCCTTTTAGTATTCCAAATAGTGAAATATTTTGTTTCCACTTTAAATATCATACAGTGATCCATTTAAATTTACATTGACCTTTATTGTGTGAAAGTAAATTACTTTTTTGTTTATTCCTTTTAGTTTTTAAAAATATTTTTAATATTTATTTATTTTAGAGAGAGAGAGACAGACGGACAGAGTATAAGCAGGGGAGGGGCAGAGAGAAAGGGTGACACAGAATTTGAAGCAGGCTCCAGATTCTGAGCCCTCAGCACAGACCATTAGATCACAACCTGAGTCGATCGAAGTCGGATGCTCAACAGACTGAGCCACCAATTCTTTTTAAATACCATTATAATTATTTCGTGGTTGATAATTGTGTAGGTTGGTTTTACTGATTTGGTACATGCATAATCTTGGAATTATTTCACATGCAGGTTTTTAAGTTTTTAATTTAATAAGTATATTTTAAAGTTGTGTTTATTTTCTTGCTGAGACCTTTATTTTTGCTTTTTATTATTTTTCTTTTTGTTTTTTGTACTTTATTTTTGTTTTTTATTATTTTATCTTGGCATCTGTTTGATGATAATAGTACTTACTATAATAATATTTCAGTCACTCTAAATTTACCTGGTGCTTGAAGGCACACTGGGAACTCTACCAAAGATACAGAGAAATCTGTTAGGGGGAGAGTCTGAGGATGAAGTTGTGTCGAGTGCCCTGATGTTTCCCAAGTGCTCCTCAAGGATTGTGTGCTTTCAACCTACAGAGACTGCAGTTTTGATCTTAAGGGAAGAATTGATTTAACTCCTACATATACATTTTTATGATTGTATCTTTAAGGCTTCTTACCTTAATAATACCTCCCATATGCCACAGTGTTTCAGAGCCAACACTCCATGCTTATATTCCATAATCAAATTTTCTCTTTTAGATGCCTGTCATTTTTCATGGACTTCTCAAGCTTTCTACATTAGGGAAAGATTATGCATGTAAAAGAGCTGAGCACAGAGCCTGACACCTAATAAGTGCTCAGTAAATGGTAGCTGTTGTCATAATTTGATTTTATTTGGCTTAACATCCATGTATTTTTATAAAAATTCATTGAGATTATTTATACTTTGAAATTCAGAAGTCTGGTTATAAGACTGAAGGTCTGTAGTTGGTGAAATTCTGTATTTCTCAAGACACCTAAGTGGGGAATACATTAGTCTCACTTCTAAGCATTTGAGTATTGTTCTGATCACTCTTTTATAAATTCTTTGTAGAGATATTCTTGTCTAGATATATCCTATTTTTAAAACCAGGTTATTTTCAAAAAGCTAGTTGAATAGAATACCCATTTCTTGATCCTAGTGGGTAGCTGAAGTGTTACTGTGAATTTGTGCTACATATTAATTTTAGAGGATCTCTGTGGTATTTGTGAAGACTGCATAGGAAGACCCAGAAGATGGCTCATGCTTTTTCATCATGAGAGATCTGTTCCCAAATATTTGCCTACTATTGTGAAGTCAGCACTGGAATCCTAGGAACCCTGGATCTCAGTTAATTTCTGTAACCACAAGTTCTCATGACCAATCACATGCTCTGGACTGTGATTACAATTTTAAAAATTATAATTAAATTAAATCACCATTTAAATATGTATCCTAATTAATAAAACTATTCTACAACTGAAGCTATAAGATTAAATAATTAGTTTAAAGGAGTATCAATGCTGACCTCATTATTTATTTATGTTTTCCTTTGTGGTATCAAAACAATTTGGTTATTTAACCCAACAGATACTTGCTCAATTCATTTATTTTGGTAAATAGTTGCCTCTTCTACTTGTCTTACAAGTGAAATGTAGTTGATTTGAGTCTGGAGGATACCTAGCATGTAGCCAAGGCAGTCTTCAGGAAGGCTCCTTGCAACAGGATCAGTCTTATCTTCTTCTAAAAGAATGTGATTTCTCCACCAATCAGAACAGTCTATATATAGATTTTAATAAATGGCCATAAATACCATCAGGAAAGTTTTATTGGAAATTCCCTTTTTGATAGATTTTTCATTAGTCAAGCAGATGGTCCTCTAGCTCTTTTTGGCCAGTAGTTATTAACTGTTGCAAAGGCAGCTAATATATGGATGGCTGGACACCCACTTTTGCCATATTACTGCATGCAAAGTAGCTCAGCTTACATAGATTTCATTAATTTCTCAACCTGTGTTGCCTCTGGGAGCCATTTTGTCCTTTGAGGCAAACACAGGCCATTGTTTATTCATGTAACAAGTATTTATTTGAAACTTACTCTGTGTCAAACAGTGGTAAGTGGTAGTAGTCAGGAAGACTGCAGTAAATAAATTCAGACAAAATCCCTGCCCTCAAGGAGCTTATAGTCTAACTGGGAAGAAAGACAATGGTGTGGTAAGTGCTATGATTTAGGAGGTATAAGTTATTATATGACCACATTTGTAATTTAAAAGGATGGAGTGGGGCACCTGGGGGGCACAGTTAAGCATCTGACTTCCACTCAGGTCATGATCTCACAGTGAGTTTGAGCCCTACATTGGATGCTGTGCTGACAGCTTGGAGCCTGGAGCCTGGTTCAGATTCTGTGTCTCCCCCTTCCTTCTTCCCCTCCCTTGTGTGTGCTCTGTCACTCTCTCAAAAGTAAATAAACATTAAAAATTTTTCATAATGAAAGGGTGAATTTACTTTGGCTAACGACTCTATTCAAGTGTTGGATGGCTGCTGAAGTATTGATCAACCAGCTTTTAGGGGCATTGATTTTTCCTAGAATCATGATTCTTAGTGTGGATGAAGACAAGGTGCCCAAGATTTTGGTAGAAAGAGAATAACTAGAGGATAGTAGACAATAAGAAACAGGATATCCTGAGGATACTGCTGTCCTGAGGACACTGACTCTACCTTCCAACTCAACTTGAGAGGGTGTAGAGAAAACATCGTTCTCTTGTACAGTCAAAGAGGTAGAAGGAATGTTTAGTGTTTGATAAAGTTTGTTAACCATTGACAGGCGTTCCAAGGGTACCCATGGAAAGTGTGAGGGGGAGAAAAACAGTGGAAAGTTGGGTCAGTGGAGAGAAAATAAAGAGTATTTGGGGGATAAGCGTCCTGGGGCAGACGAATGGAAAGGAGGTCATGTATCTTGGAAGATGACTAAAGTTTGCAGAAATGTGAGACATAGGGACCCTCAAGTTCCTCTAAATCACTGGAAGGTAAGTTGAATTGCATTTCTGAGAGGGGTATCTGGTCTCATTTGGGAGACTTTCTCACCTTTTTGAAGGGTCAGCCAAGGTCTGGCTGGATTAGGAAAGCATAATGACTAGTTGGTGGCCTCCTCCATCTGGCCTCATGTGTCAAGGAGCATGGAGGCAGCAAGAGTTCTCCAGGATAGTGTGCAGGGTGAAAATGAGAGCTCACCAAATCATGTCTAAACCTTGCTGATGTGGCAAAGTTCAACGAAAGACCACCATTGCTTATGCTTTCCTTACTTGTACCTATCTTCAAATGGGTTTAGAAGAATCTTACAATATCATTTTAATAATTTCCCTCCAAATTATGATCTATTAAATAGTTAAGAGTGTAGAGGAAAGTCAATAAAGCAAGGACTGGGAAGAAGGAAGAAAAAGATAAAAGCTTTGAAGGGAAAGATAAAATACTGGAAAAACCACGATAAAGCTAAGACAGTTGTAAGCAAATTACAGGCTACCTGTGTTAGTCATTCTCTGCGAAAAAGCACGTTATGTGATGTTCAAGTTTGTACAAAGCTCTGGAGGAAATGGAGCAGCAGGGCAGATCTGTTTAGTCTCAAAGCCTCCACACCCCTCCCTACACAAACATTGCCTTTCAGGTTCATGTGCCACATGTTGCAACCTCTTTAGAATGTCCCCAAAAGTTGAGCACCTGGGTGGCTCAGTCCACTAAGCATCTGACTTTGGCTCAGGCCATGATCTTTTAGTCCGTGGGTTCGAGCTCCATGTCAGGCTCTGTGCTGACAGCTCAAAGCCTGGATCCTGCTTCAGATTCTATCTCCCTCCCTCTCTCTCTACCCCTCCCCTACTCACTCTCTGTCTCTCTCTCAAAATAAAATAAAGACATTAAAAATTTAATTAAAAAAAGAATGTCCCCAAAAGTGTTGTTGGCAAAAGTAGAATCTCCCAGGATTGGTTCATTCTCTGTACCCTGAGTTGATTTTTTTCTGTGTTGCCATCCCATCTTCCCTAGCCTTTTGCAAAGGGGAAAAATACATCCCATGATACTCAAATTTCTTGTTAATATTAGGCATCTGGAGATGGATGAAATCCTACTACTACTACTACTGCTGCTGCTGCTACTACTACTACTATTACTAATGCTACTACTACTACTACCACCAATAATAGTGATGATGACTTTCTACATGATTCATGTACAAGGCACTGTTTTCAGCATTTTAATCACAATATAAGCTCTATGAGAACACAGATCTTTGCCTGTTTTGTTCCTGCTGTAGCTCAAGTTCCTAGCATGGTACTTGGTCCATTATTAAATTATCACCAACTACCTGAGGTAGGTACTATTATTGTATCCATTTTACAGATGAGAAAATTGAGTTACAGAGTAGTTAAATAATTTATGAAGGTTATACAGCTAGAAAGTGGCAGAACTATGTTTTGAACCAAGCAGAATTCCTGCTTTGCAAAAATGTGAAATCTGTTTACCTAATAATCACAAAAGTTGGTCTATTTGCACAGTGAAATGCACTTGGATAACCTCACTTTTGGATAGCAAAGTATTGAACAAATTATGTTGAGTCCCTTACCATATTTTTACTACATGGTGAGTTAACTTAATAGCTTTAGTTGTTATTTTTCAAAGAAACTTACATTTTCTGCACTAGCATTTTATAAATTGGGAGCTATTTTTCAGCCCTTAAGAATATACCTCATTTTGTTAATCCAGATGGCATTTCTTGAGATTGCCAAAATACACAAACAGCATAAAAATATTAACATCTCATTTTAAAGGGAAAAATAACTCCCTCTTTTGAAAACTCAGTAATTCATATTCTAGAAGCCTAAAAATGCAAATCATCAGCAATTTCATTACTGGTCATCAGAAAGACATATCCCTTTTAAAAAACATACCTCAGTTAAATTATCAAATTCCAAAACACACACCTGACTTCCAAAAATGTGGAGAATAAGAGGTACCATGCTTTTCCATGTTTAGAAGTTTCCAGGGACTGTATCACAGCAGATGTTGTAAATAGCATTTGAAGGATGAAGGAGTTAAGTGGCCTTTTTTTAATAGCTGAAATTAGAGATGAGTTTAGATGTTCTTAGAAAGATGAAAGCATACCTGATGACTCCATTCTGCCATCTCAGGGATCAATGCATCTTTCAGGGTGCTCCTGTCATCAGATTTATTTGTAGCAACTGAAAGGAATTAGTAAAATGATTTCAACAAACATGGAAACATTCAAGAATAATCTTTGTTCTTAGCTCTGGAATATGGATATGAGAGGCACTGTGCCTATTCCTGAAGTAACCCATAAGCTACAGGGAGAAGCAAAAAAGAAAAGCAAACAGAAATGTAAAATTCAGGGATGCCTCGGTGGCTCAGTTGGTTGAGCATTGGACTCTTGAAATCGGCTCAGGTCATGATCTCATGGTTTGCGAGGTCCAGTCACATATTGGGCTCTGTGCTGACAGTGCAGAGCCTGTTTGGGATTCTCTCTCTCTCTCTCTCTCCTTCTCTCTCTGTCCCTCCCCATCTCCCACACACACTTTCTCTCTTCCTCAAAACAAATAAAGAAATATTTAAAAAACAATGTAAAATCCAGATCTTAATAAAACACAATGCAGGTGCTATGAGTATGGAATGCACAGGATAGGTAAAAGCACAGTGAAGGAGTAGCTGATGTACTTAGGGGCAGGCCTACAAGTTTCTTAGTGGAGTTGTCAACTGAACTGAGTGACAATCTAGCTGTTTCTGAGATGGAATAGCTGTAAAAAGTACAAGGCAAGAGGGAAGAAAGTCCCAGGAAACTGCCAGTATGTAGGTATGCCTGGAGCAAAGCATATGGAGGGAGTAAGCCTCAAGAAGTCATCAAGGGCCACGTTGGGAAGAACCTTGCCCAAATACAGGGAGACTGAATTTTTATCCTAGAAATAACTGAGAAATAATGAAAGATGATAAGCAGAGAGGAACAAGTTAAATTTGCATTTCTGGAAGGGTGGTTTATTAAATATCTGGTTGGATAATATTTTGAGAGATGAGCTGATGTTCTTTTGTGTGTGTGTGTGTGTGTGTGTGTGTGTTTTACAAATAGTTTATTGTCAAATTAGTTTCCACATAACACCCAGTGCTCATCCCCATAAGTGTCCTCCTCTATGCCCATCCCCCCTCCCCCCACATCCATCAGTCTTCGGTTTTTGTCAGCATTCAAGAGTCTCTCATGGTTTGCCTCTCTCCCTTTCCCCCACCATTTCCGCTCTTCTTCTCCCCCTTGTTCCTCCGTCAAGTTCCTCCTAATCCTCCTATATGTGCAAACATATGATATTTGTCCTTCTCTGCCTGACTTATTTCGCTCAGCGTAACACCCTCAAGGTCCATCCATGTTGCTACACATGGCCAGATTTCATTCTTTCTCATTGCCATGTAGTATTCCATGGTATAGATAAACCACATTTTCTTGATCCATTCATCTGTTGATGGACACTTAGGCTCTCACCAAACTACACGCCCGAAACACAAACAACCCAGTGAAGAAATGGGCAGAAGATATGAACAGACACTTCTCCAAAGAGGACATCCAGATGGCCAACAGACACATGAAACGATGCTCAGCATCCCTCCTCATCAGGGAAATACAAATCAAAACCACACTGAGATACCACCTCACGCCAGTCAGAGTGGCTAAAATGAGCAAATCAGAGAACTCTAGATGTTGGCGAGGATGTGGAGACACGGGCACCCTCCTACACTGTTGGTGGGAATGTCAACTGGTACAGCCCCTCTGGAAAACAGTGTGGAGTTCCTCAAGGAAACTAACAATAGAACTCCCCTATGACCCAGCAATAGCACTGCTAGGAATTTACCCCAGGGATACAGAAATGCTGAGGCATAGGAGCACATGTACCCCAATGTTCATAGCAGCACTCTCCACAATAGCTAAAACATGGAAAGCTGATGTTTTATTTTCTCCCTGGATTGCTTCCTTTCTCTACTCTTCACCTACCTCAACTTGCTACATTCAGACTGATAGCCCTGTACTCATTGCCTTAGAATTGTAGCAAGAAATAAAGTGCCAAAAGTCTGAGAAATTGTGTCTCTGTAACCTAAACTTTAAAAAAAAAATTAATGTTTGATTTATTTTTAAGAGACAGAGAGAGACAGAACGCGAGCAGGGGAGGGGCAGAAAGAGAGAGAGGGAGAGAGAAAGAGAGAGGAAGACAGAATCTGAAGCAGGCTCCAGGCTCTGAGCTGTCAGCACAGAGCCCAATGCAGAGCTCGAATCCACGAACCATGAGTTCATAACCTGAGTCAAATTCGGACGCTTAACCTACTGAGCCACCCAGGTGCCCCTAAAACCTAAACTTTCTAACTGAAAGTTTTAAAAGATTTGTGGAAAAAGTAAAAGGAGTTTGAGAGGATACAACATATATTTAAGATGTCTTAGCCAGAAATATAAAGAGATGAAGATTTTTTCCTCGACTAAAATGATTCCGACACTATGTGAGTTATTAATTTCTGTTTTGTTCTTCATATATTCCTCTCTCTTTTTCCATTTCTAGAAGTTGGCCAGGATTTTGTGTTTCTTGGCCTGGAGGAGTTTTGTGTTTTAGTGTCTAAAAGCAGAGTTACTAGAAGAAATAAATCTTATTGGGAGAAACCTCACTTTGTTAAGAGAAGAGGCAAGTGGTTCTTTATCCTGGGAAGGGGTGAAGGTCTTCAGGGCCCTTGTAGACCCGCTCTCCATCCCCTCATAGCATCCCAGGAAGCTGACATAATTTAGGGGGGGAATACGATGGTGTACCTTTAGAAGGCCAAACTCATGGAAATGGCTCTACCAGCTTCAGCAAAGATTCCTATCCTTTGGAAGAATTAGCTGTACCACCTATTATCAAGGATCATATTTTAATCTCCATAAGACTCTGGGATCTCTGTACAATCCTGGAGGGATAGAATAGGGGAGATCAGAAGAAATTGATAAAATTCTCTGCTCAAAGTTAGATTTTATTAGGCTTTAGGAAAAATAATTTGATGTTTCATCCACACTTGAGTTGATGGATCAAAATTCACACCCAATGCACATTTATAGAATTATTTCTCTGGTGTTGAGGAAGAAGTACTGGAAAATCTAAGCTGGAAGAAGGTAACAGTTTAGGAGGTGTATCTTTAAAACAAACGAAGTTCTAAACTCAGGCATGGACTCTGTGACTAGAGAGAAGTTGATAGATCTGAGAGAGGCTAAGGAGACGGACTTGAGAGGGAGAGGAGTATCAGTCAGCCTCTAGTCTGGAGACAGAAACCACATAGTGACTTGAACAGCAGAAGTTTCATATAAAGAATTAAATTTTTTAAATGTTTATTTTATTTTTGAGAGAGAGTGGGGGAGGGGCAGAGAGAAAGGGAGACAGAGAATCTGAAGCAAGCTTGCAATCTCAAGCAAGCTCTGACAACTGTCAGCACAGAGCCTGATGTGGGGCTTGAACTCATGAAGTGTATGATCATGACCTGAGCTGAAGTCAGATGCTCAACTGACAGCCACCCAGGTGCCCCTCAAATAAAGAATTATTAACTAATAACAGGGGATTCATTATGAAAGGATAAAGACAACTCTAAAGAATACAGGAATAGCAGATATAAGGAGTAGTCACTGTCTCTGGGGATAAAGCAGAGCATCCAAGAAAAGAACATATCTGCAAATGCTCCCCCATCCCCCAAAGCTAAGATTTAGCTCTCAGTGGAGAGGATTTCTATAGCCCTCTGAATGGTGAAGAAGTCTGCTCAGGTGCAGCAGCCTGGGACTGGCAAGCAGAAAACCATCTGCCAATGTGCCAATGAAACCCTGAGTCCTACTGGAATTTGTTTGGAAGCTGTCTGAAGGGATATTGCTGAACTTGCTGGGTAGTCACTTCATGGCTATCTTCACTCAGAAGCCGGTTGTGACACCAGTGGAACTCATGGGGAAGTTCCCATGGGGAGGCTACTGAAACTCAGAAGAGCACCAACCACACGTCCTTCACAACGGACAGTCAGCAGAGCAACAAGAAGAATGAAAAGAAAAGTGTCATCAGGGAGAGAACCCCTTCCTTTTGCAATGTTGTTTTAGTTTCCTCCACTGATAAAACTTAACTTTGGGTCTGTTGGAAAAGAAAAATGTTTACAGGGTCCATCTTCATTATCACAAGGAGGTCAATGGAAAGCAGATTTAGAACCCTGAGACAAAAGGTGACAGCAGGCAGGAGGTTAGGGGGCATTCTAAGATGACTTTTAGCTTTTGGCTTGAGTAGTTGAGTTTATGTTGATGTTTTTCAATAAGGAAGAAGGTTGAGGGGAAAACTTTGATGGATTCAAGTCAAATTTAGTGATTCAATAAGACTGCATGTAGAATGAAAAAGTGATATGACTGATAACTGAAACACAAGAATACCAATATTTTAGGAAGAGGTGAAGGAGAGACCCCTATGAAAGAGACTGAGAAGAAAGTTATAGGAGGTAACATTAGGAGAGAGTGGTGTTATGGAAGTCAACAGAAGAGAGATTTAAAGAAAGAAACAGATGAGATGAATAATGCCAAAATGCTGTAGAGAGACAAAGTAAATTAAGAACTGACACGTGTCAATAGGATTTAAGAGCTAGGAGATCTTGTGTAAATTTCTATTATATATAGTATAAGTCTTAAAAGAGGATAGTGAGGATTTGGACTGTGCAGGTTTAACAAGTCATTGTGCTAGAGTGCTAGAATTTTGTAAGATAGGGACATATATAAGAAGCTATGACTATTTTCAGGCATTTACTTTAGAAATGGAGGAGAGGCATATACAAATAACCCCAAGACAAAGTATACTGCAGTGAATGTTGTATGAAACCAATGAAGTGTAACTAGAACCCAAGGGAGGGAGAGCCTGTCTCATGCTGAGAGCATCATAGCAGGCTTAATTTGAAGGAAGATGCATTTAAGCTGGACTTTTTGCAGGATAGAGTTTCAGAAGGCAGATACTAGAATAAGCAAAGACACTGAAGTGGAAAGATACAAAATGGATGGGAAGACCATGAAGTTTGACCATTGTGTGATTTTTTTAATGGAAAATATTGAGGGTACTACAAGAAATGGAATCATGAAGACAGGACGTTTTATACAGCTCTTGACCATTTAATGAGTACTCAGTAGGCAATGGAAAGCCAATGAAAGTAAGTCAGGACTTGACCAGTACTGTGCTTAGTAGGATTGCTAGGGACAGATGCATTAAGGACTGACTGGATAAATGATAAACTAGAAAGAAATATACTAAATCAGGGGGCTACTGAGGTTGGCAAGGGACTAGCCCCGCTCAAGAGCTTTACTTTGGAAGGAGTGAGGCGATGGCTCAGTAGACAACTGAAGGAGTTTTGTAAAAGACAAGAAAAGAAGTAGTGTTGAGATGTTGGCACCTGGTTCAGGGGAAGTAGAAAGGATACTTGAGTTTTCAGAGATTGGTTTGGGGAAGGGTGGCACCATTCATGGAAATGGAGAAGAAAAGCAGGGTAGTTTGGGTTGGGAGGGACTTTAGTTCTCAACAAATTTAATAATCCTAGGAGATTAGAAAATTTTGATTCTCATCTTTCTAGTCTTTAACATACTAGCTACACCTTAATGGGTATTTAAATTTCAAGATCAAGTTTCTTTGTCTCCAGGTCCAGGTTCTTAGCTATTAACGTAAGATTCTACTTGCATATTTGTCTTCTTGTCTTAATTAACTAACTTGTAATTCCTGGTGACCATGAGCCACATCTTGTACTGCTTGATAGCTCTCAGATTGGTAAGGACAAGATTTGTTCAGTTTAAGTATTCAATTAGTATCTGTTCAATAAATGAATGTTGTAGTCCATTTAATGGTCCCGAAGGGGCTTGAAGAAGTTCAAACTCCCATATTTACCTAATAAATATGTGCTTGGACTTAAGAAAATATAGCTGGTTAACTCAGTTGACTTGAGGGTGATACTAATGAGGCCAAGGTCATAGGTTTAATTCCCTTGTGGGCCAGTTCATTTTGCACTATTTTCATGCTCTCAATCTTAAACAGACTTTATAGCAAATGCAAATACATACACATGGTCCCAAGGGAACCAACAAAAGAAAGGAGAAAGAATGAATCAGTGCAAATCCATCACCACTGCTGGAAAAACACCTTAAATAATATTACCTACTTATGGCTGGTCACTGGTGTCATTTAGGTTACCTATGAATAATGGCTCATAATTATTATGTGCCCTGCTTGAATTTGTTATACTGGAGTCCAGATTAGGACATGTACCTTAAATGTAAGAGGATTTAATAATTTAAACTAAACATTATTAAAATTATTTGACAAAGAATTTATAACATAAAAACCTACCCGTGTTTACTTAAAAATTAGTTTGATTTATACAAAAAAACTCCTTTACCAAGTTAAATGATATATTCTTGGAAGTTTCCCTAGACATTGTGATATAAGAAATTTGATTTTGAAAAGAAAGAAAAAAGAAGAAAGAAGTATAGGTAAAGGATAATATGGTAGAAAGGCTATGGTAGCTGTTAGGACAGATATTGCTGGGTTGAATCCTGAATATAAGCTTACCTATATGTGTGATCTGGGACGACTTACTTGGTTTCTCAGAGTTTCAGTTTTTTACCTGTTAGATAATCCTATGGACCTTACAGGGTTGTTCTAAGCATTTAGCGAAAGGGTATATGTAAAGCACCTTGCATATAGGTGGTTTTAAAAAAGTATTGTTCCCTTTGCTTCTTATTTCTCAGAACTCTTCTGAGTTTATTTCTTTGAATTATAGGTGAGGTGAATATTTAAAAGAAACTATTGTAAATAAAATGGTAGCATTAAAAAATATCTGTGTCATTATATTAGCATCAAATATATCTTTTAAAGTTTGATTAATTTTTTAAAGAAATTTTTTGTTTAGTTGGTTCATGTTCTTTGTATGGGAAATACTTGTATTAGCACTAAGGAGGAGATTTTGCCTTTTTTGGCAAAGGTGAATTTATTTTTTTCTGATGTAGTATAAATTGAATTATAATTAAATGGTAGATTCTTTGAGGAACAATAACTTTTCTCAAAAGGGACTATGGAATACAGAGGTTTTCATGCCATTATCTGCTGGAAGAATCATCACTGTGAGTCCTTTTCAGTGGTGCAGAGTTTATTTATTCCATGTCTATAAAGGATAGATGGCAGGATCAGGCATTATATGTTTGCTAGGGTCAACCCACCCTCTTTATAGCACCAATATAATTCTTCCCAACAAACAAGAGATATTTGGCATCCTTGAAAAATTAGATTAGTCACAAACTCCAAAGGAAAACAGATTAATGTAAGACCCAGTGGTTCCTAAAAAAGGAATTTGGAAACATTCATAGAAAGGAAGGAATCGGCCCACATCTACCTTTTCGTACAGTCTCCCTAGGTTTCTAATAAGCTTCTATTCTTTAGCACAGAATACCCATTGTATTGAGCCCCTGGGCTCTAAGTGGTATCTATTAATCTCTGTTACTTGTATTCTCATTTTTATGACTGATGTTGCTCATGTCTAAGGAAATTTAGCAGAAAAAAGAATAAAAATGTAGTCTGTCAGGGAAGGGGTGGGGACAAATATATGAAATAGATGGAGGAATCAAGAAAAAAAAATCAAAATGGAAGCATTAAGATGAAGAATTTATGGAGTACAATTTGTCATGAGTTGTATTGACCAATAAAGAAAATGAAAAGTTTGTGGATTAATATTTTAAACTCATACCCTGAATTAGAATCCAGCAAATCAATGCCAGGAACCAGCAAATGTACTTAGCAATTAGCAGGAGGCAAAAAAAATGTGAGCTAGTTAATCAGCTTTGGAACCTACGGTGGTTCAATTTTACATTCTGATTAAACAGTTTCAATCTAGTTGTCATTTACTTTTAAAGTGCTGGTACAAGGAGTTTGCTGTAAATAGCAGTACTAATTGCACAGACTTGAGCCAAGCACACATACTGCATGCTGTGTATACTTGTCTTTTGTTGTGCAGCTCTGCCAAGGAACCTGCTCCTGCTGCGTCTACCCTTTCCTTTCCTGGGCCCAGCACACCCATTTACTAAGTTCTCAGGTGTGCACGTAGGTGTGTATGTGTCTCTGTGTGGCATGTGTGCGGATGTTCCTCTAAATGAATAATAGCACGAACATTTAAAACAATTCCTTCTCATTTATTCCCAGGTCTTCAAATCTTATTTCCCCAAGGTGAAAGCCCACCATGCTAGCCTAATGAGCCACCTACATCCTGTTATTCCTTTCCTTCTTTTATGGGTGATTTTTGTTTCTCTTCAGTTTCATTACTTCCCCTAAAAGTATAACAGGTTCAGCCATTGCATTACTGTGTGTCGCTCCCTTCCCCCCTCCCCACTTACTCAAGCTGCTGCTTGTCCCTGAATCACTGAGTTATAACTGAGAGAACCCTTTATGTTAACTTGATGGAATTGCTGATAATCGGGGACTGGCATGTCAGGACTCAGGTTGGGGCAAGACCGAAACCTGTGCTGAAACTGAAACCTACGTGCGTATTTCCAGGAAATTCTTGGAATGTGAATTTGGTTAAGTTATGAAAAGAATTGTAAAGAAATACTAGTTTATACACATGATACAACAATTGGCAAGAGATGTTGCGGCATTCCTTTTTTCAAATTGAGCATACTAAAAGTATTTTCATCATGTGGATGAATTGCATCCCATCAAGGATGAACAAGTGCGTGGGTGAATTAACACCAAACCTTGTGACTACTGATGAAGAAGTCGCCCCTAGCCCCATTGCCCCATCAGGGGAAAGGTTAAACTTACAAAGTGAATGCATTAATTACTGTTTACTTTAAAAGGACTTTATTTTATTATAGTGTGCAGTATTCATCACCTAGACAACCAGGTCCCTGGGAAAGCCATGCCAATAAAAGAAAGTCAAGATAAAGCACAGACGTCAATATTGAGAGTGCAGTATTCAAATCCAATTAAAGAAACACTACTGAGGTTGCCAGCGTTTTGACTTGTCTATTGTGTGGGTCTCAGACACCAGAGAACATGACATCACAGAGATTTCTTTTTGATACACACACACATCCTCCTTAAATTAACTGTGTATTTATTAGGTCCAGAATGGAGCTCTCCCTAATTATTAATAAGCTAAAATCTTTGACTCTGTCTTCATCATTTAAGTATATATATTTTCCATTAGGCTATCCTGAGATCATAGAGGAGACTCCTAAGAAACCAGTCCTTTCTGGACACAAAGGAAACACTGGGCTCACGAAGGACACCCTCTTGCTAGTCTACTCCCTGATTGCCCTTAGTGAGTGGCTTGTACACCTGCTACTTGAGCTGCGGGGAGGAACTTAGCCTTTCCCACTTCATTTGTTACTAACTGGCAGCCAAGGATTCATGGCTTTGCCAGGAAGCCCGGGCAGTGTGATGGGTCTGAGCCACATGTTTAGGCAAATGAGATATGACCCCTATACAATTTTCTTACTTAGTTGGGACTCTTAGGCAATCCTTTTTCATATTCTCATCACCATTCCAAACAAAGATAATCTGAGAGAGAATTATAAGTATAATGGGAAGGGAAACCAGTGTTGAAAAGTAACTCTCCCATCTAAACCTTATATATACTTTGAATATGAACTCAGTCGCTGGACACAGAAGGAATAATGGCTTCTGTCCCATAAGATGCATTATTATTTATTAGGGGTGTTCTGTCTTATGTCTTTAGTATCAATTGAGATACTATTGTTTTGAAAAATTTAAAGCTAGTAAGAAGGGCTGGCTTTTTTCTTTTTTTTTCTTTAACAGGTATGCAGGGGAATGTTGTATTTTGTGACTCTGAAATCAGTAATTCAAAAATAACAATTATTTCCCCCCATCCATTCACATTGTGATCGGTGTGTGCACTTTTATCGAGTGTCATGTTGTAATGTGAAGGGTTTCTATGCGAACATTCAGGAGAGCATCTCAGCTTCTCTTCATTTTGTAGAACCAGCTTCATGTTGCTATTGCTAAATGTGCAAGCTCAGGCTATGTGTAACTGAAGTAGGTACTAACCTATACTTAAAAAAAGTCAAAGCACTTAAATTTACTTCTTTTTACTCTTTCTTTCAAAGCTTATAAATATTTTTTTTCTGAATTAACTACTATACTTAAATATACACGTTCAGCATCTTCATGCGGAAACAATTTTTAGCCATTAGTTTTTTATTAATAATCTATCTTTTAGTCATCACAATGTACTTATATATAAAAAATAGTGAAAGTACTTTCTCCTTCCACAGATCCTACTACCTCTGTAGCATTTAACACAGTGGACACCCACCCTCTGCTCATTTAACCATGACATTCTCTGTCCTGTGGCCATACCATTCTTGGCTCTTTACTTACTCTTCCTTAGTAAAAGCATTTTGGCTATCTGCGGTGCTTCCTTTATTGTCAAAGAAGCCCAGAGCAGAGTTGGGCAGTGGGGTGGGAGGCACTGGATGGCCATGGAGCCTTACCAAATCGTTACCATGGTAAAGTGACCATTGCCCAGAGACTTGTGGTTAGAAATCTGATACCAGCTTCCAAAACTGACTTAGCAGACCTGTCCCATAGAAAATTTCATCAGAAATCGATGCTCACAAACTTGATTAAATTAATGTGCAGTGAGATATGGAAGGGCTGAGGGGGCTGGATACTCCTGTCTTCTAGTCATTACATTCTCTCTCTCTTTCTGTATCTCTAAAATGTTTATTTGTTTTTGAGAGAGAGAAAGCATGATCAAGGGAGGGACAGAGAGAAAGGGGACACGGAGGATCCAAAGCAGGGTCTGTGCTGACAGCAGCTAGCCCGATGTGGGGCTTGAACTCACAAACCACAATTTCATGACCTGAACCTGAGACAGACACTTAACCGACTGAGCCACCAAGGCACCCCAGCACATTGTCTCTTTAAGGGCAAGTGAAAGGAAGCCAAGTTACCATTAGCAGGGTTGCATAGTGAGCCTGGGATAGGAAGATGGGTAGATTATGTAATTGATCTTCACAATGGAAGTATTCATGGTCTGGATTTGCAAAGGATGAGTTCATGGGTCAATGTTACTTCTCCCTGTAGGTAGTACTTAGAATTTGAATGAACACTGCCATGATTTGTCTCTGTGCTTCTCTTTCATCTCTGGTTCTTTAGATAATTTCCATCATACCATGTCCAACTTTATATTCCCTCATAGCTTCCCACACCCTTGTTTTTTTTTTTTTTATGAATGGTCTTTCTTTAGAGTATAGTCGTATCTTAACAAATATGGGAATCCCTTTATCCTCTGAGTTATTAGAAGCAGATAGTATAAAAGACAATTGATTCAACTTATACAATTCTCATTTGCAATCTTATTTCTATGATTTCCAAAGGAAATAATCATTGTCATAGGTGCCCCTTTCCCTTCTTTCTTTGTTCAGCCCCTCATGTGGTATTATTTATGGTCAAAAGAGCATAGATTTCGCACTCATGAACTTTCAGAGACAAATGTCCTCTCTGCTAATTGGGATATCTAGCTTCTGGCCAGCTGTAAGGTTCTGGGTAAGTCATTTATACCAATTAAACTTCATTTTTTTTTTATTAGTAAAAATGCATTGTAATATCTACCTTTTAATGACTTTAGCTATGTGGCTAATTTCCAAATTCGAATTTCTAGCCTACAGCATCCTCCTGAGGTCCAGAATCCTGTTACCAACTAGGAATATCTACTTGGATGTCTCACTAGCAATTTAAACTCATAATGTTCTGAAGGTGAATATTATTTCCCTTCAACCTGCCACTACTTCTTTGTAACAGGTGGTTTTAGGTGCTGAGTGGGACTTAGTTCAAAAATGTGATTACGGCCCAAAGTGGAACAAGAAGATCTAAGTAGTCTGTATTCTAAATGCAGAGGGTGTATTATTGGAGGTGCCAGGCACTTCCCCTCAGTGTTTGACGAACAGTTTCTTCTGAGTTGGCTGTGTACCTAGGCCTCTCCAACTTTTTAGTCTTTTACCTGCCTCCATCTCTCTCCAACCTCTGTTGCCATCCTTCCCCTAGCAGCAAGATAAAATTATAAAATTTGGTTTGGGGCTATCAAGTAAGGATACTTTTTCCATCTCTGTCCTTTCTTCCCACCCTAAGACCAGAGGAGAAGCATAGGAAATGGGGGTGAGGGGTGAGGGATATGTGTGAAAGAGTCCATGCCCAACCTCTACCCCAAGCTGCAGGTCTAACAGGGAATTGTGGGAAAGGAGTGTTCAAAAGAGAACTTTAAATCCATGTGATACTGAGGTTTCTAAATTACCAGGATTAACTTAGAGAAATATAATAAAAAGTGCAGGAAAAAAGAGGGAGGTAAGTTGACAAAGTGCTTAGGAATTATCTTATGATGTTGAAGATATTAATACACTGTAACTCAGTAATTCTCCCCCAGGTATGTTTCTAAGATACAAAAGTATTTGAAACATCACTGTATTAGCAGAAACAGACAAAAATCTGTGGACAACCAAAATGTTCACAGAAAAAACAAAGACATTAAAAAAAGATAAATAAATGGTAGTTGTTCACACAGTGGAATATTATACAGCAGTTAAAAATGAATGCTAATAATATAATGTTGGAAAAAAAAGCCAGTCCTTTAAGATTATAGAGCTTTATCACTTTGTTCTAACTCAGCATTTGTAGCAAAATATTATGTAAGAAAATTAATTTTTTTTAACATTTTATTTATTTTTGAGAGAGAGAGAGACAGAGTGTGAGTAGGGGAGGGACAGAGAGAGAAGGAGACACAGAATCTGAAGCAGGCTTCAGGCTCTCACAGAGCCAGGCATGGCCTTGAACTCACAAACTGCGAGATCATGACCTGAGCCGAAGTTGGCTGCTTAACCAACTGAGCCACCCAGGCACCCCAGAAAATTTTTTAATGTTTTATTTTATTTTTGAGAGGGAAAGACAGAGAGACAGAGAGAGAGAAAGAAAGAGAGAAAACATGAGCTGGAGAGGGGCAGTGAGAGAGAGGAAGACATAGAATGTGAAGCAGGCTTCCGGCTCTAAACTGTCAGCACTCAGCCCAAAATGGGGCTTGAACCCACAAACCGTGAGATCAATACCTGAGCCAAGGTCAGATGTTTAACTTACTGAGCTACCCAGTTGCCCCTGTAGAAAATTATTTTTTAAAAATCAGGAGAATGATAAACATAATTTGGTATAATAGTCATATTGGATAAGGGGAGGTAAGAGATAGACTAGGGAAGTGAACAAAGATAGATATAAGTTTTTTTCACTGTTCTAATTCTCCAGTTGGGTGAGTGATTTATGGTTATGGATTATATTATTAATAAGAACTTAGTACATAAATAAAAACAGGGCCACGAATCAAGATAGTCTGTAATGAAGAAAAGCATTATGCTTCACCCAATGCTGTAGTCCTGAAGTCCATTAAAAAAATAAATAGAAAGAAAAGCCATGAGGTCAGATGGGGATATGGTGTGACAGAGTGTAGCTCAAGGCAGTTACTAGAGAAATTACGTTGTCTTATGTTTATTCCCCAACAAGTTGAGACTTCTTAATAAAGTATTTTCAAATGCATGAAACCACCATTCTCCCAATTGGCCATGTTGGAATCTGAGTCATCTTTATTACCATTATCTAGTCCAATGTTTTATCAACCATAGTTCATGACCCAACAGATTATGAAATCAGTTTAATGCTTTACTCTCAGCTTTTATTTAAAAAAATTTTTTTTAAACATTTATTTATTTTTAAGAGAGAGAGACAGAGCGTGAGCGGGAGAAGGGCAGAGAGCTAGAGGGAGAAATAGGATTTGAAGCAGGCTCCAGGCTCCGAGCTGTCAGCACAGGGCCTGACTTGGGCCTTGATTCATGAACTGCAAGGTCATGACCTGAACTGAAGTCAGACACTTAACCAACCAAGCCACCCAGGTGCCCCTACTCTTAGCTTTTAAATAAAAACGAAAGAGAATAAAAAATTGAAAATATTAGTGTGTATTACACATAATGTTTTTGTGAAATTTATATTTCAGTTACTTAGGCATATGTGTCTGTTTTGAATTACAAGGAAATCAGAGGATACATAAAAAAAGTAGTTGATGGCCAAGTTCTATAGGTCCATTTGTAACAAATCTATTCTCTCTTTTGATTCTCACTGGCCCCACCTTTGGGGAGGTTCTCCATGACCTCACTTTGGTGTAATGGCCTTCTTTTTTTAAAAAAAAATTATTAATGTTTTATTTATTTTTGAGAGAGAGATAGAGACAGCATGAGCAGGGGAGGGTCAGAGAGAGAGGGAGTTACAGAATCCAAAGACAGCCTCCAGGCTCTGAGCTAGCTGTTAGCACAGAGCCAGACATGGGGATCAAACCCATGAACTGTGAGATCACGACCTGAGCCGAAGTCGGACGCTTAACCAACTGAGCCACCCAGGCACCCCAGTGTAATGGCCTTCTAACTGGAATCTAAATTCCAGGATATCCTCTTCTGAATCACTACAAACTCTGGAAGAATCCAGCTAAAACATAGTTCTGATCATCATGTTCCTGCTCAAAATCCTTCAGTGATTTCCCTTTCATTATTTGTTGAAGTTAATAGTACCCTCCTCCCATTAAAAACCCTCGGAAATGTAGTCCAAAGACACTTTTTTAAGATTAAAAAAATTTTTTTTTTTACAAATAGTTTATTGTCAAATTAGTTTCCACATAACACCCAGTGCTCATCCCCACAAGTGTCCTCCTCCATGCCCATCCCTCCCCCCCACATCCATCAGTCCTCAGTTTTTGTCAGCATTCAAGAGTCTCTCATGGTTTGCCTCTCTCCCTTTCCCCCACCATTTCCGCCCTTCTTCTCCCCCTTGTTCCTCAGTTAAGTTCCTCCTAATCCTCCTATACGTGCAAACATATGGTATCTGTCCTTCTCTGCCTGACTTATTTCGCTCAGCATAACACCCTCAAGGTCCATCCATGTTGCTACACATGGCCAGATTTCATTGTTTCTCATTGCCATGTAGTATTCCATGGTATAGATAAACCACATCTTCTTGATCCATTCATCCGTTGATGGACACTTAGGCTCTTTCCATGTTTTAGCTATTGTGGAGAGTGCTGCTATGAACATTGGGGTACATGTGCTCCTATGCATCAGCATTTCTGTATCCCTTGGGTAAATTCCTAGCAGTGCTATTGCTGGGTCACAGGGGAGTTCTATTGTTAGTTTCCTGAGGAACCTCCACACTGTTTTCCAGAGGGGCTGTACCAGTTGACATTCCCACCAACAGTGTAGGAGGGTGCCCGTGTCTCCACATCCTCGCCAACATCTAGAGTTCTCTGATTTGCTCATTTTAGCCACTCTGACTGGCGTGAGGTGGTATCTCAGTGTGGTTTTGATTTGTATTTCCCTGATGAGGAGCGATGCTGAGCATCGTTTCATGTGTCTGTTGGCCATCTGGATGTCCTCTTTGGAGAAGTGTCTGTTCATATCTTCTGCCCATTTCTTCACTGGGTTGTTTGTTTTTCGGGCGTGTAGTTTGGTGAGTTCCTTATAGATTCTTGATATTAACCCTTTATCTGATATGTCATTTGCAACTATCTTTTCCCATTCCGTTGGTTGCCTACTAATTTTCTGGGTTGTTTCCTTGTCTGTGCAGAAGCTTTTAATCTTGATGAGGTCCCAACAGTTTATTTTTGCTCTTGATTCCCTTGCTTTTGGGGATGTGTCAAGTAAGAAGTGGCTGCGGTGGAGGTCAAGGAGGTTGTTTTCTGCTTTCTCCTCTAGGGTGTTGATAGTTTCCTGTCTCACGTTCAAGTCCTTGATCCATTTTGAGTTTATTTGTGTGCATGGTGTGAGAAAATGATCTAGTTTCATTCTTCTGCATGTTGCTGTCCAGTTCTCCCAACACCATCTGTTAAAAAGGCTATCTTTTTTCCATTGGATATTCTTTCCTGCTTTGTCAAAGATTAGTTGGCTGTATACTTTTGGGTCCACTTCTGAGTTCTCAATTCTGTTCCATTGGTCTGTGTGTCTGTTTTTGTGCCAATACCATACTGTCTTGATGATGACAGCTTTGTAGTAGAGGCTAAAGTCTGGGATGGTGATCCCTCCCGTTTTGGTTTTATTTTTCAGGATTACTTTGGCTATTCGGGGTCTTTTGTGGTTCCATACAAATTTTTGGATAGTTTGTTCTAGTTTTGAGAAGTATGCTGGTGCAATTTTGATTGGAATTGAATTGAATGTGTAGAGTGCCTTAGGTAGTAATGGCATCTTAACTATATTTATTCTTCCTATCCATGAGCATGGAATGTTTTTCCATTTCTTTGTGTCTTCTTCAATTTCCTTCATAAGTTTTCTATGGTTTTCATCATACAGATCTCTTGTATCCTTGGTTAGGTTTATTCCGAGGTATTTTATGTTTTTTTGTGCAATTGTGAATGGGATCAGTTTCTTGATTTATCTTTCTGTTGCTTCATTGTTGGTGTATAAAAATGCAACCGATTTCTGTATGTTGATTTTGTACCCTGCAACTTGGCTGAATTCTTGGATCAGTTCTAGTAGGCTTCTGGTGGAGTCTGTCGGGTTTTCTATGTAGAGTATCATGTCATCTGCGAAGAGTGAAAGTTTGACTTCCTCTTTGCCAATTCTGATGCCTTTGATTTCCTTTTGTTGTCTGATGGCTGATGCTAGTACTTCAAGCACTATGTTAAACAACAGTGGTGAGAGTGGGCATCCCTGTCGTGTTCCTGATCTCAGGGGGAAAGCTCAAAGACACTTTTGTAGACTTATACACTGATCTCTTTCCTGAAACCTCTCCAGATACATTCAATTTCATGTTATTCTTGCAGCACATCTACTTTTTGCCATTTTACATATTTTGTTCTGCTGCTGGGTTTTAAAGTTTTTGACATCAATGCTTAAAATAGTGCTTTTCACATAGTAGTTGTACAGTAAATATTTGATCATGTGACGAATGGAACTTGCAATATAGTCTTGGATTTCTTTTTATTTGTTGATTGATTGATTTTTAATATAAGAATTCCACAGCAACTTTATTTATAATAGCTGAAAACAGGGGTGCCTGGTGGTTCAGTTGGTTAAATGTCCAACTTCTGCTCAGGTCATGATCTCATGGTTTGTGAGTTTGAGCCCCGTGCCGGGGTCTGTGCTGACAGCTCAGGGCCTAGAGCCTGCTTGGGATTCTGTCCCTCCCTCACTTGCTTGCTCTCTCTGTCTCTCTCAAAAAAGAAAAAAAAGAAAAGCTGAAAACAACCCAGATATCCATCAATAGGAGAATGCTTAAACAGACTATGGTATATTTATACAACAAAATGCTTCTTTAATAGCAAAACAGAACAGATGATATGCCCAACAACATGGATAAATCTCAAAAACATGCTGAGTGAAAGAAGCCATACACAGAAGAGTACATACTCTACTAATATATATTTATGAATTTCTTGAACAAGCAAAACTAATTTTTGGAGGAAAAGAAATTATATAATGTGGCTTCTGGTGGGATGAGACAAGGATTGAATGGGAGGAAACACAGGAGAACTCTAGGTAACGTAAATGTCCTATGGATAAATTTTGGGTCACATGGTTGGATGCATTTGTCAAAACTCATTTAATAGAAGGCAAACCTGTAGAGACAGTAAAAAGATCAGTGGTTTCCATGGGTTGGGGAGGGGGAAGAGATCAATAGGCAGAGCATGGAAGATCTTTAGGGCAGTGAACATAACTGTATCATATTGTAATGATTGATGCATGTCATTAAACATTTGTCTTGACCCACAGAGATGTACAACACCAAGAGTGAACCATAATGTAAACTTGAATTTGAGTGATTATGATGTGTGAATGTAGATTCATCAACTGTAACAAATGTACCATTCTGGTGAGGGAAGTTGGTAATGAGGGAGGCTATGCATGTGTGAGGGCAGGGGATATATGGGAAATCTCTTGGGGTGCCTGGGTAGCTCAGTCAGTTAAGCATCTAATTCTTGGTTTTGTCTTCGGTCATGATCTCATGGTTCATGAGTTTGGGCCCTGTGTCATCAGGCTCTGTGCTGATGGCACAGAGCCTACTTGGGATTCTCTCTCTCTTTCTCTCTCTCTGCTGCTTACCTTTCAAAATAAATAAATATTTTAAAAAAAGAGCTATGAACAAATATTAAATTCTAATTGATAATGTGCATGTTGAAGCACTTAGGAAGAATGGTATTAATATCTGCAACTTACTTTAAAATGTAGAAAATAGGATGGATTGATGGATGAGTGGAGAGATACATGAATGAATAGAAACAGATGAAGTAAGTATAATAAAATGTTATTGGCAGAATCTAGCTTGCACAGTGTTTACTACAAAAACTCTGAATTCTCTGTAGTTTAAAATTTGTTATAATGAAATGGGTGGGAGGAAGACAGATAGAAGGTTCATAGTTTCTTGTTAGCAATGGATTTTTCTCTCTTTCTATGATATGTCTATCTTTTTGGTGCCTGGGAAGATGGGAGGATGAGATGTAAGGCAAACCTTTTCAGAGAGAAGAAAGATAGAGGTTGGGAGGTTGGCAAGAGTATTGGGGAGTGTATCAGTTAGGGTTCAACCAGAGAAACAGTACCAGTAGGATATATACATATATATTCTTATTTATCACAAGGAATTGACCTAATACAATTGTGGGGTGTGGTTGAGCCAGTCCCAAATCAGGAGGGCAGACCATTAGGAAGAGCAGGCTAGAAATTATCAGGCAGGAGCTGTTGTTGCAGTCCATAGACAGAATTTCTTCTTCTTCAGTCTCAGAGTTCTTAATGGTCTAAAATTTGAGTTAAATTTAATTATTGAGAGCAGTGGGAAATCTTTAAATGAATTTACCCAGTGATAAATTCTCAAATATGCTTTTTATACGATTATACTAAGTGTCTTGAATGTGAATGTCATCTGACTTTCCCAATTATTGATAATATATAGTGTGTGTAGAAATGTAAAAATGAGAAAAAGCCTAAAAAGTTTTATAGTGTATGTTGTATTTACATAGGTAAGATAAAGTATAGAACTTAGTCAAAGTTACAGAAAAATGCATCTACTAGAATATTTAAGGTAGAATAGCATTTGTATTGTTGAATGTATTTCTTATTAACTTAACCTGATGGACTATTTATTTGAAAGGCAGTTTCTTTCATTTTGCCAAGTAGGAAAATATTCAAGATTTTCCAGTGTACAATTATTACAAATAACTTTAACTTTTTTTCTTAACAAACAGTAACAGAAAAATAGTGAAATAATACAAAATAAAGACAGAGAATCTGGAAACCCATGTTAATCCATGGTTTGGAATTTTCCAGTCAGGTAACCAAGTTATCAAATAAAGACTGGATTGGAAATTTGGGCTAGATCTTCTCTTTCATTCCTTACCAGACTAGGTGGTTGAAACTAAAAGGAGTTAAATGCCCAAAATTAAGCCAGGGAAAGAAGATTCTAGAAAAACAAGATCATCAAAAAATATATGATTTGGATTATTAGTTACTAAATTACACTAAGAATTGGATGCATTTAAATGCTACCAGTCGAGAGCTTAAAAAGAATTAACAATATAGTCTGCTAGCTTTTCTAAATAATTTTTAGTTCTGTTAAGTAAGATTTTGCAGTTCATGTCACAGGTAGCATTTCAAAGCTTTTTAATCTTAATTTGTATGAAAATTTTCTGAATGGTTTCTGGGCACTTGTTTTTCAATTAGATAAGAAATTATTTAGTTACACAGTCTTCCTTTTGTCTTGAGAAGAAAAATGAACATTATTGAAAGGCCTTTGGCAGGTATTTTCATAGAGACATAAAAATTTTTTTCCAATTCTGTATTATAGGCCAGCTAGAAGTCAAGCTATTTTAGCTAATGAAATTTGCTTTGATCAGAGGAGGCCAATCATCCTTCAAAGCATTGTTGTGTTTTGAAATGCAAGCAAGTGCCTAATAAATGGAGGGTGCTGCAGCAGCAACAGATCAAAATAGAGGTTGATGTTTCATTAGATCACATTAATACCTGACAAAAAGAATGACTATAGATTAGTATGGGGGAAGACAGACTTTCTATTCCTCCTCCTTCCCTGTCCCTCTGCCACCTTTTTTCTGTCTTTTCTTTTCTCTATTCCTTCATCTTTTTCCCACTTTTGCCAAATTTTTTAAATTTCAGAAGTAGTGACTTAAGGCCAAGTATTCTTTATCTTTCACTACATATTTAGAATGATAAGTATCAGTATGGGCAATAATTTGGTGGGCAGTATATGTGTCTATTTTCTCCAGAGGAAAGAGTCATTAAATAAACTTTTTAGGGGCACCTGGGTGGCTCAGTCGGTTAAGTATCCAACTTCAGCTCAGGTCATGATCTCACGGTTCATAGGTTTGAGCCCTGCATCGGGCTCTGTGCTGACAGCTAGCTCAGAGCCTGGAGACTGTTTCAGATTCTGTGTCTCCCTCTATGTCTGACCCTCCCCTGCTCACACTGTCTCTATCTCTCTCTCAGAAATAAATAAATAAATAAACATTTTTTAAAAATGAAAAAAAAAAACAAACAAACCAAAATTCATAAGAGAAGCCCCAGAAACTCTAAAAGGGATTCCTATGAAATCAGAACATAGCATACTGATTGGATGTAAAGACTTTTGGGGGGGTATAGCTCAGTGGTAGAGAATTTGACTACAGGCATAAAGATTTTTGAAAGCAAATAAACCTGGATTTAAATCTGAACTCCACCATTGACCTGCTGAGAGCTGCCTGAGTTTAGGCAGCTCGACTTCTCTAAACTTTAGGGTTTGTTTGTTTTTTTTTTAATCTGTAAATGAGGATATGTACTTTCTAGGGTAGTTGTGGGGACTGGTATTAGGAGTGATCAGTAAATAGTAACTATCATCAAGGCACCTGGGTGGCTGAGTCAGTTAAGCATCTGACACTGGATTTTGGCTCAGGTCCTGATCTCAAGGTTTTACGAATGAACCCTACTTCAGGCTTTGCACTGACAATGCAGAACCTGCTTGAGATTTTGTCTCTCTTCTTCTTCCTCTGCCCCTCCCCTGCTCATACACACACATAAATGTGCTTGCTCTTTCTATCTCTCAAAATAAATTAACTTAAAAAACAGTAACTATTATCAGTTAAAGAGATCTTTCTTTACAACTAAATTTATAGGCTTAGCTTTGAGAAATTCATTCAAATTGATATGAAAACCATATAGATAAACCATCCCTTAGGAAACTTTTATAAAATTACAGAAATACTGAAAGTATGTATTATAGAGTTCACCTTTGCTGTTCCCTATTTTACAGAAGAGGAAAAAGTCCCCCTCTCTCTCTCTGTCTCTCAGAAATAAATAAAAAAATAAAAATAAAAATAAAAAAATAAACTTTTTAAAAGATGCAGATTCCTCATGGAAAATTTCAAATATGATTTTTACAATAAATATATCTTCCCATTCAAAGTAGGATCAGATGACCTAGCAACTGGGGAGATTCCTATATTACGTAATAAGTAAGAATTTTCTGTGTTTCTTTTTTAATTGCTAGAAATACAGGTTACTTCATAAGTCACAAAGCAAATTATACCACTCCATTTTAGAGTTATCCATTTCTGCCCCTGAGCTTGATTTAGCAAATTAATTGGCCATTGTGGATATTCCTTTTTTCCCCACAACCAATTCTCCAATTCTCTGACACTAACTGGGCATCCTGGAATTCCACTCGATTTTTACACTATGTGAATTTAGGGCAGACCCCCAAAATTAAGGGCTCAGTCCCACAATACTGTCCTTACTTCAGACACCAGTTGCAGATGGGGTCACCAGACTGCCCCCATTTCTGCCTGGTCACCTGCACATTCAGTGGTTCTCATAATTCTCCATCAGATTCAGTAATCTGCTAGAACTCCTCTTGGAACTCAGGAAAATTCTGTACTTAAAACTGCAATTTTTTTCCAAAGATACAACTCAGGAATAGTCAAGTGGAAGAGATGTCTAGGGCAAGGTGTCCTGGTAGAGCTTCCACCCTTTTGGGTGTGCCGCTCTCCCAGAACCTTGAAGTGTACATCACTTGGGAAGCTCCTCAGATCTTATTGTTCAAGAGTTTTAGTGAAGTTTCATTGTGTAAATGTGATCACTGGCCATTGGTAATTGCACTCCATGTCCAGCCCCCAGTCCCTTCCTTAGAGGTTGAGTGATGAGGCTGAGAGTGTTGCAAATCAGACTCTGATCATATGCTTGGACTTTCTCTAAGGGCCTCACTATGAGTCATTTCATTACCAACTCAGGTATAGTACCGAGGGGCTGGCTATGAATAACAAAAGACACTCCCATCAGGAAATTCCAAGGATTTTAGGAGCTCTGCCAGAAACCAGAGGTAAAGCCAAAATTATATGGTGTGGTGTTTTTTTCTCGTTTTAAATGCTACAGATATACATCCTGCTAGTAGTGTTCTGATGCTATTTTCTGTCTTAGATTTTAAGGCCTGTTCCCTTAGCTGGCACTGCTTGAAATCAGTTCTAAGATTTATAAGAGGTGAGGTTAAGTTGACTGGAGACATAAGGCCACAGAGGGAAGGGTGGTTGATACCTGTAGCTGACTCACAGGATTGTCCTACTTACTAATGAGTTATACATGTGAATTGCTGTGAACAGTGCTTGGCAGGTAGTGAAGGCTAACTGTTAGCTATTATTATCTTTTTTTGTTATATTATCATCACCGTTGTCCTCACTTTGTTTACAGGAAAACAATGAAGATCAAAGGTTAAGTGATTTTTGTAAGGCCCCAGTGTCCCTTCTGTGCCCAGATATAAACTCTACTTCCTAGGTGAGAATTGAAAGTGGCTCTTTTAAGAGCTGGATTTCATTTGGGGGCCTCATTTTTGCCTTATTCAAATCAGCTACAGAATTTCTCTGTGTAGCACTTATTAGGCACCACATGCAGAGAGCCATAATGGGGTTTTATGGTTGCTGTTGGTGTGTATGAGGCATTGAAGTAGCTTAATCACCATGTTTGGAGCTCTGTAGCGAAAAGAATTTTCCTGCATTGCCTATTAGAGTCTCATCGTAAAAGCCGGTAACTTGGACGGTGGTGGAAATGAGTCTGTGATGATAGTAATTTAACGGGAAAGTTACACTGGAAGCCAAGTTCCCTTTCAGCTGCCTTAAATTTTACCTTTCTTGTCTCATCGTCTTTTGCATTTGAGCTTGGCAGTTAATGGTCTCTGTAATAAATTAAAAGAAAAGCGTTTAAAACAATAGGGGCTGAATTTTCCTTTTTGTGTGTGTCTACATAAGGCCATCATATCACTATTACTTAGGCTCTGTCCTAGCAATTTTCACCAACTTGATCTTTCTGGCCATATAATTAATAATTTATTAATTAAAATTTGAATTGTGTGCAGAAAGGAGATAGAAATTTTCACGTAAGAATTTGAAGATTCTTAGCTGTGTTTCCTATTTTGTTGCTATTTCCCTTTCCTAACTTCTAAAACTTCACAAAATAGAAATTCAAGTTAAGAGAGACACTCATATCTGCAACTTCAGATCCTGTGACTATTCCATTTAACCTTCAAGCTCCTGGAAAGTACTGAAAAATGGGAGCAGCCTTAGAAACAGTTTTTCTGGTTAGAAATGCTTTAAAGCTACCATACTGCTTAAGAGGAATTGACAAAGAAGTCTTCATTATTAATGTGTTAAATGTCATGGTCTTTGCTATGTTCAGCCCATAAACCTTTACCACTTGCCTCAGTCCTTTGCCTATTTTCTTTAATGCACAGCAATACATTGAGTTGGAGCGAGAAGGAGGATGCACCCAATCTCCTTCTGGCTTCCTGGATTCTGTCTCCTGATCTGCACAGATATGAATAGATGAATAGCTTTGAATGCCCTTCCCACTACCCACACTCTTCCCCCCTCTTTATCCTCTTCCTGTCAGTCTGGGATATGTGGGCAGACATTCCAGTTTCACCTCAAATATTGACAAATGATAGTTCCAATTAAAGAAAAAAGACTGTAGATCAACCCCACAGACTAGCATCATAAAAACACAAACTTATTGAAAGAAGGATAGTTGTAGCCTTTTCCTCAGATTACCTTTAACTGTCTGTGGAAAAATCACTACAGTGTTTTTTGTCTTTATTGGACTTGTATTTGTAAATAATTGTCAAAAAATAATCTTGCATGCCTGAAATGTGCTCAAATGCTTAGAACTCAAATAAATCAAATTAGTCACTATCACAGATAACATAATTCTGAAACTGAAAATTGGTCTTTACTGAGGCATTGCATTTCCATATTAAGAGACTGTTGCTGAGCGGCCATCACATGTAGGGTCACTGTGGATGGTGTGAGGGAGTTTGAAGCGTGATTTCTGCTCTGAAGGACCTAGCTGGGGAGACAGGGAAAGCTTTAATTATAACACATAAATCAAACCATAATTAATGTGAGGATGCCAAAAATGTCCTCAGTAGGTATGTGATTTACTGGAGGCAGGAAGAGACTGGGACAAGCTTCAGGAAAAGAAAAGGCAAAAAGGTATTAAGCAAAAGATATTAGAGAAACCACAAGTTTCAAAAACTATAGCCCTCCTGTGTCAACCAGGGTGCATGGTTGCAAGTTCCTCTGTCCATTATGAGCACAAGGAAGTTGGTTGGACTGATATATAAGTCGAAATGGGTGCATTTTGTAAAATTTAATTTGTGTTTTTGTGATGCTAGTCTGTGTGATTGCTCTGGGAAGAGATGATGCTGTAGCTTGAGTGCAAAAGCAGTTTGCTGGCAGAATTCCCTCCTGCGGGGGTGGGGGAAGGGTTGGGTTTTTTTTTTTATAGTATACTACTCTAAATGGATTTTTCTTATGATTCCTTTAATAATAATTTACTTTCTCTAGCTTTATTATAAAATATAGTATATAATATGTATAATATGTAAAATATACATGAATTGACTGTTAGTGTTATTGATAAGGTTTCCAGTCAACAGTAGGCGATTAGGTAAGTTTTAGGAGAGTCAAAATATATACATGGATATTTGACTCCTGGAGGGTTCATGCCTCTAATCCTTGCATTGTTCAAGGATCAGCTGTATATGGTTACATGTCTATACATACATGTATAAGGTTATATCTCCTGTTTGACTTTAACTGCTTCCTACTATGCTAGAAAAATGATGAAAATAGGGCTATCAAAATTTTTACCCTTATCTTATTTCCATATAACCAAGAAATTTAAAAGAAGTTAATTTTGTTTATTTTGTTGTTTCATGGCCATAAATATACACACACACACACACACACACATACCACACATATGGTATACGGTATACTGTAGATGTTAAAGAAACAAGAAATATGAAAGCCTCATATTTATGTGTCTTTGCCTTATAGTTCATAGATTTATCTAATCTTTTCCACAGTTTGGACAATTTCTCGTATCTCTTGTTACCTGTTATCTAAATAATAGGAACTAGGGAACTATTTATTAAAAGTTCTGAACATAACCTAGACATAGGAGAAAACTGTTTTTGCCTCATAAGAAGTTGAAAACCATCAGTAAAATACTGACAAAAGATTTTTCCAGATGATCAGTGTTTTTCATGAAGGAATGTTTTTTACATTTTCCATAGCAGTGAATTCCATATCCAAACATTCCACTGTTGCCAATAAAGGTTTTCCTGGCCCAACATGAATAATCCTCAGTTAACAATAACCTAGCAATGTGTATATTGAGTCCCTCAGCCAAAGATTATAATGTGACAGACTTGCATTTTGATGACTTATGACTTATGTGACACAGTGCACTTTCCAACATTTGATGCTATTTGCCTAGGATTACCAAAATAGTTGCTAATGAATTTCTCTAGTTATCTGTTCCTGCGTAACAAGTCACACTAAGCTCAGGAGGTGAAACCACAAACTTCTTACTGTGCTCCTGATTTTGTGGTCCCGAATTCAGCCAGAGCACAACCAGGATGGATTCTTGTTCTTTCATATCTGAGACCTTAGCTGGGAAGACTCAAACAGCCAAGGGTGACTAGAATGGTTGGGACTGGAATCCTATGAAGGATCCAGGCAGGCACCTGGGTTGGGATGACAGAGAGGCTGGGCTCAGCTGGGATTCTGTGGACTACAGTGCCTATCAGTGGCTTCTCCATGCAGCATGGGCTTCTTACAACATGATGGCTGGGTTTCCAAGGGGAGCACCCCAAGAATGAACGTTCTACAGTTTGAATCAAAGTCATTTTCTTTGAGGCATAGGGCATCATGGAGCCAGACATGGGTTTGAATCTTTGCTATCTCACTAACTAGCTGAAAGAACTTGGGTATGTTTTCTCCTTTTTCCTCTTTCTTTGTTATAACATTTCTGAGCTTTAGTTTCTTCATCTGTGTAGGCAGAGCCTGGTAAGATGGGAGGCAAACTTCTTTCTTCTCCTGTGAGATGAATAATGAACAATTTGGGAATATGTTGGTAATTTTGCAGTTTTACATAAGCAGCCTAGGAGATCTCTGGGAGGGAAGGGCCCAAGACTACTCACTGAACCTCTGATTCCAATCTTCCTGTAATTCAAGTCAGCAAACCTATCAGTAAATCAGGGTTGCCTTGAGCAAGACCCAGGGACAGGGAGATAGGTGGTACAGTTCTTGAAATGGAATAATGATGAGTGTAGAAAGAGGACTACTGAGCTGATCACAGTCATTGCTTGGAAAAAGTGAAGGGGAGCTTGCTTTTGCTGTGGTAAGGTTTCTAATTGACCCACTTGAAAGGAGTGCAAGGTTGAGACTGGCCTACTTTGGCTTGGAGTCCCAGTGGCTGAACTTTGCACTAGGAGAGAAGAGAGCAGATACCTTCTCCTCTCTCGTCCAGAAGAACTCAGTGATGTGGAGCTTGGTGGTGGGCAGAAATCAACCCTGGTCAAAACAAGAACAATGCTCTCCAGTGGTGGAGAAGAAGCTCTTTAGACTGCTCACTTAATTCATGGCCTCCCATTTTTGAGGCAGCACCACACACACTGGTCTACTCTAAAGATTTTATTTTTAAGTAATCTCTACTTAAATTAGCCTTGAATTTACCCAAGGTTAGCCTTGAATTTACAACTACAACTACAAGGTCAAGCGTTGCACGCTCTACTGACTGAGCCAGCCATGCACCTCAGCACTAGTTTACTTCAAAGCAGTATGCTTCTGGGGTCAGTTAGGGTATTCCTTACCCTTAATATGTCTCTTTTGAGTTTTAGCTCCAGAGACAGCCATAGGTCTGGGCCTTTGGATATTTTATATACTGGCCCAAAACCTTGAGCATATCAGGGAAGAGTCTGGGGTGGGTGAGAAGTGATAGGTGGGGATTAAATGTGCTTGTGAGACCCTCAAAGTAACACGGAAATAACAATTACAGATGTAAAGCAGAACAAGAATAGCAACCATATCTGTTGTTTTAAATACTACATAAAATAAAAATAAATACTTATGTATAAATAAATAAATAATAAGACAAACAAAGTGCCTAGCATAGTACTTGGTCTATGTTAAAAAGTCAATGTTGTTTCCCTCTCATTTTTCTCTCTTTTCTCTCTTCTTTCTTATGGAGAAAAAGCATGGACTTGTGGGTCAGACAAAGTTGATTTTTGAATTCTGATTCCTTTATTTGCTGACTGTGATCTTCAGCTAGTTTCTAAAGCTGAGACTTAGTTTTGTCATTAGTAAACTTCAAAAATAATTATTTCACAAGGTTAGTCAAATTAAAATAAAGTTATGAATACTGAATAAAATGATACTTCCATCCCATTTCCAAATCTTTCTCTTATCTCTTCTTTATTACACACTCAACAAAAATACATGGCTCCAGCTTCCAGGGGAATTTCAAATGCATTCCTCTCTACCTTTCCTGATTGGCACTGGCATTGACAAGGCTTTCTTTGGGACCACTCACATTTCCTAGACTGAATTTCCCCAAATCTCCCAGACTGGACACACGAGGGGCCATGCTCACTTCCTTTCTTTATCCAGGAACAAGGTCACCTCCTGTAAACTTTGGAATGTGTCCATTTGAGGCCTACTCTGCTTTCGTGTTTATTGTCCAACCTCCACCTTAAAGGAGCTGGATAGGCCACAGGGTTAAACTTGCAGACTTTTTGTTTTTGTTTTTGTTTTCTTCCCACTTAGTATTGGCAAAATATTATTACCTTCAGTGACACTAAAACAATTAGGTGTCACACAAGGAGCACCCAAGTTCTCAGCATATGCCACAGTTAGTATTTAGTGGCTGACCAGGAGCTGAAGGACTCTCTATGATCAAAGCACTTGAATCCAGCCTGTTGACCCCACCCCCTGCACTCAGGAGCTTCCAAAGGTTTCCAGGATTGGAGTAAGAATAACTCCACTCCAGAATCAGTGCATCGTAATAGTAGAAAATACACTCATACTTCTGAATCTTCTATTGGAAAATAGATAGTGGTAGAGCTTTCTGTATCTACCTTATCATTGGACCAGATTTGTTATAAAACATGTGACTGATACTAATGGGAATTCAGCCTATTGCTTTTGTTCTAGCTCCTGTCCAGATGCAACTACCCTGGGATAGTGTAAATTGCTGACTTATCCTAGCAGTTATTCTGTCTTTTATTTTGTTGTTGATCTCAAAGAAGAGTCTTTTAAGTATTCCAGTAAAAAGTTGTAGTACATGAAAGGTGTTAGAATGATACTGGTGTGACAGACACTGCCTTGCGTTGTGAATAGATGATTTCATTATTTGGCGCTATTGTCTAGAATTCCCTTATAATTACAGAGCTCAAGCACCAGGTAGAACAGTTCGCAAAACAAACATACACAACCTTAGATAAAGAGCAGGCAGCAGGAAATCTGTCCTTTCTTTTTCTGATGCTAGAATTGCAGGAAGAGGATCCCACTGATACGAGGGCACATGCTTTGAGATCAAACCCCTTTGTGAGTTGGTCTGGATCTCTGATCATCTGAAGATCATTTAGGACTCCACAATGAGGACTAAATTGAATTGTAAATTTTTACTTCCCAAAGGGGAATTGGAATAATGACACCCAAATGATGTTGATAAATGGGTTAATATCACCTGGAAGAAAAGTCTTAGTCGGTACCACATGATTTTATCTTTTCCTGGATCTCAGGAAAATAAATAGGGATACGTTGGATTGAGAAATCAGGATACTGAAAAGATACAGAAAGAAAGGGATAATCTCACAAGATTAATGGAGATGAGGATAAATATGAGTGCCTGTGACACTCATCACAAGCCTGGAGAAATAGAGAGAAGAAAGTTGAAGCAAGCTCTGAAGAGAGTGACTGGGGTGGTGATAGGGCCTAAAATCATGTCATGAGAATAGTTAGGGAAATAGGAGTGCTTGCACTGGAAAGAGAAGACTCATGGTAATGTTAATGTCCCAGCCAAGAGGCTGTTCATGTGATTTTAGTTTGACTTATACTGCTTGGCTTCATGTGGTTGATGATGAGAAATGAATAGAGTGTCAAGGTAGTAGCTGGTTTACTTTAAGAAAGGTTGTTTCATAGCTAACGATGTAATGGGTGATCGTGATGTGAGAGATAGTAAATTTCTGTCATTGGGGACATTTATTCATAGACTGAAAGATCAATTAAAGTAGAGATTTAGGCATGGGAAGCATGGTCTGACTAATAACCACTAAGCTCCTACTGAAGCTGGAAATCCTGAACATGTGATTCTATCCATGTCTAATTGGAACGTTCATTTGTTATGAAACATTTGAATCATCATGATGAAGAAGGTCCAAACTCAGATTTTTGCATATAAGATTTAAACCCGATCTGGGTAATTTAGCCCAAGATTGTTGGTAGTTTGAAATGTGTGGTGAAATTGCATGTTGATGTGGTGGTTCTGAGTTCTAGTTTTGGTGTAGCCACTAAAAAGAACTGTGCAGAAGTGTTCTGCAACCAGCTCATGCCAGCTTGTGAGGGTTGACTATGTGCATCTTTTCCCAAATTTCTTTTTTCAATTTTTAAAAGTATATTTATTTATTTGGAGAGAAACAGAGACAGCAGGGGGAAGGACAGAGAGAGAGAGAGAGATGGAGAGAGAGAATCGCAAGTAGGCTCCACGCTGCCAGCACAGAACCCGCAGGCTCAAACCCACGAAACTATGAGACCATGAGCTGAAACCAAGAGTCTGGCTTAACCGACTGAGCCACCCAGGCGCCCCTCTTCCCAACATTTGGTATTCAGAGACTTCATGCTAGCAGTTAGAAACTGGCCATACTGGGAGTACTTACACTATGGCAATTGGCAAACACTACAAGTCAGGGCTTTTTGCACTCTCTGGAATGCTGATTGTGAAACATTTACCAGTAGAATCATTAAATTTTTTTAAAACATTACTCCAGTATATAAAACAGATGAAAGAAGAATGGAGGTAGGGGAACAGAGCCCTCAGCCACATCCACCTAGCTTCTCCCCTTGCCAGAGAACGTCCTTCCCTAATAAAAGGTTCTCAGGCACCTCGGTGGCACCCTATAACTCCATGGGCTTTAAAAACCTCTGGAAAATAATCCTTTTTGCCTATACTATGACTGTTTTCTTTTAACTGTTATTTTCCTTTTCCTAGATCTAGAAATACAGACATAAAACAGCAGGGTTTCCCTTAGTTTTATGAGATTGTTTTTAAAATGCAGTGCCAAAGGGATCGGTTTGAGAACACTGGAAATGTGATTCCTATAAACACAAGAAGAAATGAACATAGGAAATAGTGAGTTTCCTCACTTTGTTTCTTAATGGAATTGTGAATTTTCTTTTGTGACACATGCCCAGCCCTATGCGTAGTCATAAGTTTACATGTTGTAAGGACACCCCAAACCTTTCCATTCGCATATTATCATTTTTTTTCTTTGTTAGACTTGATACCCTGAGGGAATAAGATTTGGTGGAATGTTGTAATGCCCGGAGGGCAGAAGCTATCTATGGAAAGGCAGATTTAAATGATCAACAGATCATTGGATGGGGGTCCTAAAAAAATGTGAGTGGGCATTAAAAGGATAACTCCTTAAGGGCCAGTTTTGTCCCCTTATTCTTTTGGGCTGTATGGCCTATTCCCTGTAGTACCTGAAAAGGCATATCAAAAGATGAAGTGTAATGCCACTTTAAGTCTCTTTATAATTAAGCACTGACTATTATGTTTTCTCCTCAGATG
Organism: Proteles cristata cristata; assembly: GCA_017311185.1. Taxonomy (NCBI): domain Eukaryota; kingdom Metazoa; phylum Chordata; class Mammalia; order Carnivora; family Hyaenidae; genus Proteles; species Proteles cristata. Next base: position 999,229 of record JAESUZ010001987.1, read on the forward strand.
CAGAGAAGAACAATTAAAAATGTCCCCAGATAATTAACAAAAATCATTTTAGACTTATGCAAGGTTAAATATTCTCTTAGAACAAAGATCAGAGGTAGGGATTGACAGTATATTTCTCCAGTCTGCAGGGACAAGGAAATCAAGCAAAGTTATTTTACCATAGTATAGAATTTTTCAGTGAATTTTGGAAGATAGATAATTTTTGATCAAATACATAAAAATTGTGTTCATCAGGTTTAACTTTTCAAATCTGATGATCTGACACCTAGTGTTCATTTTTAGTACTGCTCAATATTTCACAAGTGTATTGACAGAACCTCCATTTTAAAATTCCATTTAGTTTCTTTACATGCCTTGTAAGATTTATAAAGGCTACAGAACAGTTATAGACTAGCACTCTTTGGTATTCAATTTTTAAAATAGTACTTGAAGTCATGAAGCTGGGTTCTAGCTATGCAGTTGACTAGCTCCTGTGACCTTGTGCAAGTAATTTTCCTGTTTGAGTCTGTCTGAATGCCCTTATTGGTAAAATGAGAGTGATAGAATATCTTCTTTCTCTCTAGCTTCTTTCTAACTCTAGCACCTTATGAGATATCTTTTTAAAGCAACGGATATGTATGCCAACTCTATTTGAAGCTTGGAATATGTTCACTCAGTAAACTATCAAATAAAACAGTTGTTAATTGGAGGAGTATAGTTATTCTTCTGCTTTAAAAAATCTCATAACTTATAAAAAATAACTAAAATAAAATTTTAATGATTTATAGTAGCACCGTGTAATAGAGTTCCTGCGATGGTGGAAATGTTCCATATCTTCACAGCCCAGTACTGTGGCACATGAAATGTAGCTAGTAAGACTAAGGAACTAAATTTTAATTTTATTTTTGTAATATTGATTTAAATGAATAACCACATGTGGCCAGTGGCTACCATCTTAAACAGTACAGACTGGAAACATGGGGACTTCTTGATGAATTTGGGGTTATATTCACTAGTTGCTTAATTTGCTTTCTGTGCTGATTGGCCCTGTATTATTCTTATTATTCCACATTCACAAGCAGTCACCATACAAGTGCCTTAGGATTTATTCCATAATTATGTTTTCTCTCATGGTATCTGATATGAAGCTCTGGTTTAATTGAATTTAGGTAAAACAAAGATAATTTTTCTGGTTCATGAAGAAGGATTAAAATATGCAAAAACATTGAGAACCACTTTATAATGCTTAGTAAGGGTAAATTGCAAAGCCTAACTCTTACAGTTATTTTTCTAAGCTAATTACCTGCATTTGAGAATTCAGGTTAAAAAAAAAAAAGCTAGCAGTTCTCTTCGGCAGCACATATACTGAAAAAAAGCTAGCAGTGTCATGAGATATCAAAATATATATATTTTTTATTCTATTTGTCATTTTCTACTTATACCTCTACCTAAAAATAGATGAATATTTAAATAATTTTTAAAACTTTTATTTAACTTGGGGTACCTTGTAGCTTAGTCGGTTGGGCGTCTGACTTTGGCTCAGGTCATGATCTCACCGTTTGTGGGTTCGAGCCTCACATCGGGCTCTGTGCTGACAGCTCAGAGCCTGGAGCCTGCTTCAGATTTTGTGTTTCCCTCTCACTCTGACCCTCCCCTGCTCACGCTCTCTCTCTCTCAGAAATAAATAAAACATTTAAAAATTTTTAAACAAAAAAATTTATTTAACTTAAATTTTACCTTAAAAAAATCTAGACTTTCTTAAAATCTCCCTGAAAACACTCAAGGATTTTGAATAGAAACTTCATCCCACTTTTATTTATTGCCAATTATTTATCATAGGTAAACTTTCTTTTGCGATCTTGCGTTTAAAATTAAACCTCTTCTTCTAACCATTCCATTAGCATATACGGTTGACTCTTGAGCAACACAGGTTTGAACTGTGTGTGTCCATTTATATGTGGATTGTTTTTTGATAAATATGGTATCATACTGTAAATGTACTTTCTCTTCCTTGTGGTTTTCTTAATAATATTTTCTTTTCTCTAGCTTACTTTATTATAAAAATATAGTATATAATCCATATACAAACTGGGTGTGAATTGACTGCTTATGATTTTTCTGGTCAATAGTAGGCTATTGATAGTTAAGTTTTGGGGAATTAGAAGTTATATGTGTTGATTTTCAGCTGTGCAGGGGTGGGTGCCCCTAACTGCCTATGTTGCGCATGGGTCAACTATAATGTCTTGATTTCTGTTATTGGCATCATAGAAGGCACTATAATTTAACCCCTATTGCCAAATAAACAACTCCTCCAATAACAACTACACACACACATAAACATTATATGTACGTATTCCCACCCTCATATACATATACAGTCACGCACACAGACACACATACATCTTTTCAAATTTATAGTGATTGGGAGCAATTTATTATGGTGTTGTTTAAAGAAACTCTCTAACAAGGTGTATATGTGTGGGAAGTGTGGACTAAAATTAATAGAAAAATAATATGTGACTTATAAAGTTTGGTTGTAATATCTATGATGAATTTTGTCTTTTCTACACCTAAGCTTTCCCTGCCCCACACTTTTGCCTTGTAATAAACTTCCTATGCAAAAAAATCCTTGCAATTTCCATATGCATGTCACATATTTGAAACTAGTTACTTTTAAAATACAAAAACCCATGTAATTCATCCAATCAAAGGATAGCACTTATCTATACAAAGTAACAGGTCAAAGCTTAACTAAATATATTTTTTACAGTATTGTAAAAAAAATAATTAATGTTTTCGATAATGACTACAAGGCACTACTGAACTCCGAACTGCCTTCTGAAATGAAGATTGAACTTTATTAAAAAGTCAGCATTGTGCAGGTGATCTAGTTTAGTTTCTTAAAAATTGGTCTCTGTCTTTAATTGTACACACACTTGCAACGTATATTTTCAGAATGTTTGATTAGACAGAATCCTATTCTGCAGTCATTTTAGAGCAAAGGGACTTTCCACATATCTATGTTTACTCTACCACATGAAGCATAATATGAGTTATCTCTGCTCTGTGACCATATCAATGAACCACAACTTGAAAATCATTTTACTAGCATGAATGCAGTGATCCTGTGTTCACCAGAGTGGCAAACAAACATTACAATGTCAGTAGAAATGTAAACTCCCTAGTAATGAGTATTTCCACACAGAATATTGCTGTGACTGCATATTCTACTTATTCTATACAGCCATCCAGATACGTACCTTGATTATAAAAATTAACATTTGTAGGGCACCTGGGTGGCTCAGTCAGTTGAGTGTCTCACTTTTGATTTCTGCTCAGATCATGATTTCATGGTTTTTGGGTTCGAGGCCTGTGTCAGGTTCTGTGCTGACAATGCAGAGCCTGCTTCTGATTCTGTCTCCCTCTCTGTCTGCCCCTCCCCTGCTTGTGCTCGCTCTGTATCTCTCAAAATAAGTAAACTTAAAAAAAAATTAACATTTATAATGTACTTTTCTTCTACAGATCCTGCTTCATTTATTAAATGTACAAGATTCTAGAGAATCTTAGCTAATTTTGTATCATGAATGTCCAGTAGATGGCAGTCTATGCACTAGGATTCACAGACCATCACCTTTTAAACTCTAACAGAAGCATTTTTAAAAAAAAAAATCTGCCTTTTAGACACTGAAGTTTCATACATGAGGTTGCAAGTCAATTTCAGGCTACTTCATTTTTTAGCTTTAAAGGACTATAAGCAAAGCACATATCTGGTTTTGTTTGTTACATTTTGCTTGAAAAAGATTCTGGCACAATAGACCAAAAGAAATTATTCATTTATTAATATCTGCAAACACTGGAATAATAAATTCAATAAACCAATTTTCTGTAAGTTTAATTAATTTTTTAAAGAGAAACAGACTGGGAGATATGATTCTTGGCCAAGATGCTGCCCTATAAATGCGAATGGCAACATATCAGATAATGCCTTGTTCTTCTACAGTTTCCTCTATCTATTGAAAGACACAACTTATGGTAATTGTAGAAATTTTTCCTAATGTTAAATACTGCAAAGTGACTGTCGTACAGGCTTCCAATCTTATTTTTAAAGGAGAGATTTGGGGGGATAAAAAAGAGAGAAAATGATAATGGAACAGTTTCCCCTAAGGGACAGAAGTTTCCGAGGAGACCTTTGCCCTGGTGCTTGTTCTTATCTACCTCAAAAGACTTGGGAGGGATAAAGAACTTATCCCAGTCCACTGGAGAGCAGAGAAGAAGAATCATTGTTTTTAGGAGTCAGTGCATTCAGAGTGGTCATTGTGAGTTTGTTGGAAATAAGCAAGTGTGAGGCTGCTGGAGGTGGGAGGTGGCTGCTGCTGGTGGTGAGGCTGTCCAGGTGAGAGGATGTTCATGGAGAGTCCTTTTTAGGTCAGAGGATCAGAACAGCACCAGGTGAGGTCACTGACTATTTGAAGCCAAGGGATATGTGGCCTAACATAGAAGAGTGTGTAGAAAAAATCAGGTAAGGCAAGAGGATATGAACTAAGTGTATAAAGTCTTTACACATGCCATTCACTCGATTCTGAAGGCTCTTCTACTTTTTACCAGGCCATCATCTTCTCAGTCTTCGGATATCAGCCTCAGGTAAATATTTCTTCACTAAGTTAATGATTAGATGATCACACAGAGAAAATAAATATTCTAGGTCTAAGAGTTTGAAGGTACAAAAGATACTGTGGTAGTGGTAGCAGGGGAGAGCTCTTCTGTGGGAAAGGTAGCAAGCTCTTGCCACCCTGAGAAAAGCCACAGAATCTCTGTGCCCACTGTACAGGGATCAGGATGATAGCTTAAGAAGAGATCAAGACAATTCCACTTCTGGGTATTTATCCAATAGAGTTAAAAGCAGATTTTGAAGAGATATTTATACACTCATGTTCACAGCAGCATTATTCACAATAGCGAAAATGTAGAAGTAAGCCAAATGTTCACTGATGCATAAATGAATAAACAACATGTGCTATATACAAACAATAGACTATTATTCAGCCTTGAAAAGGAAGGAAATTCTGACACATGCTGCAACATGGATGAACTTTGAGGAAATTATATAAGAAATTAGCCAGTCACAAAAGGACACTATATTATTCCACTTATATGAGATGTCTAGAGTAGTCAAACCCCTAAAAACAGAAAGTAGAACAGTGGTTGCTGGGGCTGGGGGAGGGGGACATGAAGAGTTGTTTGGTGGATATAGAGTTTCAGTTGTTTTATAATGTATATAATTTATTGTCAAATTGGCTTACATACAACACCCAGCGCTCATGCCAACAAGTGCCCTCCTCAATGCCCATCAGCCATTTTCCCTTTCCCCATCCACCCTTAGTTTGTTCTCTGTATTTAAGAGTCTCTTGTGGTTTGCCTCCCTCCCTCTCTGTTTATATCTATTTTCCCTCTTCCCTTCACCCATGGTCTTCTGTTCCATTTCTCAAGATCCACTTATGAGTGAAAACATGATATCTGTCCTTCTAGAGTTTCAGTTTTACAAGATCAACATTTCTGGAGATTGGTTACACAACAATGTGAATGTACTTTACTGAGCTATACACTTAAAACTGGTGAAGAAAGTAAACTTTATATGATATATATTTTACCAGAATTAAAAATATGTAAAAAAAAAATGAAGAAGTCAAGAGTAGATGGTTCAAGGTAGGGTGTTTCAGCCAGCATCTATGTTCTTTCTTTCCCTTGGGCCTGAAATCTCCATGTGTAGTTCAACCTTGTTAAGTCTTAGGAATTTAAGCACTTTTACCTCACACTCATGTTACTTATGGTCTAGTTGGGCCTTGGCCTCATAATATTGCCTTTTTGCATTCCAGTTTTGTGAATGGGGCCCATGCATTCCTTTACTGTCCTAATGATGTCACTAGGACTCGAGTCCTGTCTTGTTTTCTTATATAGTTCCTTCTCTTTTCAAACCTCGTCCTTGTTAGGAGTGGAACCTAGAGACTCTGACTTCCTAATAATTGATTTCCTTCAAGATGACTCCTGTCTGCATTGATTTCCTGGGTGGCCAACCTGTCCCAAATTGCCCAACTGTCCCGGTTTTAGCATTGGAATTCCTAATCCTGGAAAACTCCTCTGTCCTGTGCAAACCAAAACAGTTAGCTACTCTGCTTGGAATTGTCCTCTCTCAATGTATTCTTCTCTCAATGTATTCTTCGGTGTTAAACTCCAATGCCTGTCCAATGGCCCTTGGTCTTGGTAAAGGTGAGCCTGGCATAGGGGCCAATTACATAGCCTGGGGTTAGAGCTATATCTAAAGCAACCTGATATAGGACAACACTATTAGATATAGGAAAAACTAAATATTTGGAAGGCACTAAAGTTCAAAACTGGGAAGCAAAGAAGAGGAAACTTGGTGCTAAGAGCTAATGTTTCAGAGCTGTGCTGACATTTTGACATAAATCAACTCATTTAATCCTTATAACCTTATAAATCAGACATTCTGATTATTACCATTTTATAGATGAGGAAACTGAGACTTAGAATGAGTGACTGGTTTTGTTGGACTTTGAACTCAGGCCATATGATTTTAAATCAGTTGCTAGGGAGCTTTAAACCAGCTGGGTACCTGGCTTTACACCTAGAAATTCTCATTTAGTTGGTCTGGGGTGTGGTCTCTGCACCGGGGTTTTTATAAACTCCACAGGTGATTTTTTTTTTTTTAATGTTTTATTTATTTTTAGGAGAGAGAGAGAGATAGACAGCGTGAGCAGGGGAGGGTCAGAGAGAGAGGGAATAACAGAATGAAACAGGCTCCAGGCTCTGAGCTGGCAGTCAGCACAGAGCCCGACGCGGGGCTCGAACCCACGAACCGCGAGATCATGACCCAAGCGAAAGTCGGTCGCCCAACCAACTAAGCCACCCAGGCGCCCCACTCCACAGGTGATTTTAATGTGCATCCAGGCTTTAGAACCACAGCTCAAAAGCCCGGTTTTCTAATAGACGCTCAATTCTACCTTTCATGAAGGTGAAGTTTCAGAAGATGGGCAAAGCTGGGGAAGCTGGATTGAGAGCTAGGATGGAGCAATGAGAAAGGTTCTCAGGTGGTTGCCATGGACACAACCACATGCTGATGCTTTCTTCTGTTGGCTCCTGTTAGTAGGTGAATCAGACAGGCTTAGACATATGTAGTTAAGACAAGAGCCACTGGCCTGTTTATTGCCTCTTGACATCTTCCCCTGATGTCATGCCCTACATGCACTTGAGGCTGAGTGTGCCCAGCTCTGTACATGCCCTTCACAATTGAGTTACATCAAAATGAGGCCCTAGTCTCTTCTAGAATTTCTTATAAAACTTATCCTGACTTAAAAAAAAACCTCTCCTCATTTGTCATCCAAGTCCATGCTTTATGCCCTACGAGAAGAGATAGAACTAGGATATAGATTTTTAGATTTAACTTGGGATAGTAAGAGTTTACTATTTCCTTGGGACAAATGTATTAATTATATGTGCTTAAATGAGTTACTTATAAGCCTGCACACCATTATCAGGTAGATAATTCCTTTTGTTATTTTTCTAGAAAACCTCAACCAGGTACTATGAAAGCAGAAATGTTCACACTTTGGGTTGACATCCACTAATATTGGTGCTTAGGCAAGAACCAATGGAGTCTGCCAGGTCCCTAGCTCCACAAATACTGCTCACAGAGCTCTGGATGTGAGCACTTCTTAGAAACCAAATCTTGTATGGTGGTCCCTGAACATTGTTAGTCTATATTCCCCAAACCAGGTCTTACAAAAGCCCAACCTCAGATTAGTTGATTAAGAGTTCAGTTCCTGGTGGTGGATGCAGGAGTTTCCAGAAACTTCATTCTCCCTTCAGGTTCAGACTTAAGAAAATATGCACTCATTTTCAATTTTCCCATAACTTTCTGTTTCCTATAAAGTTGGAGTTTGAGTTGATAATCCTGTGATGCTGATAGAAACATAGGGATAAATTCATCCTGTCTTGCTTGGTCTTCCTTGGCCAGAAGATTACTTTGAAACAACCTGCAGTGGGGGTGGGGGACATCTCTGGCCATAAAACAAGGTGAAGCCCTGGGTAGTGTTTGAATGCCTGGCCTCATTAACAGTGGCTCTGACCACTAATTCAGGGAGCAGGAAACTATGGCCACAGTACAAATTCAGCCTGGCTCCTATATTTGTCCAATGAAATAAAGTTTTATTGGAATACAGCCAAAGTGTGGAATGGCAAAGTTGACTAGTTGTGACAAAGACCATATGGCCTGCAAAGCTTAAAAATATTTACTATCTGGTCCAGAAAAATTTTGCAGTAAGTTATTCACAGATTTAAAGGAGGATTGACTGAAAATATTCACTTTGTCTCTAACCTCTTTTAGGGGTCAAGACCAAATCAAAACAGGTCTACTTGGCTCAAATATGGTACTTCTCCATTTGGAGTTAGCCCTGCAATGCTGGTCTGTAGTCGGTGCTAACAGTTTTTTGTTTTGCAAACATTCATTATAAAAAGAGGCTAGTGTTTTTCAGAACTCATTGGAAATTATACACTAGTGTTTGGTGCAATTTGGATTTGTGCTCTAACCAAAGAGAGAGAGAGAGAGAGATTGAGAGAGAGATTTTTGGAGGCTGCTTGAAAAGTTTTCCAGGACCATCATTTTTTATTCAGCCTACAAGAATGCTCGACTGTTTCTTTTATTATTATTATTTTTTGGAACTCTCTTGTCCCCTTGGGTCTTATTGTTCTCATATATTTTTTTTTAAACTCATGAGTCAGAACTTTGCTACAATGAGAAAAACGTTTGGTCTCACAGGCCTTTGCTAGCGTGAGAGATGGCAATGAGGTGCAAAGATGTCACTGAACGAACTAAATATAGGCTTTGCAAGGCACTCCCAGGCTCAGCCGTTTCTCTCTAGAAGAGGCCTGCTACATGTCATGTGCCTCCTCCCCCTTTCTTTGCCCTCTGCCTTTTGCACCATTCTGAGGAATCTTTCTCCTTGGGGTAGGGCTGATGAAGTGTTCCTAAATTCCCTGAGGATACATGAAACTTCTTTTGTAGTTACATGAATTCTTTCCTGGAGGAAGCAAGCTGGTAGTGGTGACCAGGCATAAGGTCAGAAGTCTCAAGATACCCTGTTAAACCTTGTTTTCTTCTCAGTTCCTAAACTGACTTACAATGCATTTGAGTGGCAGCACTTAGCTAAGTGTGGTTTTCAATTTGCTTCTTTGTACGAATGAATTGAATGGTGTAGTTTACAGATTAAACAATGGGAATGTGCATATTTAATGAAATGAAAATAGTAATGGGATAGAGTCACTTGGGAGAGGGAGTGAACAGTTCTATATTTAAACCAAAAAGGAATTATCCAGCTGATTTTGAACTTCCTCACTTGTCTGAGGTTGGCTGGTTTAAATCATAATGGTCTATGTCAGAAGGTAGGATCCTGATTTCATGACTCTTCTCATGATTGATTCCCCACATTTTAAGCACAGAAGCTAAACCCCATACTGCAGGAGGAGAGATACCCCAGCAGAGGGAGAATATGAATCCTTACTTTGCCTCTGACTCATTGAATGACCATGGAAAATTCTGATTACAAAACATGGAAAAGCAAACTTTTTCCCTTGAGAAACATCTCCTTGACAGTATCTATCACCCTTCCACACACATTGTATGTCTAACACTACCTCCTTGGGAAGTAAAGAAAGCTGGGACCTTCACAACTGTGAGGGAAGGGGGAGCAAGCTGCAGACAGCTGGGGTAACCAACTTGGCTATGGGCCTAGCCTTTGCCATGGATGTCTGCTTTGGTTTAATATGAGTGCAGCTGCTGTAACAGATAAACTCTGAAATCTTAGTAGTTCAATTTTTACTCATGTAAGAACCCATTAGTGCTGGAGAGTGATGTGGGATTAGGGGATGGCATTTCCCTCTACATAGTCTATGGAGGACCTAAGAGAAGAGATCTTCTTCCATTTCAACACATGTTTTTCATAGATGCCCTTAAACTAGACATCCAGCCAACAGATGGAGGGACATGTGGGAGGTTTTTATGGCTCAGGGCTGGACACAGAGCACATAATCTCTGCCCCAAATCCAGTGCCAGGTCTGAGTCACATGGCCATTCAAGAAGGACTGGGAAATGTAGTTTAGCTGTATGCCCAGAAAAAAAAAAGGTGAAACAAGTATTATGCATAATTAACCAGTTTCTGTCACAGTGGCCAAAGTCTACTTCTCAGCATGGCTGGTATTGATGCCAGGGACTGGGTGGGTTTTGAAGTCAGATAAGTTGTATCTGCTTCTAAGAGAGTCTGTTTAGTTTGAAGAGGCCAGTGACAAGGCCATGGAGAATTGGGTTTAGTCCCCTTGGGGGTGAGAAGAGAACGCTTAGAAGAGCCAAGCAGGGTTGCAGTGTAGAAGATCACAGCCAGTGGGCCAAAACAGGCTTCGATGCTGGTAGAAGTCAAAATTATCTACAAGAAATCCAAAATAGAAACTTAGTCATAATTCTTTGGCTAATACAACAAAATAGGAGAAGTTATAGTCTGGGCTCTGGGTGGGTGTTCAGAGTCTGAGACAAATGTACTGGACATGATATGGAAAGTCATATTCCAGACCATACCACCTGCTTGAGAGGGGTCTCTGTAACTCTGCCAGATTCAGTGAAGTGAACCATGGAAGTGAGTAGGGTAAATGCCTGGTGTTTCTTCAGTTGATTGGGGTTGAGGAGTACAGTTACATAAACCCTTTTTCTCTTTCCTTGAATCTAGTAGACATTTTGGTTGACACTTCATGGTCTATTTTGCTACAGCTCTAAATTCATCTTGGTTATTTCATTCATTTTCCTGGCCAGAGCCAGGGAACTCCCTTGTGAATCTGCAGTTGTATAATTGATGAGAAAGTATGGAATTACCAGTCCCTTTGGTAGCCCTCTAGCCTCACTCACACCTATGAGTAATACCTTTCTCAGGTGGGGCATTTCCCAGCACAGGACATGGAGATGCCTTGGATCTGTCCATTTCAGCTCAGTGAATCCAAGTGACCATGGAATTTTAGCAAATTGCCCTCCCACTCATGGTGCCAGGGGCCAAGAGAGAAGAACTTTTACAACTAGGGCACCAGGCCTAGGGTGAAAGTGAAAGGCAAGGGCTAAGAGTCTGAGGACTGTAGTTGCCTGCTGCAAACCCTTCAGGTGACTGGGAACACTGAGGCCAAGAGAATGGGCTACTTCAGAAACCATGTAGGGGTCTATGGCCCAGAATTTCAGACTGCATTCTCATTTTTTTTTTTAAATTTTTTTTAATGTTTTATTTATTTCTAGGAGAGAGAGAGAGACAGCGTGAGCAGGGGAGGGTCAGAGAGAGAGGGAGTCACAGACGGAAACAGGCTCCAGGCTCTGAGCTGGCAGTCAGCACAGAGCCCGACGCGGGGCTCGAACCCACGAACCGCGAGATCATGACCCAAGTGAAAGTCGGACGCTTAACCGACTAAGCCACCCAGGCGCCCCTGCATTCTCATTTTTGGAGGGACAGATTTACAGTAGGCAAAGTTGGTATATGTGCCTAATGGTTCAGAGCCAGGAAAACTAGCATAAGTGGTTTAAAATCTGCTAAAATTAGGACTTTCCTCTTAGGTCTCTCTGCAAGCTTTGTTCTCATTACAAAAGTAGAAATTTTAGGATTATCATAAAAGTTTTACTTACCCTTTATTTGTTAGCAACCATGAGAGCCAAAACAATACTTGACATTACTTACGCTGCTTTCCGCCTGCAGTTACAACAGGGTGATCCTCTCACTGTCCCTAATTGAGTATAGTAGATAAGGATGGAGAGGATCCCATACCCTTTCAGGTGAGTCTCAGGTGAGTCAGGGAAGATCAGGCCACCTGAGTTATCAGCAATGCTCTACCCATAACCCTTGGACCTTTCAGTATCTGCATCTCAGGGTCCAAGGGCTTTTTTTGGAAGGCACAGCAGGGAAATTTCTTTGCCTCACTTTGCCCAGCAGCGGGCAGGCTGGAAGTACCAGGGAATTAACACTGGCACCTCTACCCTGAGCCCTGGCATCAGGCTTCAGTCAACTTGGGAACTGGATATAAATGCCTTTTCTCTTCCCCCTGGGGTGGAATAATTTTGAGGCATGTGTTGTGCACTGTTGATCCAAGTTTTCTGTACATACAAGCTAAGCATAGTAGCTGACTTTTATAGCTGCCTTTCCTTCCCTGCTCCCACTTTCCTAGCTCCCAACTGATGTTTCCTACTCTTTTCAAATAAATGGTATGTATGTGAATCCTTGTCTCAGGATCTGATTTTGGGAGAATACAAAGACTATACTTTTCTGAAAATAGCCTGGGCCTCATGTAGGGGTTATTCTGATACTTTCAAAATAATGTTTCCCCATGCATATATTTTGGGATCATGATAGAGTTTACTCCCAACCTCCTCCCTTAGCTAATCTTGATTGACACATGGTGATTCCCATTAGAATTTTCTTTTCCTTATTTTTTGAGATTCAAAGAAAATTTATCTCCACATAAATTATGGTAGTGGCCTAAAACTTTTTTTGGTATTATCCTCAGTAAGAAATGGGCTCTATACTGCAATTCCCTACAGACACACTCATAAAAGTGAAACTCACTAAATTAATCCTATTACCTTTGCTATCTGTGATCTATTTTAATATTTCTCTCCTATCCCATCCCATCCCATCCTATTTTATTCTATTCTCATTGAAAAATGAAAGCTATTATCCACTAAATCAATTTTGCAATTCTATGATAGGTCAGCATTTACAGTTTGAGAAACATAGTTGAAGGAGACAACTATTTAAAACAGAGACCAACAAAATAGGATTCTTAAAGGAAAAAAAGTTCAAGAAGGTGATTTACACACTATTATTCATTGTCTATAAAGATAGCTATATAGCTACCTTTGTTCTTAGAACTCACAATTAATTAACATCCTCTGTTCCTAGAAGAAAGAAAAAAAATTAATAAACTCTAGGTACCAGGCTGTTTGGCACTAGGTGGGAACTTTTTCAGATATCCTCAGTTCAGTGAGAAGATATACTGTGTTTCAGATGATACAAATAGATATTTGGGAGGAAATATCTATTGGACATTGGGAGGAAATTGGGAGGCTCCTGAAGGTTTGGAACAACACTACTGGGTTTGCACTTACTTTTAGGAATTGTTTTAGTATGTTGACTAGCTGGAAGAACCAGCAGCAGGCCATTTAAAAAGTGTATGCTCACTGTGATCTCATATATATGTAGTTATCTCAGACCAGCTCTGTGGGCTTATCTGAGGCTTACATTTATGGGGGACTTAGAAGAAAGACAATGAAGGGAAACGCTGAACTCCAAGGTTAAGCCTCTGACTAGAAGAAGGAAGAGTTCAGACCTCTCAACCATTCGGAGGGAGAACTCTGAAGGGAAAACAATACTGTTGTATTCTCTGTAAATTATAATTCTTTAGCACAAACAGAAGTGTGTGTGTGTGTGTGTGTGTGTGTGTGTGTGTGTGTGTGTGTATTTTACCTTAGCAGTGTATAGTTAACTTTTGAAATACTGGAATAAGGGGTGCCTGGGTGGCTCAGTCGGTTGAGTGTCTAGCTTCGGCTCAGGTCATGATCTCATGGTTCGTGGGTTTGAGCCCCACATCAGGCTCTGTTCTGACTGCAAGTTCAGAGCCTGGAGCATGTTCCAGATTCTGTATTTCCAACTCTCTCTGACCCTTTCCTGCTCGTTCTCTCTCTCTCTCTCTCTCTCTCTCTCTCTCTCAGAAAAAAAAAATACTGGACTGAGAAATTCATACTCTGTGAATATACAGCTAGTACTTGATAGAATATAACCAGCAATACAATTATAACTTTATCTCCAGTGAGCACAAGTAAGGTTGCTAGTTAGCACAAGGGGTGCTGCAATAATTTTTCTTTAGTGAAGTGCACGGTAATCAAGTTATGTGCATTAGCTGGAAATATTGTGCAGGCACCACTGCCCTTGTATGAACAATAGGGAATAAGACTTTAGAGAGAGGCCAGCTGTCTACCCCCTTCACAGAGGTCTTTTGGACCCGTGGCTCTCCAGGCTTTGCTTAACATCTGAATGAGGATCCTGTGGCCTGATTTCTGACTGCAAGTTCAGGTGAATTCTTCACAAGAGCACTAATATATGCTTGCGTAACTCTTTTAGATCTGGTGTTGCTTGGGAATTCGTTGTACTTATTGTCTCAGGTTATCTAGTTGTTTTGGGGCCTTATTATAATGGGTATTTGAACACATGGCTTCTTTCGTTTGAAATATGCTTTCGATGAAACATATCTCTTGGTAATGAGTTTGTGGGAAGAAGAATTATAATTTTCATTCATTTGTAGTTACTGAAAAATGACTGATATCTGCCAGAATAATCTAAAACTCATGAACAACCAAATTAGCTTAAGTCAGTTCCCTAGGTACACTCATTTGATCTAAGAAAATTGTCTGAGGGTTGGAGAGAAACACTGGTTTTTGAACACAGCCTAGTGAGTGTTAATTAGATTTGTCTTCAACTCAGCCCCTATAGTTCTGTGAAGATGGGGCTGTGACAAAGGATGAATCCAAAAGCCATCTCATTATGTCCCCTATAAAAAATGTGGAGTGAAAGGCAATCCTGCTTTCAGGCACAGTCATAAAGTGGGTAGCAGTCTGATTTTTCTTTAAAACACAGTACGTAAGTAATATTACATTTGTTTCCTTTCTCTAAATAAATTTTATATGCTCCAGTCCCCTATTTGGCCTGACTGGTGGAAAGGCTAACAAGCTGTCATAATGGGGTTCTTCTTTGTAGCATGTGAATGCCCAAAGGATCTCTTGTATTTGGTCCCTAAAGATCACAGTTGTCAGTATTTAGAGAAATACTATTCCTGAAGGACAGGGGCTCTCCTAGATCACTGGGGTCATTGCCAAATCTGAGACCAGTGCCCAGGGCCCCGCCTCCTTAGGAACTCTAGGTAGACATTCATAAGTGGAATAAAAGTGGAAATAAAAGTGGAAGAAAGTGATTTTTGGCTTTTTTGGTGGGGGTGGCAGCAAACGAATGTCTTTACTTTGTAAGACAATGCATATTCAATTATTTGCTAATAAGACAAGCATCATAGCTATAACAATTGTTATGTAAAGGTAGTATTTAATTCAAAATGAGTAACATATTTTAATAATAATCTACATTTGTTTAGCATTATATATTTTCATGCATGTGATCTCATTTGTTGTTGACCACATCCTGGGAATGAGACACAGCAGATAGGATTTCCCCATTTTGCAGCTAAGAAAAGTCAAGTGCTTTTCATGGTATTTGAGCTCCAAAGTCAATCAGCTGGTAGACAGGTAGATTGCTTTTCTACTTAAGCACTTTGACCTAAGCTGTGAGATTGGAAGTAAAAATATGGTTTATAGATGACCTATTCATAGCTGAGTAATATTCCATTGTATGTATATATCACATACTTTTTATTCATTCATCTATAGATGGATACTTGGGTTGCTTCCATATTTTGGCTATTGTAAATAATGCTACAATAAACACAGAGCTGCATATATCTTTTTGAATTAGTGTTTTCATATTCTTTGGGGAAATACCCAGTAGTAGAATTACTGGATCATATGGAAATTCTATTTTTATTTTTTGAGGAACCTCCATACTGTTTTCCACAGTGGCTGCACCAACACAACAGTGACAAGAGTTCCTTTTTCTCTGCATCCTCACTAATTATTTGTTTTCTTGTGTTTTTGATTTTAGGCATTCTGACAGGTATGACGTGATATCTCAGTGTGGTTTTGATTTGCATTTTCCTAATAATAAATGATATTTAGTGTCTCTTTATGTATCTGTTAGCAATGTGCATGTCTTCTTTGGCAAAATGTCTGTTCATGTCTTCTGCCCATTATTTAATTGGGCTATTTTTTTCTTTTTCTGAGTGTTGACTTGTATAAGTTCTTTATGTATTTTGGATATTAACCCTTTATCAGATATATCATTTGCAAATATCTTTTCCAATTCAATAGATTGTCTTTCTGTTTTGTTGTTTCCTTTGCTATTCAAAGGGTTTTTTAAATTGTTATTTATTTATTTATCTTAAAGTTTATTTATTTTGAGAGAAAGAGAAAGCACATGCATGTGTGTGCACACACACGAGTGTGGGAGGGGCGGAGAGAGAGGGAGAGGATCCCAAGCAGACTCCAAGCTGTCAGTGTGGAGCCCAACACAGGGTTCTAATCCATGAATCATAATATCATGACCTGAGTCGAAATCAAGAGTCAGATGCTTAACCGACTGAGCCACTCGGGCACCCCCAAAAGCTTTCTATTTTGACATAATCCCGACAGTTTATTTTTACTTTTGCTTCCTTTGCTTTAGGAGATATAGCTAGAAAAATATCAGAGAAATCAGAAATCACTGCCTATGCTCTCTTCTAGGATTTTTATGGTTTCAGGTCTCACATTTAGGTCTTTAATCCATTTTGAGTTTATTTTTATATATGGTATAAGAAAATTGTAGTTTTCTCAACATCATTTGTTGAAGAGACTTTTTCCTATTGTATATTCTTGCCTCCTTTGTCAAAGACTAATTGACTATATAAGTGTAGGTTTATTTCTGTAGGACTCTCCATTCTGCTCTGTTGATCTATGAGTCTGTTTTGGTGCCAGTACCATTAGGTTTTGATTACAATAGCGTTGTAGTATATCTTGAAATCAGGGACTCTAGTACCTCCAGTTTTGTTCTTTTTCCAAAATTGATTTTGGCTATTTAAGGTTTTTTGTGGTTCCATACAAATTTTATGATTATTTGTTTTACTTCCATGAAAAATGCTGTTGGTATTTTGATAGGGATTACATTAAATCTGTAGATGGCTTTGGGTAGTCTAGGGCCAATCAGTGACTTTGAAGTACATCTTTTGAATTAGCTACAAAAAGCTTTCCTCATAATATCCAGCCAATAACTACATTCTCCCTTCCTTTAGACCACATATTTAACCATAACTGAGCCAAGAAAATGGGTAGGCATTGAATGCTCCCAGGATTGAGAAGCTGAGAGCTTTTGGAGAGATGTAGGTTTATGAAGGTTTCATTAGGTATGTGCAGTAATTCATTCTTTCAAAAACATTTGAATAGCAGCTACTATGTGCCAAGCATCATCCTTGACTCCAGTACTACTCTTTCCAATACAGTAGTCATGAACCAGTAGTGATTTAAGTTGAAATTAAATGCGATTAATTTTTTTTTGATCCTAGTCACACTAGCCACATTTCAAAATAGCCACATATGACTGACTGGTGGCTATTATTGGACAATGTAGATACAGATTCCTAATAAATAAAGTTCCTTTCAGAGTTTTCCATTTATGATAATGGAAATAAGAGCTTTTCTATAATCACAAAAAGTTCTATTGAACAGCACTGCTCCATAGTTACCAAAATGTAAAGGGATCAGACTTGGTCCCTCTATTTTAAGAACTTATAATTATTATAGCAGAACCTAGAATGTATCACAGTAAATTCTATAGCAGGCTTATCAGTTAAGTTTAGCAGATATTTATTATGTCAGTAGCTATGCTACACTGTGTGGACACAATGATGGCCAAAAATTGGTCTCTGCTCCACAGTATCTTACAGTTCAATGAAGATATGAATAAAAATACTTCAAATCCTTGAGGACCAGAACAGTTCACTCTGCCTGGGAAAGTTATTGAGAGGAAAACACAATTGTGCCCATATCTTTTGTGTTGTCTATCCACATACATGAAGAACATAGAAAATGTTAACTCTCTTATATAATAAGCAATTGTTATAATTTGGCATTGACAATCTCAAAGGACTGAGCTTCCTTTGCTCTATTTTACAAATGAGCCTGGACCATAGGGTGGGAGCCACGACAACTCCCAAAATTGCTTGGCAACATTATTCATAATGCAGGCAATCAGACCTCCTGCCAATGACACTTCCCTTTGCCCTCTGCTGTTTAAAGCAGAGAGAGCCTTCCTCCTGTCCTCTCCCTAACACCATGGGTCAGGTGCAGTAGATATTTGTATTTAGTAATAGTCTCACAGTTCTAAGTGGTTAGCAGTGATCTTTTTTTGAAACTTCTGGCAGCAGCTATTTTGACTCTCTTTTTGCCTTTTTATGTCTCATTTAAATTACATAAATAATGAAATAGTTATGTCATTTATAGTAAGATAACTCCTCATTTAATTTGTGGGCAATGGCTGAATATTAACTGTATTTTCCAAGACTCATATGAAAGAGGCATCTATTCATTGGCTGAATTCTGGAGGGGATGAAGGAGAGTTCTTCATCACCATCTAGGACTGGTGCCAAGGATTTAACCCTCAGGTTCTTTTCTCATTGGCATTAATATTACTTTATAGAGAGGAAGTTGCTAAGGAGTGAAAGCGCATTGCTGTGAAGACAGAAGTCTATTTCAAGCCGGTTTATTCCCTTACTTTAGTGACCTTGGATAGTTACTTCTTTTTATCTGTGCTTGAGTTTCTGCCTCTACAATTGATACTGGTACAACATTTTTTGCATTTGCTGTTTGTTTTGAAATCTTTGCAATCTTTATTGCTAAAGAGAGACCTGGAGCCTAAACTCTTGGAAAGTCTGGATTTAATTTTTGCTCCACCAGTTGCTCATTAAGTGACCCTAGGTGAGTCATTTGTCCCTCTTGTTTTATTCTTTTCATATGTAAAATGGGGTTATGAGCACACTTCTCTTCCTATTTAATGGGAATATAGGAGGACAAAGATGTCCAGAAGACTAAAGTTTTATGGAGATTTAGATCGTAGTAGCCATGTTTGCTAGTTTGCCGGTCACATTTGATTTGCTGATTAGCTTCTCCTTCCTTCCACAATTCATTGAATGGGCAACTTTTCAAACCAAGCTACGACTGATAGGACCAGAGTAGACAATAAATGTAGGAGGAGCCAATATAGAATCTAGTCCGAGCCAATCAGATGCCTCTCTTGAGTCTGTTAATGTAGAGACACAGAAATGGAAGCCAGATGATGATGGATCTTTGAAGTAAAAGGTCAGGTAGATTCGGGCATTTTGTCTCAGTTCACAATGATGAGCATAGAAGCAATATATTCAATGAATGTTGAATGAATGAATATGTTTAAAGAATGACTTGGATGTTTTAAGAAAAGCAGGTAAGTTACCCTGAGGCACTCTAAAGGATGCAATAGGGTGATGCAGTGAGAGGTTATCTGAAACTTCCTAATTTTAGTGAAATCTGACCCAGTTTAAGCATTTTCACATTTTTCAATCTAATGATGTCGGAGGCTATATGGCTGCCAGTTTGACTAAGAAAGCTTAGTCAGTTATATGACTTATCCATGCTCACAGCTGCTTCTGAGGTTGGTTGAGGATTTGATTACAGGTTTCTGCTTCTAAGTTCAAGGTTTTTCTCTGTTACAGGATGGCTTATTATTTGCATTTACTTTTGTTTAAAGTTGAAATAATAATTTCTAAAGAAATTGTTCGAGTCCAAAGTAGATACTGAAAACTTATATTTTATTTGTAAATTTCCTGGGCAATTTGTGACATCATCCTAAATGATGTATGTCCTAATGCCAAAACCTCAGTGCTAAATTTATTTTCTCCTCAGGAATATAAATGACACAGCTACTTTTTTCCTACTCATCCCACTCAAATCATTACTCATTTCTGTTAGAACCAGAGTGTGAGAGTTTGCAAGGCAATCATATATTTTAATTGGTATGTACTCATGGTTTTGATAGATATTTTCTGACTTTGGTCATCTCCTTTGTTTGAGCCTACATCTTCAAAAAATATTATTAGAACATATTTAGTGATAATCACAAAAGCAAGCATCATTTCATATAAGATCTAAGTTGGTATAAAATATGTATTATTTCATCAACAAATCAATCAGTTTTCAAATTTTCTTGGTGATGCAGCTTGTTTAATCAAACAAAATATTATGCTGAAATGTAATATGAGAAGAAATTATAATGGTGGAGCTTATCCATCTGAAGGAAGTGGTAGATGTTATTCCTCTCATCTCTATCCTCTAGCCTCTGTCATCTTAGGGAACCTAGTCAACACTTCTGGATTCTATAGAGCACAGTTTTAAAACTATGACATTTATTATCAATTTATATTGTACAAAAAGCTATTTTTGGCAAAATATTAATTCCATCTTGGAGTCCTTCATTGATGCATTTACTCAGCTTCCTTGAAGACAAAGACCTTCATCTTACCCATCTTTGTCTTATATTTCTATTCCCTGCTACACCAAATAGATATTCTATAAATGCCTATTAAAGGAACAAAGTGAACCATTATGTGAACACAAGCTTGGGCTAGGGCACACATTATCTGCATGACTTTTAACCATTTAGTGTTCTTTTTTTCTCCTTAACACATACTACTATTGTAATACTGTCAAATGGTGGTCTGCTTTTATGATTTCTCCCAAGAATGGAGTGAATTTCTCCATAAAGAAGAGCTTTGGAACTAATAGTCATGAGTATTAAATTCACTGGGTAACCTTGAGTGAGTTACTTAACTCCTCTGAGCTTCTAGATTCTGATCTCAAAGACAGAATAATGGTATCCTCTCAACACATAAGCTGTATGTCTATTGTAGGACTACTAGTTGTCAAATGCTTTGTGCAGTTTGGCATATGTTATATATTCAATATATGGAAGTTATTTTTATTTTGAGGACAATATTAAAAATAATGGAGCAAAGAAGAAAATCACTGTGATAATGTAAAGTCAATGTCAAGGCAAATTACATCCATCAATGTGAGCATTGTGCTACATATTTCAGATTGCTTACTTGTATTATGTTGCTTAAAGTTGACAGAACTTTCTGTTCAGAGTGGGCAGGTAACTAAATCTCACCTTTTTCAAGAGGTTTTGCAATGTGATGAAGGATTTAAGAAATATCCTCTCAAAAAGGACTTTGACTAATGCCTGGAATAGTTATTATCTCATTAATAATTGGTATAGTATTAATAAAAACGAAGGAGAAGAGTCGGTTTCACTCTAAAAAGGGTTTGCCCATTCATTAAGTAGCTCAAGCTGGTGGCTCTTATCTTTTTTTTTTTTTTTTACTGCATTATTCCTATTGCAAATCCTCCATACATTACGCTACTTTTCATGTTTTTCAATTGTTCAGTTAAAAGTACTAGGTAGGTGTACAGTAAATGATTCATCTTTCTGTAGCATCAAATCCCTCATTCCACTAGGTAGGTGTACAGTAAATGATTCATCTTTCTGTAGCATCAAATCCCTCATTCCACTTGATTTTATTTGCTTTCCCCATGTCTCACTCTTCCCACTCCTGTCTCACACACACACACACACACACACACACACACACACAAATCCCTCCTTACTTGTAACTTTCTAGCTCTGTGGAATTTTATGTGACTCATCACATAATGGAATTGATGAAGTCAACAGCTGCTGGAAAGTCACCTTTTTCCTTAGTAACTGTATCAACATGTGTTTGCTATTATTCGGTTAAGAAAAATTTGTGAATTAAATATCCATGGGTAGTTTTTGCTAAAATTTTTATTGTTGGAAACTCATATTTTGACATATCAAAATGTGTAAATGGGTACAATAAAGAACGTTTTGATGAGGCAACAAAATCATGGAAAAATAAAGTGGAAGAAGAAGAGCAAATGGATAATATGTTGTTGGTAATATTGTAATTTATATCAGAATGTGTTAGATAGCTTTCTTCATGACACTATTTGTGGTAAAGCAGAAACTTTGCACCTCATGCCTTCATAGTCTCCAGGATGGTCTTAACTATCCATCCATCCATTTATGCATCTAACAAATATTAGTTGGGTGTCAATTATGGTGAAATTTGTGCTTCATGGAATTTACATCTAATGGGGATAAAAATTAAAAAATTGTAAACAGAGAAATAAAATGATTACTCAGTGTGATGTGTGCTGTGAGGGAAATAGGCAAGAGGTTAAGACAGAGATTAAGAAGGGAGAACTTGCTTCAGGTAGGGAAGACATGGAAGGCTTCTTTCTCAAGAGGCATGGAGACTGAGACCCAAAGGATAAGAATAAGGCAGTAAAATAGAGAGCAAGGTATAAGAGCATTTGGTCAGAAGGAAAAGCTGTGCAAAGTCCTGTGAGCTGATAGGGCTTAACATGTTCTTAGAACTGAATGATCAGTGAGTCTGGAACACAAATAGTGAAGAAGTGGTGGTATGAGGTAATGCGAGAGAAATAGGCAGGGGATGGGTCATATAAGACTTTGCAGGATTTGATAAAGGATTAGATTTTATACTAAATGCAGGGAAATGTCACTGGAGGTTTTTAAGCTGTGTATATATATGTATGTGTGTGTGTGAGTGAGTGTGTGTGTGTGTGTGTGTGTTTGTGTGTGAGTTGCTGTATAGCAAAATGGCCAAATAAGTTAGATTGGGAACAAGAGTGGAAACAGAAAGACTAGCCAGGGTAGATCAAAATTTAAATGAGGTCGCTCACACTGAGATTGTGACAGTGGAGATGAGGCCAGAGTTCCAAAGCAAGATACATAGTCAAGAAAGAACAGACAAAATTCTGACTCAATGATGTAAGGGAAACCATCCTAAGGAAAAATTACTAAATGATGTGGCAGGTCATTTTACAGAAGTGGAAAGCCACATGATCAATAAACATATGAAGAGATGCTCAGCCTCACTGGTAATCAGAGAGTTTTAAATCAAGACTAAAATAAGATACTATTTTATGCCCATTTGATTAGCAAAATTTAAGGAGTGTACCAGTTCCAAATATTGGTTCGACTGTGAATTGTTATCTAATAATAATGATTGAAAAGCCATTTGTCATTATCTAGAAAAATTGGGGATGTGTCATAGGTCAGGATTGAGCAATTTAGTCTGAATGATGATAACCCCTAGAGGAACTTATGTCCATAAGCCCCCTCAGGAAAAATGTACAAGAATGTTTATAACAGCACCGCTGGCATCCCAAGGGCCGATAAAAAGGCAACTGAATAAATAGTGGAATGTTCACACACTGAACTAATATATAGCAGTGAAAATAAACTAAAATTATATTCAATAATATGGGTGATTCTTAAAGTAAAATGAAAAAAAAAGTGTCAGAATATTCCATTCCACAATGATACTCTTTAAAAAAAAAAGAAAAAGTATAAAAATAGTTAAACTAAGTAATTTCCTGCTTGGGATATTGTTTATATGTAAAACATTTTTTTAAGTCAAGGAAATGATAAATATAAAATTTAGGAGAATGATTACTTCATATAGGTGGAAGGGGATAGGTGAATGGGAAAGAGAAGAAACAAATGAGTGGTTGTGGGTTTTTTTTTTTTGTTTTTTGTTTGCTTTTTATTGCCCTTGTTCTTTGATTAAATTATTAATTCATGGATACTAATTAATAATAACTAAATAACAAAGTAAATAAAATAAAATATTGACTGCCACAGAAGACCAATGATGATGTTGACCTATGACTATGTCTATGCTTACATTTGGGCACCTGAAGTAAAAAATTACTTTGAAAACCTATTTGGCTTAAAAATACAGTTATAGCTAGGATAATTTCATGGTGTTGGGTATCTGTAGATAATTCTTTTGAGAAATTTGGCTATAAAAGGAAGAGAAAATTGTTGACGATTGAAGGAGGATCTGATTTCAAAGGAGGGTATTTTGTTTTGTTTTGTTTTGTTTTAGTGAGAAAGATATACTTGGTATTTGTAGGCTGATGAAAACAGTCCAGAGTACGGAGAGAGATTGATGGTAATGACATGGAGCTGATAATGAAGGAGCAAATGTCTTGGGAAAATAAGAAGAAATGAAATTCAGGACACCAGTCAAGGAAATAGCTTTTTGTCAGAGGAGGGAAATTTCCTCCATTTTAGCAGAAGGAAATGAGAGAAGAAAATGGGAGCAAATATAAGTAGATTCACTGTCCCTTGTGGGAAGAGGAGAGAGTTTGCTTTGATGGCTTCAGAAAGTTGGGTGATGAATAATACCTAGAGAAGCTCATTATTGCTCAAGCAACTGGCAGATCTGAGAATGCATATGAAAGTTAAGTAAATTAAAGGATTTCTAGAGAAAAAAAATAGAAGTGTTTTAAATCTTAATGGTAAAATGGTTCTGTCAGTTATCTATATCCAATTGGATCCTAATACATTATTGAATTTCCTGAATTAATATAAATATTATGGTTCATTTCAGAAAGTTTATGTTTCTTTCCATCATTGAACTTTCTGCCTGGAGATTACTTCTCGGCCTTTTGGCTAAGATCAAGTGAACTCTCTGCCTGGAGTCTGTACATTAACTTGTCACTTAGTCATTTTATAGTCTTGAGAGTCACTAAATTATAGTGTGATCAAATATATACTACTGCAAGACATTTTATTATGTTGTAAAATCTTATATTTGAATATTGTAATCAAAGATTGTGGTAAAAATTAGTCTGTGAGAGTAATTTTAATTTTATATTTTAGATGTAAAACGTTTTAGTTTACATTTTAAGTGCCATCCATACTGACCATTACTTATTCTCGATAGAGGCACAACTTAATTTTCTGGCATTATGGTTAATTCTGTAGTTTGGTGCCATGGTTCAGTTTCCACACTATGGAATCAGACTCCATGTCACTTACTGGCTTTTTGAGAACTTGGGCAAGTTACTTGTCTTCTCTGTGCTTAAATTTCCTGATCTATAAAATTGAGATAGTAATGATAGTACCTACCATATAGGGTGATTGGAGGGATTAAATGAACGATATATTTAACTACTGCTAAAGTTTACTCCAACCCTGACCACATTACTTTTTATGTATTTAAGACTGCATGAAATGATTCTGCAAGCCAGTAGGAATAGAAAACTTCATGAAGAGGAGGAAAGGTTAGGGGCCCAAAACCACACAGTGCAGATAGAGGAACAGAAGAAGCAGGGCTTTGGTCATCAGATGCACCTGGATTAAATAAGATACTTATTAGTTATATGAATTGGTGACTCCCTAAAATGGAATCTTTTGCAAAATGAAGACATCAGTACATTTTGAAATCTTGTATAAGTGACATAATGCTTGTAAAACACTCAGAAATGATGCAAGTTTTTGAATCCTCCTTTTCATTTTTTTAAAGCAAAAAAAGTAGCATATCTTAACATACAGTTTTTAACTTTACTTTTTAAATTAACATATCATGAACATATTTTCATGTCATTAAATACTTGGTTACATAAGAATATTTAAAAGCTAATATTAGCTTATTGAAATGTATATACCATAATTTATTTAACCAATTCCCTATTTCTGAATATTTATGTTGCTTCCAATATTCTCTACTATTGACAGTCAAACAGATGAACCTTTGGTATATCTGTTATTTTTATTAATAAGTAAAATGTTGGATCAATCATAAGTACATTTAATTGTCCTTCTAAATTGGTAATTTGTACCAATTACGTTCAGAGCAGTGGTTGAATGTGCTTGCTTCCCTGGATCCTCACCAACTTGAATATTATTTTTTATTTTGATCACTGAAAACTCAGGCAAAAATAGCATCTCATTGTTTTGATTTTTATTACATTATTATTAATGAATATAAACATATTTTCATATGATTGTTGTGCACTTATTTTTGTGAATTATTTTTTCATATCTTTGCCTATTTTTCTACTGCTGTGTTCATCTTTTTCTCGATTTTAAATGTACTATAATGCTTTGCAACATATATATATATACATAAATATATATACACGTATATAGATACACAACACATTTTCTTTTAACACTCTTTACCATCGTTTTATATTTGTTTCTACTGTTCTTGATATATAGAAGTTTAACAATTTTTAAGTTTATTTATTTTTTGAGTGAAACAGAGACGGCATGAATGGGGGAGGGAGGGGCAGAGAGAGAGGGAAGAGAGGATCCCAGCAGGCTCTGTGGTGCCAGCCCAGAGCCTGATGTGGAACTCAAACCCACAAAATCACAAGAACATGAACTGAGCCAAACCAAGAGTTGGGTGCTTAACTGAACCACCCAGGCACCCCTAGAAGTTTAACATTTTTATGTATTCATGATCATGATCTCTTCTATGATTTTACTCTTTGTATTATGTTAGTTATCTTTCTCTACCTCTCCTCTTTCCTCCCAATTTTAGAAATATGAATTTTAATTTATAACTAGAACATTTAAATACCAGTGCCTACATCAGAGAAAGTATGAGTCAGCTATTCAGACAGAGCTTTAATCCACTAGGTTTGTGTGGTTGGTGTGTATTATTTAATTAACACTTACTGAATGTATGGAGTATGTAGCTGCTTATTCCCAATAAGGAATAAAAATTGTCTGAAGCCATGTAGTTATTTATATGTCCAGAAATGAAACTATTTCATGTGTATGGCTGAAACAAAAAATTTTAAGTAAAGTCTTGATTTTGGTAATATGCATTCATTTAACAATTCAAATAATAAAATCAAAAGAAAGATAATCCTTCTTTAAGTCACTTTATGAATTTTTCTTGAATTGGGTGCATAACTTTGGCCAGGATTTCATATGCTGCAATGGTTAAATGCATGTTTCTGTTTCATATGCTAGAAATGTATTTGTTGACTAAATATAAATGCCAGGTTGTGTTATTAAATAAGTGGCCTCAGTGCTTGAGAGTCCAACAAAGAGAGAGACTATAAACTTCATTGAAGAAATTTCAGACTGAGAGAGATTAGAAGATCCCTTTTGCAAAACTGTTTTTGAAGCTGTAATAGTTAATTTTATGTGTCAGTTTGACTGGGTCACAAGGCACCCAGATATTTGTTCAAACATATTCTGGGTGTTTTTTGATGGATCTCATTTACACTGGTAGAACCAAGTAGAGCAGACTGCACTCCCCAATATAAGTGGGCCTTATACAGTTAGTTGAAGGGACTGAATAAAATAAAAGGCTGATCCTTCTCTGCATAAGAAAATTCCTCCTCTATGACTGCCTTCAAACCAAGACATTGGCTTTTTTACTGCCTTTGGACTTGAACTAAAATATCAGCTTTCGGTCTTGAGCTTTCCAGCTTTCAGACAGGAATTACACCATTGGTTCTCTTAGGTCACCAGCTTGTCAACTCACCCTGCATTATATTGAGACTTCTTAGAGTCTGTAATTGATGTGAACCAATTCCTTAAAATAAATCTCTTTATCTGTCTATCTCTATATGTCTTTATATATCTATGTATATTATTCTTTATGTGCCAATATATTTGTGAATATGAACAACCAGTATACTTCTTATTGGTTCTGCTTCTCTAGAGAACCCTACTACAGCAGCTCTGAATGTAAACTTAGTCAAAGCCAAAAATAAATTGTGACTGAAGTATTCCTCTTAAAAAATCCCAATTAATGAAGAAGACACAAAGAAATGGAAAAACATTCCACCATGCTCATGGACTGGAAGAATAAATATAGTTAAAATGTCATTACTACCCAAAGCAATCTACACACTCAATGCAATCCCAATCAAAATTGCACCAGCATACTTCTCAAAACTAGAACAAACTATTCTAAAATTTGTATGGAACCACAAAAGGTCCTGAATAACCAAAGTAATATTGAAGAATAAAACCAAAACGGGAGATATCACCATCCCAGACTTTAGCCTCTGCTACAAAGCTGTCATCATCAAGACAGTATGGTACTGGCACAAAAACAGACACATAGACCAATGGAATAGAATTGAGAACTCAGAATTGGACCCAATAATATACAGCCCACTAATCTTTGACAAAGCTGGAAAGAGTATCCAATGGAAAAAAAGACAGCCTCTTTAACAGATGGTGCTGGGAGAACTGGACAACAACATGCAGAAGAATGAAACTAGATCATTTTCTCACACCATACACAAAAATAAACTCAAAATGGATAAAGGACCTGAATGTGAGACAGGAAACCATCAAAACCCTAGAGGAGAATGCAGGAAGCAAACTCCTTGACCTCCACTACAGCAATTTCTTACTTGACACATCCCCTAAAGCAAAAGAATCAAGAACAAAAATAAACTATTGGGACCTCATCAAGATTAAAAGCTTCTGCAAGGCAAAGGAGACAATCCATAAAGCTAATAGACAACCGACGGAATGGAAAAAGATAGTTGCAAATGACATATCAGATAAAGGGTTAATATCCAAAATCTATAAGGAACTCACCAAACTCTACACCCAAAAAACAAACAATCCAGTGAAGAAGTGGGCAGAAGATATGAACAGACACTTCTCCAAAGAGGACATCCCGATGGCCAACAGACACATGAAACGATGCTCAGCATCCCTCCTCATCAGGGAAATACAAACCAAAACCACACTGAGATACCACCTCATGCCAGTCAGAGTGGCTAGAATGAGCAAACCAGAGGACTCTAGATGCTGGCAAGGATGTGGAGAAATGGGCACCCTCCTACACTGTTGGTGGGAATGTAAACTGGTACAGCCCCTCTGGAAAACAGTGTGGAGATTCCTCAAAAAAGGAACAATAGAACTCCCCTATGACACAGCAATAGCACTGCTAGGAATTTACCCAAGGGATATAGGAGTGCTGATGCATAGGAGCACATGTACCCCAATGTTCATAGTAGCACTCTCAACAATAGCCAAAACATGGAAAGAGCCTAACTGTCCATCAACGGACAAATGGATCAAGAAGATGTGGTTTATCTATACCATGGAATACTACATGGCAATGAGAAAGAATGAAATCTGGCCATGTGTAACAACATGGATGGACCTTGAGGGTGTTGTGCTGAGCGAAATAAGTCAGGCAGAGAAGGACAAATATCATATGTTTGCACGTATAGGAGGAACTTAACGGGGGACCATGGGAGAGGAGAAGGGGGGAAATAGTGGGGGAGAGGGAGAGAGGCAAACCATGAGAGACTCTTGAATGCTGAGAACAAACTGAGGACTGGTGGGTGTGGGGGAGAGGGGGGAGATGGATATAGAGGAGGGCACTTGTGGGGATGAGCACTGGGTGTTATATGGAAATCAACTTGACAATAAACTATTTGTAAAAAATAAAAAAAAAAATCCCAATTAAGATATGGCAAATTTCAAAGCCTCTGGATGTGTCATTTACCAAATGAGAATATTAATATTCATCACAGAAAGTTGTTGGAGTCTCAAATTAGTTGACATATAAGGTGGGTGTGGTGATGGGTCAAACAGTTGACATATAAAGTGGGTGGGGAGATAGGTTAAAGAGATGATGAGATCAAGGAGTGTACTTGTTGTAAAGAGCACTGGGTGTTATGTGAAAATTTTTAATCACTGTATCATACACCTGAAACTAATATTACACTGTGTATTAACTACCTGAAATTTAAATAAAACCTTAAAAACACAACCTAACCTTACACCTTAAAGAGCTGGAAAAAGAACAGCAAATAAAATCTAAAACCAGCAGAAGACAGGAAATAATAAAGATTAGAGCATAAATCAATGCTATAGAAACAAACAAACAAACAAAAAAACCCAAAAACCCAGTAGAATAGATCAATGAAACCAGAAGCTGGTTCTTTGAAACAATTAACAAAATTGATAAACCACTAGCCAGTTTGATCAAAAATAAAAAGAAGGAATCCAAATGAATAAAATCAAGAATGAAAAGAGGAGAGATCAAAACCAACACAGCAGAAATACAAAGAATAATAAGAGAATATTAAGAGCAATTATATGCCAATAAAATGAACAATCTGGAAGAAATGGACAAATTCCTAGAAACATATAAACTACCAAAATAGAAACAGGAAAAAATAGAAAATCTGAACAGATCCATAACCAGTAAAGAAATCGAATTAGGAATAAAAATTCTCCCAAAAAACAAGAATCCAGGGCATAATGGCTTTCCAGGGGAATTCTACCAAACATTTAAAGAAGAGTTAACACCTGTTCTCTTGACGCTGTTCCAAAAATGGATGGAAAACTTCCAAACTCTTTCTATGAAACCATTATTACCTTAATTCCAAAACCAGACAAAGACCCCATGAAAAAGGAGAACTTTAAACCAATTTTCCTGATGAACATGGATGCAAAAATCCTCAACAAGATACTAGCCAACCAGATCTAACAATAATTAAAAAAAGTATTCACAATGACCAAATGGGATTTATGCCTGGTATGCAGGGCTAGTTCAATATCTGCAAAACAATCAATGTGTGTCATATATCACATCAGTAAAAGAAAGGACAAGAATCACATGATCTTCAACAGATGCAGAGAAAGCATTTGACAAAATACAGCATCCTTTCTTAATAAAAACTCTCAAGAAAGTAGGATAGAAGTGTTTTACCTCAAGATCATAAAAGCCATATATGAAAGACCCACTGCTAATATCATCCTCAATGGAGAAATACTGGGAGCTTTCCCTCTAAGGTCAGGAACAAGACAGGCATGTCCACTGTCTCCACTGTTATTCAACATAGTATTGAAAGTCTTAGCCTCAGCAATCAGACAACACAAAGAAATAAAAGGCATCCAAATTGGACAAGAGGAAGTCAAACTTTCACTCTTCACAGATGACATGATACTTTACATGGAAAACCCAAGATTCCACCAAAAAAACTGCTAGAACTGATCCATGAATTCAGCAAAGTCTCAGGGTATAAAATCAATGTACAGAAATTGGTTGTGTTCCTATACACCAGGAATGAAGAAACAGAAAGAGAAATCAAGGAATTGATACCATTTACAATTGCACCAAACACCATAAAATACCTAGGAATAAATCTAACCAAAGAGGTGAAAAATATATACACTGAAAACTACAGAAAGCTTATGAAAGGAATTGACGAAGACACAAAAAAAGGAAAAATATCCTATGTTCCTGGGTAGGAAGAACAAATATTGTTAAAATGTCAATACTACCCAAAGCAATCTACATATTCAATGCAATGCCTATCAGAATAACAATAGCATTCTTCAGTGAGCTAGAACAAACCATCCTAAAATTTGTGTGGAAACAGAAAAGACTCCGAATAGCCAAAGCAGTCTTGAAAGAGAAAACCAAAGCGTGGGGCATTATAATCCCAGACTTCAAGGTGTATTACGAAGCTGTAATGATCAAGACAGTATGGTACTGGCACAAGAACAGACACTCAGATCAGTGAAACACAATAGAGAACCCAGAAATCGACCCACAAACATATGGCCCACTAATCTTTGACAAAGCAAGAAAGAATATCAAATGGATAAAGACAGTCTCTTCAGCAAGTGGTGCTGGGAAAACTGGACAGCAACATGCAGAAAAATGAACCTGGACCACTTTCTTACACAATACACAAAGCTAAACTCAAAATGGATGAAAGACCTAAATGTGAGACCAGAAGCCATTAAAGTCATCAAGGAGAAAGCAGGCAAAAACCTCTTTGACCTTTGCCACAGCAACTTCTTACTCAACACATCTCCAAAGGCAGGGGAAACCAAAGCCAAAATGAACTATTGAGACCTCATCAAAATAAAAAGCTTCTGCACAGCAAAGGAAACAATCAACAAAACTAACAGTTAGCCAAGGAAATGGGAAAAGATATTTGCAAATAACATATTGGATATAGGGCTAGTATCAAAAATCCATAAAGAACTCACCAAACTCCAAACCCAAAAAACAAATAACCCAGTGAAGAAATGGGCAGAAGACATGAATAGACACTTCTCCAAAGAGGACATCTGGATGGACACAAAGAAAGATGCTCAACGTCACTCATCATTAGGGAAATACAAATCAAAACCATACTGAAATACCACCTCACACCGGTCAGAGTGGCTAAAATTAACAACTCAGGAAACAATGGATTCTGGTGCAGATGTGGAGAAATGGGAACCCTCTTGCACTGTTGGTGGGAATGCAAACTGGTGCAGCCTCTCTGGAAAACAGTGTGGAAGTTCCTCAAAAAATTAAAAATAGAATTACCCTGTGACCCAGCAATAGCACTGCTAGGAATTTACCCAAGGGATACAGGAGTGGTGATGTATAGGAGCACGTGTACTCCAATGCTTATGGCAGCGCTCTCAACAATAGCCAAATTACGGAAAGAGCCCAAATGTCCATCAACTGATAAATGAATGAAGAAGATGTGGTGTGTGTGTGTGTGTGTGTGTGTGTGTGTGTGTGTGTGTGTAATAGAGTATTACTCGACAATCAAATAGAATAAAATCTTGCCATTTGCAACTATGTGGATGGAACCGGAGGGTATTATGCTAAGCAAAATTAATCAGTCAGAGAAAGACAAATACATGACTTCACTCAGATGAGAACTTTAAGGTATAAAACAGATGAACATACGGGAAGTGAAACAAAAATAATATAAAAACAGGGAGGGGGACAAAACATAAGAAACACTTAAATATAGAGAATAAACAGAGGGTTTGCTGGAGAGGTTGTAAGAGAGGGGATGGGCTAAATGAGTAAGGGTCTTAAAGAATCTACTCCTGAAATCATTGCTGCACCATGTGCTAACTAACTTGGATGTAAATTATAAAAAAAAATACATTATTAGATTAAAAATACTTAAAAAATAAAGCATTGGGTAAACTGCTAAGTAAATAATTCTTATTAATTATAACTTTTAACTGAAACAGGTCATACATGATGATGGCCTTAAAGATTCCACCTAAATGACTTTGCAATAATTGACAAACAGAAGATGGTTACCTCCCACAAACATACTACAAATATATATACATACTATATACATGCTTACCACACAGACACAGATATAGACACTGACGCATACATATCTGTTTTGGGGAAAAATAATTAAGGTGATTGTTGAACTGTTAAACAATTTTATTGTGGATGCTTGTAACCTTTATAGGACGTGCAAGATAAAAAAGTGTAAAATATATCAGTAAGCGTATAAAATTTCAGCAATCTTTTGGACCAGCAATTGATTTTCAAGAGAGACTAGAACAGACATGTCTTGGGATACACAGTTTACAGATTGAATCACAAAGCAATTTCCCAAGTGAGTTTCTTCATATAAAGATAAAAATATCTTTACACTTAATAAGTATGCAGTATACTACATTTTCAGTTATATACACAGTTTAAAAGTAAAACTATGTCCATGCCAGTGTCTGTTTTAAATGCAAAACTTAAACATAGGTAACAAGTTGATAATTAAAGTGTCAGGAAAACTAGAAGAGATGAAAAACAAAATCAAGCAGAGTTCCAATGGGTGCATGAAAATAAAAATAAAAGCATATAACTGAAGGTTAAAAATAATGTCCCCAAGGGCAGGATCTTAATATGAGCAGGAGGAATAAAAAGCTTTTAGATGTACCAGGCAGCTTTATTTATGACTCAGGTTTACAGGTGAATTTCCTCAGTTTGAGTTCAGAAGAATTTGAATTTATTCCAGCAAAATTACTTCAATCGTTTATTACTGCCTCCTCCCCATCTTCTTTCTGAGCAAAGTGATGCTTGGATTAGGTCCAAAGCTTCTGGCAGGGGGAGGGGCTGTGTGTCACAGCATAACAGATAGTTACAAGTGCTTTACTTTGAAGGGGTCACATTTGCAACAACTCTGACAGTCTCGCACAATGGCCTCCATTTTATGAGCCCTTCCCTGGAGGCCTGCTGATCAGCTGAAAAGGGAACACAATGTTCAGCCACTAAACCACCCCAGTGATGGATTAGTTTGGAGTCAGGAAAGCGTGATTATTCTTGAAAATAAACGAAGCTGAATAGACATGCTGACCTCATTCAGCTGATGAGAGGCAGGGAAAGTTGGCTTCCACTCCTGCCAGCCCAGAGAGGGCTCAGTCCCACTTGTCCACCTTAATTCATTTCATGGGGTTGATGTAGACCAAACTCAATATGGAGAAAGATGCTGCATAATCAAATGCAGACATGAACTTCATCCAACTCTGTTTCTGAAGGTCAGAAACAAGCATGGAGAACTAGGTAATGGATTTTCTAATTTTGGTCTTCAGGGAGGCTGCTAACCTAATGAAAGTTTATTAATTGGACCCTATTTGGAAAGGAAAATGTGAAGAAGGCACTTAGGTCTCATTATCTATATGACAAATATTCAGGCACAGAAAGTATCACAGGTTAAAATTTCAAGAAGTGTAAGGCATTAGTTGAAACATGTGAATGTAGATTATGTTTTCTAACTTGATAAAGATCACTCGATCCAACCTGGATCCTTAAAGTGAATGGCAGCAATCTACTAACACTTCAGATGGTGGGGTAAGAGTTTGTTTAAAACCTGCCCACATACCTGTACACTCAATGGCCATAGCCTGTAATTCTTCCCTTACCATAAAATGATCAACATTTTAGAATAGGCACTTGAGGTTGTTCTTTTTTTTTCTCCTCAGTTCTTCATATTTATCTCAAATTACCTTTCAACAATAGGTCCATGTCTCAGCCAATAAAACAATGATCCACATGCAAATAAGAATGTAAGGAAAAACTTTAAATGGGCTTAAAAAGTTGAGACCACCAAAAAATAGATGAAATAGCTCAAAAGAAACAAATAATAGTTATGAAAACTGAGTGATTTCTTTGCTCTGAACCAAGAAAACTCATTCATATACTGTTGCTGTACTAGCAACTTGAAACTTGAAATTGGCACCAAGAAAATTAAATGGAAAAAAAAGAATCAGGTATACTTCTATCCTTAAAATGTCATTTATATTTCTTTCTGCATGTTGATGCGAATATTGCTGAATATTTTGCCAACAGCCTCAAAGAATGGGTCACAGAAGGTGTGGACGTAGATGGAATAGACACGGCTGATGCACTGAATCTCAATCAGGAAACTCTTAATGCACGGTACAACTGCCCAGATGTGCAGGAAAGAAAGAATGGCAAAGTAAATGCCCCAGATGAGCGCCATTGGAATGCCAAAGAGGGCAGACAGCAAGCGGTAAAACCAGTATTTTGTCACAGTGAAGGTGGTGAAGCTGGCCTTCCAGATGCCATCAAAACTGTGTGTTCCTTCTGGTTCTGCAATCACATCTTCAAAATCAATCTAAAAGGAAGAAGTGACACAATGTGAGCTTATAGTAGAAGAAAAGAAAAGCAACCACTATTGAGTATCCATAAATATATATTAGCTTTTATGTACAGGCTCTGTGTGAGATGTTCAAAGGCACCCAGAAGTGATTAGCATCACTTGGAACTTGTTGGAGGAAACACAGATATTTGGGCCCCACCTTATAGCATTTCTGGGGCTGGAATTCAGGAGAACTTGTAACATGTTCTCTAGCTATTTCTTTAAAATTCCTCCATTTACATAAAACTTAGCAACATGGAAAAGGCACACAGTAGAATGTTAATGACATGACCTAAGCTAACTATACTTCAACACAACTACACACACAGTGTTAAGGGATTAATGTGTAGTTGGTTACTGACTCTTTGAACATTCAACTGATAGAATTTCTTCAAATTAGTTCACTGTGAGCTATGAGGACTCAAGAAGTCTTTGACAGATGGTGGGGCTTGGAAAATAGGATATGATTTACAGAGGAAGAAGAGACCTGGGAAATGGTGTGAGCGAGACCCCAGGAACAAGGAAGGGTGATACAGTGGTGAATGAATCAGCAGACAGACTTGCATACGTAGTTAGAAAGAGAGGTTGAAGGCAATCTTGATTTTGTTTTACTTACAGTGGAGGGTCTATTTAAGGTACTGGAGCAGGGAAAGAAGTCATAGTCAATGTAGTCATTTATCAAGACGAACTTGACAACAGTATGCATATTGGAGAAAAGGGACTAAAGGCAGAGACTGTTTGCTATATCCCAAGTTTGAGATGGTAGGGCCCAAACTGGAATAGTGGCCAGGAAAAAGAAGAAAGAAAAGAAAGCAATGAATTTCAGGGATGTTAAAGGAAGACCCCATGGAATTTGGTTACTTCAAGGCTAGGGAGAGAGAAAAACCTAAGATGAGCCCTGAGCTTTGAGATTCTGATTTGCCACAATGACATTAACAGCATGAAGAAAGTTAGAAAGGAAGGCAGTTAAAACATGCTAAGGGAGATCCATGCTTATTTAAAATATGTAATGTTTTGAATAAAGACAGGTGTAAATATCAGTGGTCCACACCAAGAAGTGGTCAGTAGGAAGTAATCAAATGATGTTGCAGTCATATAGCACTTAACAGTAACCAAGTGCTTCTACATTCATCGTTTCCATATGACCTGGGGTTTCAAACCAATCTGAGAAGGTAGGTTGGTATCACTTTACATACGATCCAGAAGTTCAGAGACATGGAGGGGTGCCTGGGTGACTCTGTCAGTTAAATGTCCGACTTCAGCTTAGGTCATGATCTTACGGCTGGTGAGTTGGAGCTCCATGCAGGGCTCTGTGCTGACAGCTCAGAGCCTGGAGCCTGCTTCAGATTCTGTCTCCACCTCTCTCTACCCCTCCCCCACTTGCTCTCTCTCTCTCTCTCTCTCTCTCTGTCTCTCCCCATCTCTCTCTCTCCCAAATATAAACATTAAAAAAAAAAAAAAAGAAGTTCAGAGATGTGAAGGTGACTTGCTAATGTGAAGCACACAGCAATGGTGGGACCAGAATGTAAACTTCACACCATTCCTTATAGCATTCTCTCCCACAGTACATGTTACCTAAACAATGAATTCCCAGGAGCTTTTATCTCTCTGGAAGGATTTATATAAACTCAACTGAAGCATAGGATTAAAAAAACTTAAGAATAGAACAGTGGGGCAGAGCCAACTAAACTGCTTGGCAAAGGCAGGTTTATGAAGGAATCTAATGTAGTTTGAAATTCAGAGAAATTGATGATTGCCAGCAGCAACCCAGGCAAGCTCAGGATTAGGGAATGAGGACTTGGGTGACTCTCTGAAGCTTCTCAGTGCCAAGAAGCCATGTTTGATTCAACACAATACAATTTCTTTTGGAAAAAGTACATGATGCTTACCAGTAGTTAAAGTTTATTTTCTAACATTCTGTTTCTTGATCTATTGTCCAATGTCCTAATAATGTAATATGTAAAAATGTTATGTCCACAGTTATGTAAATGAAGTTAAACAGATTTATTGTTGTTCGAATTTTTTCTTTGATTTAGTTCAAGACTTAGTAGTAAGCATTTACTTGTGTGTTTTAAAAGGTCATATGAAATAGGTGGCAAGTCAGATCAATCCATGCAGTTAATTGTCTACTGTGAGGTTTTGTTCTGACACTGTATTTTCCTAAAGCTATTAAGAATAAAAGCCTATGAGGGTTCCTGGCTGGCTCAGTTGGTTAAGCTGACTTCAGCTCAGGTCATGATCTCATGGTTCGTGGGTTCAAGCCCCATGTCGGTCTCTGCACTGACAACTTAGAGCCTGGAGCCTGCTTTGGAATCTGTGTCTTCCTCTCTCTCCTGCCTCTCCCTTGCTTGTACTCTGCCTCTCTCTAAAATAAATAAACATTAGAAAAATTTTTGAAAGAATAAAAGTCTATGGTTTTTCTTCATGTAACTGCAAGATACCCAATAGTTTTGTCTTTTAAAGAAGACCTCCTTTCATAAAAGGATTTTGTGAAGTCGAAATTAATATACTAGAGCAGACATTCTTAATATGGGGTCAGAAGATGGGCAGTGGTGGTCCATGAATGCCCTGAAATAGGAACATACCTTTTAAGTGTACAGTGGGAAAGGGTACCTCACTTTTGTTAAAAATTATAGATAGTCTACTACCAAAGGAGGACAGGACACACTTTACTGAAGTTGGGTATTCCTACCTCTTTACAGAGAATACATGAAGCATGGCTGCCTTAAGATTCTTTTCCTAAGGAAGAGAGAGTTACTAACATTTGTTGACTGGCTATTATGATCAGAACACTGTTCTCAATTTAAGTCACATCAACACCCTATGTATTATTCCCATTTTACAGGAAAAATGCAAGCTTCAGAAATGTTAATAAATTGTCCAGATAGACAAAAGGTAGATCTGAGGTTTGAATCTGGTCTGAAAGATACTGACTCTTTCCTCAACACATCATTTTAGAAAAATATTTTTCAAAATTTATCCAAGGCAGATATAGTATTTCATAATTAAAAGGCACATTAACAAAAAAGATAAAATTGCTGAATTTTACACTTCTGGTAACTGTAAGAATTCCCACAGTCTGGTCTCTGAGGACAATGTTAACAATGAGGTTATGTACATCATATATACAGTTGGTCTTCAGTGAAGATCTATGGACATATGAATGTGGGTAAGATTCTCGATAATAAGTTTATTTTCTAAACATAACTATAAGTGCTTTTTTTTCAATAAACATATTGAAAATTCTTAACTGCCAGTGAGCATGATTTATCTTCAAGTGAATTTAGAGCAGGTCTCCAGGAGTGGATAGCAACATGACAAAAGTAACATGTAATATAAATATATTCAATTAGTTGCTGCTTTAGTCCTGAAATTTTTAAACGGCTAAAAATTACTAAAAGTATAGCCAATTAGATTCAGCTGAGAAAAAGAAAGCAAGGCAGGTAAAGGAAACACACTGGAGCCAGAAATAAAGCTTAGTTTCTCTCTACTTCCATTCCTGTAATAGTCATAATAATAGGTTTTTGTGAGGAGCACATGAGATAATTTATTAAGTGCTTAGTATGGGGATAGAACATTAGAATACAGTAAATGCTTATTAAATAATAGTATTAAAAATTCCTTGCTGTGGTTAACTAAGCTTTTTAATTAACAACTATTATTATTGTTATTATTGTTATTATTATTATTATTGAAGCTATCAACCACGAAGCACAAGTGACTCAGAAGAAGTAATTTCTATCTGGAGCCCCTGGATGGCTCCATTGGTTAAGCGTCCAACTTCAGCTAAGGTCATGATCTTGTGTTTGTGAGTTCGAGCCCAACATTAGGCTCTGTGCTGCCAGCTCGGAGCCTGGAGCTGCTTTAGATTCTGTGTCTCACTCACTCTCTGCCCCTCCCCCATTCACATTCTGTCTCTCTCTCTCTCTCTCTCTCTCAAAAACAAATAAACATTAAAAAAAGAGAAGTAATTTTCATCTGTAATGATCTTCACCACAACCCTCTGAGATGCATGCCATTATTTCCATTTTACAGGCGAGGGTAGTATGGGAGGTTAAGAAATTACTCAAGGTCATACAAATGTTAAGTGGCAAAGCTGGAACTTGTTCAACTTCAGGTGTGAGCTCTTTCTGCTTATGTGTACCTGGGATTACAAGCCCCTCTATAATAGTCTTACTTGCTTGATTTTGATCCAGATAGATATGCTTCTTAAAATATTCACATTTTGATTATTAAAGGAATTACTGTTGATAGTGTTTCCATTTTAAATTAGGACATCTAGTAACTAGGATGTTTTGCATTTTTGGTACTGATTGCATTTTCTTGGCCTTGCACAGTATGTTCTCACAAGCCTGGGCACCCAGCCAAGAACTGTCACTCTAATTGGCAGATAAGGAAACTGAGGCACAGAATGATTAAAATGGGCCAGACATTCTTAAAGTCCCAAGTGAATCAGTGGAAAAGCTGCAATTAGAACTCTAACTTCCTGATTCCCAGGCCTGTGTCTAGCCCTGTGCTCTGCACTATATCCCTAGGAATTACATGTCTCTCACTATATTCCTTCTCCATCTACCCCATCCATATCTCTAGGTCTCCTGTAAGTCTCTCATTACATTCTAAGACATTGAGTTGAAAGCTATCTCTATGTAAAGTTAGGAGAAATGTCCTTTTAACATGAAGATTAACATTTTTGTACATCTATCTAGGGTGAAGTAAACAGGAGGGAGTATTTTTAAAAAATATCTTCATGGCACATTTTGCCATGTATTCACAATGCATTAACCCAAGAAAGTTCTGCTAGATAATCAGTAAATCCATACAAGGTCAGTTCACAATTTTCCATTAACCAAAGCATAATTGCATCAGCATTTTCATAGATATTTAAAGCTGAAGGAATCCTAAAAGAAATGGAGTCCAATTTGGGAAATTGACAGCTGAAGCTGTCAGATGACTCAGTCAAGGATACCTTCCCACTTAGTAGCAGACAAAAGATTAGAATTTAGGCTTAGGAATTCTCCTGGGCTCCTCTGCTACTGTCTGCTATCACCACATATCACTAGTCAGTCTAGCTGCTACATTCTGTAGCCAGTGCAAGACAGCTAGTCTTGCACCTAAACTTGAACATCATCTTGCTCTCAATAGGCCCTGCAGGTCTATTGTTAAATGAATGATAGCACTTCTGACAATCTCCGGTATGTTCACTGTTCACATCCATCATTGGTTGATTTATCCCTCATTAAAACTATCACTCTGGAGTCCCATTTCCTCAGGGACTTACCCCTCTTACATGAAAGTAGGTCTTGCCTCGAGTGGGATTTATCTGCTCACTTAGGTTTGGAGCAGAAGAGCAATTAGAGATTTCCTTTAAAATAAAAACAAAAACCAAGACTAAGAGGTGCAGGTGCCATTTATTTTCTTAAAATGAGATGCCCCAGATGAGCTTGACCTGCACCTTCAAGAACTGGTTTTCTGTTCTGTAATCTACAGAACAAGTTGTTCTGGCAAGAATCATTATGCTGACTTCAGGATCAAAGGCAC
Organism: Proteles cristata cristata; assembly: GCA_017311185.1. Lineage (NCBI taxonomy): Eukaryota > Metazoa > Chordata > Mammalia > Carnivora > Hyaenidae > Proteles > Proteles cristata. Next base: position 1,039,814 of record JAESUZ010001987.1, read on the forward strand.
AAATGTGTTTCAGTGATATTTCTGTGTCTTAATAAATGCTTTATAAGGAATCAACAGTTTATATTACTAGGTTTTTATAAATGACATTAAATTCCTTTCTGCAACACTGACTTATGATGCTATAATTTCAGAAACATAAGTCAACAAAAATCTAGCAGCAGTCAACGAAAGCAATCTGTCTCATGTTTTGATCACACTTGACTAATATAATAAACCTAAAAAGATTTCATCTTGTTAAAAGTATGTCATGGCAATATTTTAAAAAATTTAGATGTACACAGGATGAATAAAATACATGGTCATTTTTTTGTCTCAAAATCTGACATTTTATTTCCTAATAAGGATTTTTTAAGAAGGAAACTTTAAGTACATTTAGGATTTCATAAGCAATGAAGCTTGCATATTCTGTTTCTATGGGAAAATACCTTTTTAGACTGCTAGTGAAAATTGTGATTGTATGGAACACATAAATGTCAATACACAAGATGTTTACAGAAGACTTGTGTTGTCTGCCCAACAGCCACAGAATCCTGATTTATTCAGGTATTAGCAATAATTCTTTGATCTCAGAGATGAGTCATGGTTGGTTTAGACTTGGCATGGTAGTGTTAGTCTCCTTGGTGAGAGATTGGTTTAAGGAAGACATGTGGCCCAATTCTGGCTAAGTGAAAGTCTACTGGCTGGGACTTCCAGGAAAGCTTCATCTTCCTTTTGAAAAGAGACAGAGGTGTACCATGTGGTCCTTTCCCTTTTTATCCTGCTTAGAATATGATATCTTGCCTTAATATAGGGAGGCATCTTGTGATGATGAAGTGACATGTATATTTTAAAGGTCAAGAGTATAGAAGATGCTGCTTTTGTTATTATCAACCTATAAAAACAATTCTAGTAGCTGTCCATCTCTAGACTTCCTATGTGACACATATACACACTTATTTTTAAGACATAGCTATTCAGGTTTTCAGTTACCTACAGCAGAAAACACCCCTAAGTGATACAGTAACTAATAGTCTTTTCTGTTGGTTGACATAGTAGTTGTATATCTCCACATTTAGAGACCTGAGTTCAATTTCTAACCTCAAAGTATCTTTCTAACACTACTAGACTATTTCCAGAATATGATACTCACCTGTATCAGAAAATACTGGCTTTACATTTACATTTAGTTTCAGTAAAGCACAAATAGGATGATAAATTAATTATGAAAGAGGCAGATTAACATATTATGTGATAAATAGCATCTATGATGGATCCCAGTGATTTCTCCTCCCCTACTTCCTGGCATTCATGCCCTGTGTAATACCCTCCACTTGAGTATGGGCTGGAGTTAGTGATTTGGTTCTAAATTATAAAAACATGGCAAGAGTGATGGGGTGCCACTTCCAAGATTAGGTTACAAAAGAGTGTGGCATCTGTCTTGCTTCCTTTCTTACTCTCTTGGTTGCTTACTCTGTTAGAAGTCAGATGCCAGGTTGTAAGTTGCCCTATGGAGAGGTCTATGTGGAAGGAACTGAAGGAGGATGATGGCCAACAATCACTAGCGACTGAGGCCTATAGTCCAATAGCCTGGGAGGAACTGAATCCTGCTATCAGCCATGTGAGTGAGCTGAGAAGTGGGTCCTCTCCCAGTTGAGCCTAGAGGTAACTTCAGCCCTGATACCTGGATTGCAGCCTGTTAGAGGCCCTGAGCCAGAACCACTTAGCTAAGCCACACTTGGCTTATACACTGCAAGATGATAAATGGTTGTTGTTTTAGGCCACTGAATTTGGGGGTAATTTGTTACACTGCCCTGGATAACTCAAACAATTCCAAAATAAAGTACCTTTATTTTGATTATCATTTCTTATTTTATATTTTATTTCTCTTTTCTATTCAGTTCTCATACTGATAGAAAATTATAGGGGTGCCTGGGTGGCTCAGTTGGTTAAGTGTCCAACTTTGGCTCAGGTCATGATCTCTCAGTTTGTGGGTTCAAGCCCCACATCGGGCTCTATGCTGATAGCTCAGAGCCTGGAGTCTGCTTTGGATTCTGTGTCTCCCTCTCTCCCCCACTCCCCTGTTCATGCTCTCTCTCTCTCTCTCTCTCAAAAATAAATAAACATTAAAAAAAAAGAAAATTATATACAATGTATGTATATAAACATGCTAGAAGTCAGTCTTGGCACAAAGTTCAGGAATGTATGAAAAGGAAAGAACATTTTCAACTTTCTTCAATGTATGTCAGACAGAATGTTAGAAAAGTTTTAGGCTATTTATGGTTCCATCATTAATTTACCAAAAGTGGCTTGGATTTATAACCAAATAGGCACCAAGACCAAGAGCCAGCTCCATCTACACCATCTAGAAGGCCCATCACCAAATCTGGAGATGCCTCTATCTCTATCTATCTATCTATCTATCTATCTATCTATCTATCTATCTATCTTTTAAGTAGGTCTCATGCCCAGTACCCAGCCCAACATTGAGTATAAACTCACAACCATGATATCAAGACCCAAGCTGAGATCAGGATTCAGATGCTTAACCAACTGAGCCACACAGGTGCCCATGGATTCTTATATTAGTACTTGTGAGTGAACTAGCTCAGGGGTCCCCAATTCCCAGGAGTTTTCAGCATGGGCCATGTAACAAAGGAATCAACTGGAGGAGAGTTCTTGTTAAAATGCAGATGCTCAGGCCCCTCAGATTTTCATTCTCAAATCAGATTCTCTGGTGAGGGGCCTGGGGTAATCTGATTTTTAACAAGATTTCTCTTCTCTTCTCATGCAAAAGACTAAACCAGAGTTATGCCCTGCCCCTTTGGATTTAGTGATAATTCTTTTGTTCATGCTACTCTTTCCTCTCCATGCCTTGAAGTCCTAGTTTGCTTTCTGCTTCTCTTTGGGAGCTCCTACTAGATGGCATGTGGCAGTTGGTGGATAATGAATGGAAATGCTCTTTGAAAAGCTTTTCCTAATTTAATCCTATAAATATGTATTATTGGACAAGGATGAATGACTTATTTATTATGAAAAACACACCAACTGGCAATAGAAATACTGATTTATTTTCATGATTCTAAACCCAGTATAAACAAAAGTATATTAAAAAAATCAAATATGTACTTCTGAAATCCAAATGTATGTACCAAACCCAGGCACACAGAGAGGAGGTTTAGACTAATTGCAAGCTCCCTTCACTGTTCTCACATATATTTCCAAAATGTTGAGCTGCCTTTGAAGTCAATGGAATAAATGTGCGTGAATGTGTGGGTGTAGAGAGGGTTGAGAACTAGCACAATTAAATGTTACCAGAATCTAGGAACGTTGCCCTAATGTCCATGTGTTTTCTCAGGGGCAAGGGAAAATACTCATGTGTTCACTAGGCCGAACTGGCACCACTGAGGGAAAAGGCTGCAGTGTTCTTACAGCCTCAACTGGAAATGGGACGCCTGGGTTCTGTTAATGCCTGTGATTACTTGGATTCCCAGAGAGTCCACACAAAGTCCCAGAAAAATGTCAATCTGGGTTGGAATACTGATGTATTTTGGGCTGCCTTGGGGTGGTAGGTACTAGGCAACTTGATCTTGCAGAACAAGGGGTTGTCTCCTGGGGAGGGAAGGAAAGGGTTACATTACTAATCCGGGTTTCAAGCTGGAAGATGGTAGAAGGGGGGTGTTTGCTCCCTGTGTGAATGAGAGGAGAGGATGTGGGTACAGGGGGAAGAATCTAGAGGAGATCTGTAGTCCCTGACCTGGGACTCCAGCTGGGAACTTTGAGTCTCTCCCTTTGGACTGACCTCCCTCTTATTGCTTTCCAGACATTACAGAGGCCTCCGAATAATGATATTTCACATTAATAGTGTCCTATTTCACTCATCTGCTTCTATTCACAAACTTGTGAAGTTCTAGGTTATCTTCATAATAAGAATGGAAAATAATATTTTATATTCCCACTAAAAAGAGGTAATTTAACTAATAAATGACTGGACGAAACCAGGACTTAAGGGAGGTCTGTGTCTGTTGCATTCAGCTTGGTATCTTCCATGATACCTAGTAATACTATGTCCATATGAATTAGCAAATAAATATTTCTTCAGTAAGTATACTAGTTTAAAGGAGCCACAAATGTCCATTGAGAGGATGTAGGCATATATAATATTTCACTAACCATCATATTATCTCCTATGAATTCTTTGCCTGGTATCACAAGTACACTTTTATTTATCTATTGTCTTTGGTGTCTCATTTTGTTCAAAATGGTTTTATTTACCATAGCCCTATACTGCCATCATCGTTTGGATCAAAATGAAGTGGGAATCATTTAGGTGACTTGGGCACCATGGAAAGGGGCAATTCAAGCTCAGAAGTCTTGACCTTTAAGGAAAAAATGATTTAGAAGATGTTGATTAAAGCATATTTTTGCTTGGTTGGGTTTGTCCCAATGATCTGAATAACTACAATTATGTAAACAGGGGGCATGAACTGAAGTAATGTGAGGAGGGGTCTCCAAGAGAAAGCAAAGATGGAAACAGGAATAGCAGCTGGGCCCACCTCTGCAGGGGATCAGCAGAGCACATCAGTGGGGAATGGTTAAGGTGAAGGAGTGAATTTGTTCTTTTCCCCATGAATTCCTATTGTGTGTGTTTATGTGTGTGTCTGTGTGTGTGTGTCCCCAGTTTAGGAAAGTAGACCTACAAGTAATTTGTACCTCAGAATGCTTTTAAGTGATTCTGTTTACTTTCTTAGCAGGAATGTAGGAAGATGTACAGAGAAAGGCAGTGCATTAGGATAGCAGAATCAGTTGACCCTTGAACAACATAGCTTTGAGCTATGTTTTTTTTGGATAAACACAGTACTGTACTGTAAATGTGTTTTCTCTTCTGTATGATTTTCTTAATAACATTTTCCTTTTCTCTAGCTACTTTATTTAGAGGAATGGTACATAATACATGTTACAATAAAAATGTGTGTTAATTGTTTATGTTATCAGTAAAGCTTCCAGTACCCAGTAGGCTATTAGTAGTTAAGTTCTGGGGGAGTCAAAAGTTATATATAGATTTTCAGGGACACCTGGATGGCTCAGTCAGGGAAGCATCTGACTCTTGGTTTTGTCTCAGGTCATGATCTCAAGGACTGCATCAGGCTCTACTCTGACAGCATGGAGCCTGCATGAGACTCTTTCTCCCTCTCTCTCTGTTCCTCCCTGCTCTAGTGCAATCTCTCTCTCTCTCTCCCGAAATAAATAAATAAATTTTTAAAAAGTTATATACGGATTTTTGACTGCACAGAGTGTTGGCGCTGTTAGCCCCCATATCGTTCAAGGGTCAACTCTATATTCTGAGGCAATACACTTTTACAAAAGCCTTGGAATAGCAATAACTTATATTATAGAGCACTACATGCCTCATTGGGTTCATGTCACATCCTATATGTGAGAAGCAAGCTGCAAGGCAAAAGTTTTTTTTCCCTATTTTACAGACTAGGAGACTGAGCCTCGGGGAGGCTATCATTGAATTAAATATAAGACTTGTCTCTCAAGATCTTCATTCAATTCTTCCTCCATACCATTCTCTTTAGCCCCATCAAAATTCTCATTGAGTTTATGCAATGCTGCTCATTCAAATGGAGACACATAGGAATTTCTGAATCCTCATGCTCAGGTTGCCCTTCCTTGTCTGCACCCATGCTTCCCATCCAAATTGACACAGAATGCCTTTCTGACTCAGCAAATAACCGTTTCACCAGGACAGGGCATATGACCCAAGCCAGAGGATGTGGGTATCCTCCTGCTGTCAAATCTCCATTTTAAGCATCACCCTCGGGGTGCCTGGGTGGCTTAGTCAGTTAAGCAGTCGACTTTGGCTCAGGTCATGATCTCACAGTTCATGGGTTCGAGCCCCATGTCAGGCTCTGTGCTGACAGCCAGCTCAGAGCCTGGAGCCTGTTTCAGATTCTGTATCTCCCTCTCTCTCTGACCCTCCCCTGTTCATTCTCTCTCTCTCTCTCTCTCATAAAAAATAAATAAATAAATAAATAAATAAATGAATGAATGAATGAATGAATGAATAAAATAAAAAATAAAAAATAAAGCATCACCCTCACTCCCCAGCAGCCAAGCTCCTTTATAGCCAGAACCCTTGGGTCATTTGACTAACCATTGGTCATCAAGGTTCCCATTGGCTTGTCATCTTTCTGTGGCTTTTCCATATTCACCATAACATTGTATCTTATTCCATTCCTATAGGACCAGTGGTTGTCCAACATTAGTATACTCAAGAAGTTTCTGGGTGATATTTGTTAAAATGTAGATTTCTGAGCTCTGAGATTCTAGATTGGTGGGTTTGAGTGTAGGGTCCAGGTATCTCTACCCCTCCCCCATTTTAATTCAAGAAGTCTGGGGAGGATATGTTGGGAAACAAAAGCTGTCTTAGGCTTTTCCCTACTAAGTCAGAGGATCAGAAAAATCTGACAGTGCTGAGTAGGCATGATAATAGATTAGTTACTGTGTTGCTCCCTACTTTTGAGGGGCAATATTGCCCCCTTCCCTGGTTTATAGCATGATGGATGGATTTGAATCTCAACTCTGCTATGTTATCTTACAGAAGCGACTAAGCTTTCCTGTCTTAGTTTCTCATCTGTAAATTGGAGGTAAAATAGTACTTACTTCATAGGATTGTTCTGTGTACTAAATGACTTAACTTATGAAAAACATTTGAGACAGTGCCTGGGGTCAATGGTCAGTGCCACATCAGGAGTTTCTGGCCTAGGCATCCCAACCAGGAGAAGTAGGGAAGTGTTAGGGATTTCAGTAACAGTGTTGGGAGAATAGCAGAGATATTTTGGAAAAGGAGAACCTCTTGACATTCCTGAAATCATTTCAGGCAGGTGAGTGCTTATTTTGCATTCTGCCACCATGCAAACAAGAAGGATTAGGTCATCTCTATAAAGTGAATCAGCTTTCTGGAGTTTATTATAAATATGAGGCACATAGCAACCAAATATACCCTGGGGAAGATGATGCCCCCAGCTGACTGAGCTCCTGGATGTGTCAGAAGGTGGCACCAACACCAAACAATGGGACTCCCTTTGCTCTAGATTAATTCCTATTTCCCACCTTCTGGTTTTTCATTCATTTGAAAGTAGAGTAGCCAACAGGTTTCTCCATCTTTTGCTCTTCTTAGGAGGGAGTATGAATTAACCTAGAGTTTGTATTACACTTTAAAATTTTAAGTTAAATTTCTCTGTTTTGATAACAAAGATATACATTCCTAGTTTACACTTGTTGATGCATTGAACTGTGTCCCCCTCAAAAAGATATGTTGAAATCCTACTCCCTAGTATCTCAGAATGTGACTGACCATTTTTGGAGACAAGATCTTTCAGATGTAATTAGAATGAGGTCATACTGGAGTAGGGTGGGCCCTTCATCCAATATGGCTGGCATCCTTATAAGAAGATGGTCATGAGAAGACACAGAGGGAGAAGGACATATGACTGACTAGAGTTATGTAGCTGCAAGCCAAGGGATGCCAAAGATTGCCAGCAAACCACCAGAAACTAGGAAGAGACAAAGGATTCCCATATAGGTTTCAGGGGGAGCATGACCATGGTGACATCTTGATTTTGGACATCTAGCCTCCAGAACCATGAGACTATAAATATCTGTTGCTTTAACCAACCCAGTTTTGGATTCTTGTTAAGATGGCCCTGGGAAATGAATATACAGTTTCTTTGAAATTGTGGAAAACTATCCTCCATGATGAGATGATTTCTGGGTTCCAGAATATTTTCATATTTCCTGGAGTAGGCTGCCCACCTTTCTTCCTGGGAGTCCCAGGCAGAAACAATAAACTATATTGAGTGTATCTGCAACCAGCTGACTCTGAGCCTTCTTCAGGAACCTGAACCATCTCTTCTGTCAACATGTCCTCACATATGTATGATCACAAAAAGTGCCTAGCTGCAGATGGTTTAGTACAAATCAGACTGCATATCTTTTGATTCCTTATTTAAATCTTCAGTCTTCTGGTATCGATTTGGTGGCACTTGATGATGTTGAGTGTCACTAAACAAGTGACATGGAACAGTGAGCAGAGTAAAAATAGGCCATGCAAGAGCTACTGATAGGAGCATTGAGACTGAAGCATTGAACTTGAACAGGAAGGAGTAGTACCTTCAGGGACTCTTATGTTAGTCATTCTTGAGGAGAAATAACTTCAGCCCTTGGAAGTGTTGGAAGTCTCTTAGTAGAAAAGTCCTGCATTGTTTAATGCATGGAAATCTTATCCTACCTCCAAACAACATTTATAAGGATTCATCTAGAGGCCTCACTTGCTCACGAAATTCTGTGTTTACCTTAGGGAGTTTGTTATTCTTTAAACTTCTGGGTGTGTCACGAGACAAATATGAATGATTACCACACTAAAGAAAATAAAAGCTCCATTCTAACAAAGACACACGAAACGGAAATGTCTTCACCCCATTTTCAAACTACTCATTGGTCTCCATAGATATTTGTTTGAACCAGAGCTTTTTCAACCCTCTTAACTTCTTTTCAGTTTCTACAATTCACTTCCTGATGGCAGGAGTTATTTCCTACCATTCAGTTAAGTCAAACTAGGGTTACTAATAGCATTCGTCTTACCTCATTGCTGGAATATTTTCCCTTCCAGTGCTTAGAGTCTGTTTATTAAACAAATAGAAAATTAATGAAATAAATGTCTGCAGGTTTGAACATTGCTAGGCAAGTAAGGAAAAGGATCTAAACTAGAGTTCTTGTTAGGTCTAAGCAAGGATAATCACAGCCCATTATGTGGCTCCCAAGACACAGCCCCCAACTTCTACCACAAGGTTTCTCCATCTGAGCAGTGTTGGAATTTTGGGCTGGATAATTCTTTGTTGTTAGGTGAAGGTAGGGGTGCTGTCCTGTGGACTGTAGAATGATTATCAGTATCCTAGTTTTCTACCCAGTAGATGCCAGTAATACCCCCTAAACTGTGATAACTGAAAATAACCCCAGACATTGACAAATATTTCCTAGTAGGGAGAGCAAAATTATCCCTGGTTGGAAACTACTGCTCTAGAAAAATCAGAATTTGATGTGATGAGCTAGGACCTGAACTTTAGAAATATTTATAGCCTAGAATGCTTGTATATTTATTTCAGGCACTTTTGGTTTATAATACTGTGGCCTTGTGAGTTGATTGACTGATTGATTCAGTTGTTCAATATTTATGAAGCATCTACTTTTGAGGATGGAATAAGTGAAACAAAGAGACACAGCTGGTTATGAGTCATTGAAAAGTGGGCAGTGCAAATAAAATAGAGATGACCTCTGGCTGCTCAAGCTTACTCAGGAATCATTACCAAGGAAGGGTGATGGCTTTCTGTGGTGCACTACCTTATTGTTAAGGTAACAGAGGAATTTGCTTTCTTGCTCCTCCCCAAATCAGTAATTATTTGAATTTAGACTGGAATTTTAAGTAATTTCTTTCAGGACAACGGCCAAAGCCCTTCCCTGCTTTATGGCCTTACTACCTCCTATTAGTTTTGCTTGGAACACTCCTTCCATCACTCTTCACCTGGCTGGCTCTGAGTTGTCATGTATTAACCTGAATGTTTTTTCTTCCAAGACTTCTTTCTGATTCCCATCCCCTTTTTTACCTGGATGTTTTAGCATCCAGCCTTTCTGACACTTATTTAATGGTTTGAGTGAGTGAGTGTATGTTTGTGAGAGAGAGAGGGAGAGAGGGCAAAAGCTAGAGATTATTTCTGTTACTAGACTATAACCTCCCCCAAATACAGTTTGTATGTGTGTGTTTGTGTGTGTGTGTGTGTGTGTGAGAGAGAGAGAGAGATAGAGAGAGCGAGAGAGCGAGCAGAGAGAGAGAGAAAGAGCACAAGCAGGGCAAAGGGAGAGGGAGAGAGAGAATCTTAAGCGGTTCCATGCCCAGTGTGGAGCCCGACTCAGGGCTCTATCTCAGGACTGTGAGATCATGACCTGAGCCAAAATCAAGAGTTGGAACTTAACTGACTGAGCCACTCAGGTCCTAGAATATATTAAGACTAAATTAATATTTTCTGAATAAATGAATGGATTAGTTAATGCTGCCATTTGCTTAGCTATATTTTTCTTTTTTATTTACAAGAGCACCAACCAGATAAAATCTCCTTTAGGAAAGAAGTTCTGAATGTGTTATTATTCCATCCAAGGGTTAGTAATTGCACTTATTGATTGCATTAATTTATTCTAACACAGTAATTTTGGTGAATTTTGGTGAAAGAGTGATCAAAGGTGACTATTAACAGCAAAGTCAGATTACTTCAATTTTTGCTTCTCATGAAATTTGGGTTCAAACCTGTGGATTTAGACATAGCTTTGCTTAAGGTGTTGATTAGTTCCTGAATAATGTTCAGGTGGTCTGGAATTCATGTTTACCTTTGGCACCATATAGCTTGGGTGCTAAGTGATGGGATTAAAATCATACAGGGCCCTAAATTTGAAACTTTATATGGATCAGAGAGAAATAAACTATAGCTGGCTAATGGGAAAATCTGACTCAAAGTAATAGTGCTTCTGCTCCATAGCTCTTAGTCATCTGATTCTATTGCTCACAGATGGGCTGTTAAAAGAACTTCAGAAATATGGCCACATAAAATAGGTGAATTTGACAGCTGTCAGCACTCAATGTCTGAGCATTTTTTATGTAGCCAGAATTTTTTAAAGACCATTGCTCTAAAGTTATAAGTAAGGGTGTAATCTGTTAAGTGAATGAAGAAGAATTAACTCGTTACAAAAAAGATTACTGAAAGTTTGTAACCTACTTTGGAACTGATTTTCTGATCTTTCTTGGAACACAAGCAGATAGTTTTAAGGCAAGAGCAATAAAAGGGAAGACCACAGAGTTCTCAGCACAGATAAGAAGGGAAAATGAACTCCAGCTCTTCATCTCTTTAGTTCCAAATATTTATTTGTAGTAATTTGCATTCGGCATGCCATCTGTCGTTAGCTCAGCATTTCAAAGATTTAACTGAATCCCACAGCCTGAATATTAAGAATGAGAGGGGCGCCTGGGTGGCTTAGTCGGATAAGCGTCTGACTTTCGCTTAGGTCATGATCTCGCGGTTCGTGGGTTCGAGCCCCGCGTCGGGCTCTGTGCTGACTGCCAGCTCAGAGCCTGGAGCCTGTTTCAGTCTGTGACTCCCTCTCTCTCTGACCCTCCCCTGCTCACGCTGTCTGTCTCTCTCTCCTAGAAATAAATAAAACATTAAAAAAAAGAAAAAGAATGAGAATGACAATTGTTAAAATCTAGGAGGAAAGTAATAAAAGTAGTATTGATGAGGGGTCTTCCACCATTCTCTCTGAAGGGACTTCATATACCTTTACAGGCTTCCACTCTTATGAATACTGGTCAACTGAATCTCAGAATTTTAGAAATGAAAACAACTTAGGGACCATCTAGTCTCTTCTTGATTGCTATAGGTGAAGAAAGTGCTGTCCAGAGGATCCAAGTGACTTTTCTAAAGTCCAAGGCAACATTTGCGGTCAGTGTCCAAGAAAGGGCTAGAATTCAGATTTCTTCTGAGGCTCAGTGTCCCCATCTGCTCTGAGGAGTGATCGGCATCAGTAAAGCACTTCTTAGTGACTTGAGGTCTCTTCCCTGTGCCAGGCACTGGAGAAATGAAGGAGACCTGCCTGTCCCTAGGTCCGGTGAAGCTTCCTGTGGCCTCTGCACCAGTAGAAGAAAAACCAGTGCATGTTGTTAGCTCCATTCTGAATATGCCTCAGCCATAAACCCATGTAGAAAAGGGAAATGGGGATGACACTCTAACCAGATGATCTTCCTCTTGAGGAGAATAGAAAGAATGAGCAAAAGAAAAGGGAAACAACAGGACTGGGTTACATAAGTGACACGAGATTTATCCCACATACAAAGTCTGTCTTATGCAGTTGCTATACTAGAGTTCCAGAAAGTATTTTTTGTAACATGAATTTGAGAGACAGTATCATACTCCAATAAATATACTAAGGATTCCCCAAAATGAAGACCTTGAGAAGGAATAATTTCCCCATGGTGGCCCTTATGGTCCTGAAAGTTTTATTATGACACATAATTTTATTACCAAGAAATTCAGAGAGTCTAAACCAGACTCAAATCTGGCTGTACATTAGCCTCAACTGGAAAGCTTAAAATAAAAACCCCAAAAACAGCAAGAAAAAAACCCAAAATAACAATAGATAGGCCTGGGCCTTATCATAGATTAGTTCAGTTAGGATTTCTGGGAATGGGATCCAACAGTATTTTGAGATGTTCCCCAATGATTTACACCTCCTGATCTAAAGTCACTAAGCAGCCACCCCTTTGCAGAAGCCATAGTGTCTAGTGAGTTTAAATCACAATAGGGGTTTATACAAACTGTGAAATTGTTTGAATATGCAATGTGTAGGCGGGAGTGGATGGGCAGGCTTGCATAGAGATAATGTTGCATACTGACCTTTTGGTACATACAATGCATGCATTTTTCAGTGTTCTACTTTTAGATGTTTACCACATGCATTCCCAACCACTGTTTAAAACAGTGCCTTAACAACTCCTCTTTGCCCCCAAACCAGGTATCCTGCTGGAATAGAGGAAAATGTTCATATGTATGCCAGTGCTTAATTATGAGACTGTGTGTCAATGTTATACATCTATTTGTAATTGTAGAGGTAGAAGGATTTGAGCAGTTACATAGACAAGTAAGGAATTTAACACACAACTATTAGAAAACAACCCCTGTGACACATTCCTGGGATTAACCACTCTTATTACTTGAAATTTCTTCTCCCAAGAAATCTAATTTTTTTTTAAGTGTATACCCCTTCCTCCTTTTTCCTTGTCCTGAATGGTGATTGTGTCTAAGCAGTATTTTTCTTATAAGTTTCATAATAACCTGGCAATACCTAAAAGCAGCTGTCATTCCATATTCCCTTCCAACTCTTCTAATAAATTGTCCAGACAAACCAGTTCCTCCTCAGCCATACCTGGATGTTTCTCTTCATCCCTTATTTCCTTCCTTTTGCTCTTCCTTATCACCTTTCTAGCATCTCTACCTCTCTCATAAGATCAAAACAGGAGCATATTTTTAGTAAGTCTGACAAATAGCAAATGAAGTAGAGAATCTTGCAGGTGACATTTCTTCTGATTGCATTGTCCATTTGATTCCATCTATTATACTTTGTTTAAAATATCATTACATTATTGAGATATTTAATATTTATGAACAACTAGTAGACTAGTTTGCATCCCCTATTGCCCAAGGGGAATGGAGCAAGGTGGATTCATTTAAGGGCATGTTTACAATAGTGATTATCACCCTAAGGTCTTGGTGCCTTGGAGACTGTGGAATTATAACATGGGGTTTCCATATATGTTATGCTCACCAAACACCTTGGTTTTCCACATCACAAACTTCCCTAGAAATTACAACCTTTTCCTGGTATTTTCTTATTTTTTATAAATTTACCTTATTTTTTATAGATTTTTATACAGTTTTTTATAAATTGTTTCCTACTTAATATCTATACATTTTATTTCTAGCCATATAACATTATCTCAGTTTGTATAGGCCTTTATCTTATTTTTATGGGCTACTTATAATTTGTCACAATCACTTTGGTGTTATTTTTATCACAGATGGCAACAAGGTCATTGTAATTGGTGTCATTTGTAAGTTATGAGTCCTCTTGTTCATTCCAGTCATTGATAAAATATTAAATATGCTGTGGGCTGTGGTCTTACCAGTCACACCTAAAATTCTCATTACACATCATCAACCTTTTTATGATGGCTACATCCTAGTCTTATCTATTCTTAACTAAATAATGATCCTGACCTTCTATACTTAGCTTGTTGGTAGGAAACTATTTGGAGTCAAACTGAAAAGTCTTACTTTTATACATATTGCAGTAAATCCATTTCCTCTCACAGAAGATGAGAGGAAGAAGCACATATGGAAAAGGACATTTGGCAAGGACATCAACAATGAAATGAACGTTGTCTGATTCTTTCTAGAGACATCTATATGTATTGGTTCATTTTTCTTCTCCTTCTTCTCCTCCTCCTCCTCCTCCTTCTGCTTCTTAGACTTGAGATCTATGAGAGAGGACTCTGGGGGTACAAAGAAACTTCTGTGCTGTTGGAATAGCAGATTAGTGGTTATCACCTACCAGCTAGTAAAATCTCAGATCTCAAAATCTCTGTAATAAAGCCTAAGAGAAAGAAAAAGAGGTTTGGATTTTTCAAAGCTCTTGGCTCCTTCAGGTGTGGAAGGTTTGGATTTTTCTTCAGGGGTATCTCCTGACTTAGTCGTTCCTCTGATGTTTGCCATTGTCCAGAGGCATATGGGTGATCAGATAGGGAGTTCCCCCACTTCTTTGCAAGAGATTTCTCATGTGTCCCAATATCCAACTGTCAGTCTTCTGGCCCCAGTGGATAATGTCAAGCATCACTGATGGCATCTCTTGGCATTCTGATAATTTTCCTGCCCTGCCTACCAGAAATTTAGGAGATTGTCCTTATCCTCCAGGCCCTGGAAGACCATCCAGGAGCCATAGCCTGCTCACTGAAGGCTCAGGAGTGATGCATTTGTGTCCTCCTCAAACTGGAGACAAAAAAAATTCTTAGTAATAAACATATACACAGAACATATTTTCTCTTTATTAGAGTGTTTTTGATTTCTTTATTACTTGGATATGTTTTTTCTTAGAAGGTTTAAAATGTGGCTTCTATAGAGAAAAGTGGCAAAGGAAGACACTCAATAATGTAATCCTGTTGTCTTTTCACTCGCAGGATACATTCAGTTACTTAAAGAAGAATTTCAGCAGATTCAGTTTGATATCCATTTTCTGATGCCAGACTCACTGTGGAGCTCTGGGGTGGGTACTGGGCAGCCACAGTTCTGGGGCCACCAAGGGGCCACTATTTGGCCCTGAAGGACTTAGGCATGCAGTGGAAAAGGAAGGGGGGAGAAGGACATGGGGATAGAGAAGCAAAATACTTAGAGGGCTTTGATGTATGTCAAAATAGAGATAAAAACAAAATGTGGTGGAAGCGAAGGAAATAGATGACCAATTCCAGTAAGATTGGTCAGCAAAAGCTAACGGAGGCCCCTATGTATGAGGTGAGCCCTGGCAGATGGCTCTGGTTCTATCAGGAAGGCTCTGATGTGGTAGGACTCATGACATGCTTTGTGCTAGTTTGGAGTACATGCTTCTTAAATATTTGTTAAATGGCCTTTCTAAGGGAGAGCATTATTTGAGAATGACTCTAATTCTCACCTCTCTAACTAGAGTAATGGAAGGATTTACTTAAAATAGGTGAACTGGTGATTATTAACTATTTTGGGCAACAAATTTCTCTCCGTATTAAAAAGCATGGTGCTCAAGATCAACAGAAGAGATCTGTTGACCTAACTAAAATAACTGGTGATTAAATACAATGAATGCAATTCCATTTCCTTGACATATTTTGGTATACCCATTTCCAGCTGTATTTTATTACTGCTAATCATATAGAAAAGGCCAGCAGTGAGCCATGATTGATGGAACATTCCCATTGTTCTTCTGAGAGATTAATGGTGCCTTGTAAGATGCCTTATTAAGTCTGTTCCTTACTTCTGGAGTTTGTTTTTGAGAACAAATACATAATTATTAGGGAGGAAATCTCAGAGAAACTACTTTCAGAATTAAAGAGGCATTTCTCCCAGTAGCATAAAACTAAGGTTTTTCTCAACTGTTTTTCTGTTTTCACAACACGTTACTATAACAGCATAGATGTCCAGAAATCTAATAGACAAATTAAGAACTTTAAATGAAGCTGTTAAATTGAAAGTGCCTGTCAGCACATGTCTCATTCTCTCACATCTGCTCCTCCCCATATATTCGGGCTGGACCAGCCACACCCCAGGCACTGAGGCCAACCTGGGAAATCAGGCTGCTTTAAAGACCCAGGCGATTCCCCTCTCTCTCTGATCCTCCCCTGCTCACGCTGTCTCTCTCTCTCTCCTAAAAATAAATAAAACATTTAGAAAAAAAAAAAAAAAGGGAGCCTGGGTGGCTTAGTCGGTTAAGCGTCCGACTTTCGCTTAGGTCATGATCTCGCGGTTCGTGGGTTCGAGCCCCGCGTCGGGCTCTGTGCTGACTGCCAGCTCAGAGCCTGGAGCCTGTTTCAGTCTGTGACTCCCTCTCTCTCTAATCCTCCCCTGCTCACGCTGTCTCTCTCTCTCTCCTAAAAATAAATAAAACATTTAAAAAAAAAAAAAAAAGACCCAGGCGATTCAACACAAGCCAACACTGAAGCTTGTCTGGTCCTGGGCATGTGTTGGATTTCTAATCACTGAGACTACATCCCCACTTTGTACCCCAATTCTGGTCTTTGGGACTTGACCCTCCTGTTTTACTGGGAACTCACTCAGCATCCAGATTTCTTGAGGTATGGGGTCTTACATACCTCATTAGTATGTAATGTAGTATGTAATTAGTAAGTAATATAAGACTAATTTACATTAGTCTTCCCATTGGTCCTTCTCCCTCCTTCCCCAACCCACCTGCAAGCATCTAGAATCTGACCTTAGGGCTACAGGCCTATCACTCCCAACTCAGAGGACTTCTGGAATCCCCCTTGCCAAATGCTGTCCACCTACTTGGAGAGCACAGCCATCTCTTTCTGCACTATGATGACATGACTGTCTGCTTGGATTATGACCTACTGCTGGAGAGAGAGAGAGAGAGGCACTGGAGTACAGTGATTAAGAACCTAAGCTCTAGGATCTCACCGTCTAGGTTCAAACTCTGACTCAACCACTTCTTACCTATGTAATTCTGAGTAAATGACTAAGCCTGAGTTTCCTTATCTGCAAAGCAAATATGATGGTAATAATAATAATAGTCCCTACCTGAAAGGGTCATTGGAGGAGTAAGTACTCTGTGCCACTGAGCTAGCGTGTAGGAATGTTGGCGGAAGCATCCTATCTCCTGTTAGACTCTCGCCTGCACATCTGGCATCCTTTAGTTGGCCCCACTGCTTGAAGTTAGCCCTTTTTATTAGTATAGGCCATATCTCATCAGTTCGCTTCCTGGCCTATAATGCCTCTGTGGATTGCTGTGGCCTGTAAAGGGACAAAAGCCTTGGCTGGGCACAGAAGGCCCTGCTGATCTGTGTACTGCTTATGTCCCTTGCTCTTACCAGACATGTCACCAGACATGGCAGCATTGTGCAAAGAAACAGACATGGGGATACTGGAGTTGGCATGTGCAAAGCTCGTTCTAGGACAGAGTGGATGGCAAGATGGGGAGAAGGGCCTTATTTCTTTATCTTGCTTCTTTTTTTTTTTTTTTTTTTTTGGTCAATCTTCCACTTTCTTAACTATTTGCATCCCTATATCAGCATATTTTCCAGTTGCTAAGAAAATGTAATTGTGTTTGATACCTGCAAATAGGAGATGATCCAGTACAAGCTCTAGACATAGTTTATCTTTCTACATAGACTCTATCAAGGTCCATTTGTACACTATAATGCCCTTGCTGGGTTCACAAAAGGTTTATATAGTGAATGCAATTTTAAAAATTTTACTTTTAAATTGCTGTAAGATAGAATATTAAGCACATACACACAGCATCAAAATTTATTTAACTTCCTCCAAGTTAAAAATGCCTGGATCTTAATTACCTAAACAGCTGACAGTAGCTGAAGAGGAAGCTTGTTTGTGCCTTTAGGAATATGTGTTTCCCTTGCCATGAAATAATGACCAACAAAAAGACATCTTCTCAAGGTTTAATAAATAAAACAAGATGTATTTTATATCTGAAACATCAACATAGTTCCCATGAGAGGCAGGAAATATGTATTCTGTGCAGGTGTAAATCTGTTCTACCAATGAATTCCCTTGGTAGTTGCACAGTACATGGATCATGCAGATTTCCTTTAAGACAAAATTAAAAACACTTCTTCCGACCCTAAACAATGGTTCGTGTGAAAGCATGCCATTTTATGTTTCCTGGACTAACTGAAAAATAGTTAAAACTATTTTAAACATTTTAATACTTGATGGAAGAGCTGACAAAATATGTGATGGAAGGATGTCAGTTTCACTAATCCTGTGTTGCAGGGAAAGAAACTAAAGTCTGACAATAGAGTAGACCGACACTTAAAAGCTCTCCCTTTAAATTATAGTGCAGCTTGATGGCTGCGATGAAAGGCAGGAAGGGGTCACACTGGAAAGAAAGGCATGTCATTCCTGGCATGTGAAAATTTTGCCCATTCTGCTAAAAATTAGTATGTGTGTGGGGATTTCCAATGTATTCCAAGTTATAGGAATCAACTATATAATTTTTCTCCTAAGCTATGATACTTCTGAATATGGAAGGAGCACTAATAATAGTTACTTGGGGCTGATCACTACTAACTGTTCTGAATGTGACAACCTAGAGCCTATGGCTCCCCACTCCTAGATCACCCTGCGGTCTAAGCTTATGGTTGGCTATAAGCCCAAGTGGCCTCAAGGGATGGAGAATCATTGAGCAAAGTTGATTTGGGAGCCCCTCATGGTGTTTCAAACTCTCTGGTAGGTTTAAGCTAGCCTGACCCTCCAATATTCTTCTGGTAGGGAGAATATCTTGAATTATAGAGTGTTACTGTATAGTTCTCTATTTTCTTCGGATAGAGGAATCCAGGGTGTACGTCTTTAAGCCAAACTTTCTAAACCTGACTTCAAATGTAATCCTATAGGCCCACCTGGATGGCTCAGTCAGTTAGGCATCCGACTTCAGCTCAGGTCATGATCTCACAATTTGTGGGTTCAAGTCCTGCATCGGGTTCTGTACTGACAGCCATCTCAGAGCCTAGAGCCTGCTTCAGATTCTGTGTGTTCTCTCTCTCTGACCCTCCTCTGCTCACACTGTCTCTCTCTCTCTCTCAAAAAAAAAAAAAAAAAAACATTAAAAGAATGTAATCATATAGGGAATTTTGAAAAATATAGATCCTTAGGCTCTAGCCCTAGATATTCTAACTTAATAGTAAGCTCAGGCACCTGTATTTTTTTTTTTAATTTTTTAAATATTTATTTTTTGAGAGAGAGAGGGACAGGGACAGTGAGCACAAGTGGGGGCGGGGCTAAGAGAGAGGGAGACAGAATATGAAGCAGGCTCCAGCTGTCAGTACAGAGCCCAATGTGGAGTTTGAACTCCCAAACTAAGAGATCATGACCTGAGCTGAAGTCGGACACTCAACCGACAACCACCCAGGCACACTAGGCATCTGTATTTTCAAAAATTCCTCTGGTGATTCTGATGCCTAGCCACATTTTATAGCCCTCTTGGATTTGTAAAGAGGCTATAAGGTTTTTAAAGAGCTGCAAATTTTAAATTTTCAATAGAAATATTAGAAGTTGAGAGCCAATGCAGGAAGGGAGAATTTCTGAAAAACAGAAATATTTTCCATAATTTAATTACATTTTGTATAGGACAGGAACAAAGGCAAATTGTTTAAAAATATATATGTTCCTTATTTTGCCCATGCCTTGTTTACTGGCTCAGGAACAATTTGAGGCATTCATAAAAATGAGTCATTTTTTGAACTAAGCCCTTAAGGTTATAAAGTTTTAATAGACAGTAGAATTTGTTAAAGGAATTCCAGCAAAAGTTTACAAAGGAAACTATATAAAAGGAGGCAAGGAACTAGCTATATACTCTGTGAATAGTGCTCATATCTATCTTGTTCTGTATGGTAGCCACTGGCATAGTATATACTAATTATTTTTTTTATTATTTTTTAATGTTTTTATTTATTTCTGAGAGAGAGAGAGAGAAAGGGAGAGAGAGAGAGCATTAGCAGGGGAGGGTCAGAGAGAGAGGGAGACACAGAATCTGAAGCAGGCTCCAGGCTCTGAGCTGTCAGCATAGAGCCTGATGCAGGGCTCGAACCCACGAACAAGGAGATCATGACCTGAGCCGAAGTCGAACACTTAACCGACTGAGCCACCCAGGCACCCCAGTATGTGCTAATTATTTACTAAAAGGTAGATGGCTTTTTGAGGGAATGCTATTTATATGAGGATGATTCTCACTCTTTATATTTAGAGAAACTGAAGCATAGAAACAATAGAGCTTGACCCAAATATTTTTAGGGCTGGTGTTTATTAGCTTTTATTAGCCAAACAAGATGGTTCGTATTTTTAAGCCTAATTCTCAGGGACTACCGAGGGAAAGAAATCTGTTGGCTCCACCATTCATTCTTTACTCCTTCCTTGGTGTCCAGTCTTCTACTAATGGGACTAGATACTTTCTAATTGAAAGCGATCATGAAAGCTTTAGGCCATTATGTTGAAACCAAAACTCATCTAATTACTATGTTTATGCTTTCCTTTGACTGTTACAGAAAAAGAATTTTGTGTCTGTGCATATTTAAGAATGATTACATTCAAGTTTTAGAGAAGAAAGTTATAAAGGTTACAAAAATTCTTTTTCTTATCTTGGCACAATACTCTTTCCAAACTCTATCAAGGTGCATCTGAGTACTTACATGTCAGGCTTTATCTAGGGGCCGAGATCTTCTTTTTAAGGGACTTCTTTTAAAGAAGTATAATAAGCAAATCTCTTTCTCCATGGCTTTAGGGTACTGTAAAGCAGGTAATATATACAAGATCCAAAGTGTGGAGAAAAAAAGAGTGTTTCTTGGCATAAATCACTTTTATGTGAAAACAGGACCCTTGCCCTTTTCCTCACACAAACCAAACCAGGAAGATCATGAAAGGGCCCAGAACCCCACAGGTCAGTGCACCAGCCCCATTCTTGCAGGGGCCAATTCTCTGTGGGCATTTCATCATAGAGAACTTATGTTGAAAAGTAGGGCAAACTGAAAGCAGTTTCACTCAGAATATGAAAATATCTGTTATTTTATGGGCTTGAGTGGGCAGGATGCATAAGCAGGTGGTTTTTCAAATTACTGGACTTTCCAGATGCTGCTTACTATTGCAGCTGTTCTTACTTTAAGCCCTTTTAAAATGTAGCCAATGCTGCTGTTAATTGGAAGAATAAGCCACATCATGAGCTTTTTCATAATTCAAAGACACTTGGTGTATCTTGTCTAAATTTTAATAAGTCTTATTAAATTTTATAACCAAACCAAATTGGAGTTAATCTTTCAGTGTCTTTTGATGACAGAAGATGGAGAAGAGAGATTTTCTTTTAATAAACATTTAAAATGTGTATCATTGTTGGTTAAACTTGTGTTTTCAGATGCTTAAGAATGAATAATATCCCCCATCTTAGTATCGTTCTTTGTTCGGTGACATGAGAATAAAAAATTACCATAATGCTCCTTTAAATGCTGGAGATTCTGAATTCCATGCATGGTCTCCTATGTGGCAGCATGTCAATCACCATCCTGTGAAGCTATCTCCTACACAAATAAACCAACAAAACTGACTCCAACAGAAGAAAATATTTACAGGGTGCTGAGTGCTTTGAGACAATCTGATCTGACAAATTTTATACTTTAATTATATGTATATCAAATAAACAGAGAATTAAAAATGGCCTTTATATTGAGATTAATCGCCAATCGCTCTAGATTGCTTTCTAGTTGAAAGGGATCAGGGAGGCATTAGGACATTATTTTGAAATCAAAACTGATCTGATTACCATGTATATGACTTTTTTTTTTTGACTGCCAAGGAAAATTTTGTGTCTGAAAATATTTAAGAATTATTACATTCAAGTTTTTAAAAATTTTTTAAATGTTTGTTTTTGAGACAGAAAGAGAGAGAGACAGAGCATTAGAGGGGGAGGGGCAGAGAGAGAGGGACACACAGATTCCAAAGCAGGTTGCAGGCTCTGAGCTGTCAGTACAGAGCCTGACGCAGGGCTCGCACCCATAGACTGTGAGATCGTGACCTGAGCTGAAGTTGGGTGCTCAACCGACTGAGCCACCCAGGCGCCCCATTACATACAAGTTTTAGGATAGAAAGTTACAAGTGCATATTTTTACTTTCCAACAAAGTTCTCTCAGATGTTCTGACTTTTCTCAGAATTAATCTCAGAATGATTTCAATTCATTTCTTCCCTCAAAGCAGTAGTCTATAGGAATCACATAATCATGTCTATTCTTCACTTATAATATATTTCAAAATATCTTTTTTGGACAGTAATCATTTGAAAACATGGATAAAATTTTAAGTTTCTTTAGCCCTTAAATTTCCCTTAAGTAATTCGGAAGTTAGGCTGGTAACCATTATGTTCTCTTCCAGTTCTAAAATTCTGTCATTTTGTGCTTTTTATCCACAGTGTCACTGCATACTGTCCTTTTCATTTCATGTCTAGACCAAAATACAGTTACCTCTTAACAGTTCTTTGCTCATCCAGACTGGCTACCTTTCATTACACACTACTGCTTAACCAGTCATCTTCCAGAAAGCCCACCCTCGTCATGTCATACTCAAACTTGAAGTCTTCTTGCCTTCTCACTGCTGAGATGATAAAGTCCAAAGTTATGAGTGCTGAATAAAGGACTGTGCCATCTGGTCAGGATTGTCTGGTTCATCTCTATGACGTACCATTCTGCCACATGAACTCTGTAATTCCTATCAAAATGGGCAATTAAACCTTCCATCATGCCCTCTATGAGACATTCCCATCTCTGTGCCTGGCTTAGTTAGAACCCTCCTGTGCTTTTCTCAGCTATTTGCATTCTGTTTATCCTTAGTGATCCAACTCAGATTGCACTCTTCCGTGCTCTTCTCTATTAAACTATAATCCATCTCCCTTTCCCTCACCCTGTTGTTGTATCCACAGGAAGGTCGCCCTAACACTTAACATCAATACCATTCACTTTTTTAAAAACCTCATTGAAGAATAATTGACAAATATAATTGAATGTATTCAGAGTGTGCAATGTGATGATCCGATTATACATCTACATTGTTTGATTAGCAAGATCAAGATAATACCATTCACTTTTTAAAAACCTTTTTAGTATTCAATATTCAATACTACTTACTTTTGACTTATATATTTGATCTATTTCCAAAATGATGATAAGGTTTAGAGACCACATAAAATAACCTGTCTTTAAAACATTTTTTTCAATGTTTTTTATTCATTTCTGAGAGAGAGACAGCATGAGCAGGGGAGGGTCGGAGACAGAGGGAAACACAGAATCTAAAACAGGCTCCAGACTCTGAGCTCACTGTCAGCACAGAGCCCAATGCAGGGCTCGAACCCATAAACCATGCGATCGTGACCTGAGCTGAAATTGGACGCTCAATCGCCTGAGACACCCAGGTGCCCCAAAATAGCCTGTCTTAAAAAAGAAAGTGAAAATGCAAAACCATATTTGGGAAAGAATAAGTAACATGGGTTAATGAAACTTAAAATCTAGCTATATATTTCCTGGCCGTCAAAGCAAAAAAGGACCCATTAGATAGCATTTGGCAGTGGCTTACTATTGTGATATGGTGTGTGTGTATCCTTTAAAACTTTTTATCTCCATACATCTTGTCTCACTAACTATAATCCTTGTGATTGCTAGGACTTATTTGGGGAATTGTCCTCTGTAGTCTGTAACACAGTGGGTAGTCTAGCATATGATGAGTTTAACAAAGGAAATGATTGATGGCTAATAATGATATCTGAAGCCATTTTATTTATGTAGAAATTCCAAATAAGTATATAGTAAATATACAAGCAAAAATGTGAACATAAAAAAGAAGACAGAAATCTCAGAGGGAAAATGAGCCTCTGAAGTTGTGATCACTTTAATCAGAAGAAATTTTAAAAAGCATTCATAGCCTACTATTTTTGGACAAATGTCTATACAGATATCCCATAGTACAGCAAACCTTTAGTGAGATAAGAAACTAATTTTATTGGAAATAAATTGTATAGACCAATTTGTGTCATTATCACGAGTAGAATAGGTGATAATATGCTACCCTCTTGAAATATAAATTCATGGCATACCCAGCTTATGAGTTTTCTTTCCCTCCCTAAGGAGCTGTTTTATGAGACTGAAAGGACACTGCGCAGATACACCATGCTGTTCCTTCCACTGTACATCAGGGTTTTATTTCTTCTACTTCTGGAGTTACTTTTCTAAACGTGGCATAAGAGTCTTTTAAAAATGTAGGGAACTAGTCTGGCGCTGTCCAAAAGCAATCTCCGTGATGATGGAAATGTTCTATACCTGTGCTGTCTAATACAGGAGCTAGTAACCTCATAAGTTGAGAACTCAGAATGTGACTAGTGTGACTGAGGAACTGAATTTTAAATTTTATTGAATGTTAATTACTTGAAATTTAAATTAAAAGAGCCACAAGAGGCTAGTGACTACAGACTCCACAGAGGCAGCTTTTACAGAGCTGCTTGCCTTTAAAAACAGACCTTTCCTTAACTGATTTGGTATCCTGACCACGGTTTCTTCTATTATCACATGAAGTTTTAAGCTACCGTGCGTTCACAGTAGAACTTGGGATGATTTTGTTATTTTAAGAAGTCTGTGTCATCAAAAGTAAAATTTAGGGAAATTTATTATTTACTGCCATGTACGTTGGAGAGAATCACCCCTCTGTCATTATGTTTGTTCTTGGACTCAAAGAAAAACACTTCTAAAATAGGAGTCTCTGTAGAATATAGGCCACCTTTCCTGGCTGTACTGGCAGATGGTACTCTTTGGGTAGAATTAGCTCTTGTAGCCTGGGTCTCTCTCTGTAGAGCATTCTCTGAAGTCCTCTCTTGACCAGACATCTGGTCTCCAAAATCTTCCCAAGGTGGATTTTTCTGTCTGACTCTCTTGTTTTGCTCATAGGAGCAAATGGGAGGGGTTTGCTTTCTCTAGGCCAGCAGGAGCTAGCTCTAACTCTTCCTTTTAATTTTTTTTTAATATGAGGATTCCCACACTTGCTCTTTGAAATGCTATTCTGTAAACTGCTATTTCCTCTAAGCCTGTTATGCCTTTTTTCCATCTGTGTTGAAGTCTCTTTTCCCAGTGGGGCTTTTCTTTCTCAGCTTAGTCATGCTATGTGTGAAGACCCACATCCACACTGCTGGCCTCTGTGACTCATCCTGGGAGGCTTGCTTGCTCCAGGAACCCCACTCACACTATGGTGGAACATTAGGGAGGCTCCAATGAAGCTGGACTTTTCTGAAATCTGCCTCTTTTCCTGGCATCTCTTCTCGTCCAAAGCTACATGAGAAAGGCAAAAATCAAAAATGCCCTTCCCCCCCGCCCCTTTGAGGTAATGCTTTTAGTAAATAAATAGTTTTTAGCAACTCTAATTTCCAGTTTATAAGCTACTCTTGTTATTGCTGTTGCTTTTAAAAAATCCATAATCTGGCTAGTAGGAAACCCCGCTAATGCTCCAGTTTTCCTTTTTCCTCCATCAGCAAGCCAAGAGAGTCAATTCTGATGGTTAGATTTTCCTTCCAGTTACTGGTTAAATTGTTTCCCTTTTTGAAATATATTATTCATAAATGTGAACAGTCTCTGAACTCTAGCCCCTCCCATTCACCGATAGGAGACTGGATACGTGGAAATCGCTCATCTGCCCCATTGGCTGTTCTGAGTTGTGGAGAACTGGGTCTTCACACTGTAAGCTTTCAGGCCAGGGTTTTCCTTGGCCCTCTCCACCCCTCAAGAAAACCCTCTGCCAAGAATGGCGTAGGCCCATGATTTCCCAATCCAGATGGGTTCAGACAATAAATTTCTGACTTGATTTGCTAAAAGGGTCAAAGTTGAATAATATAATTATAATCAAAAACTGACCACTGACTCAAACCTAAGTTTGGCCAATAACTCCTTTAATTAACTTTGTTTTTAAATCACTAAACACATTCTGAAAGTATAAAGAGGAACTCCAACCTGAGTGTCCCATTAGCTGAGAGAAGGCTGACTCAGGTAGTCAATACAGAAACAACTTTATATACCTAACTAGAGGTGTCTATGGGAGAAATTAAGAAGCACACATTATTTTTGATTGTGTAAATTAGCTTGATTGTGCATGAATACCACCTTTTTCCAGTTAAAATACCGTTCGTATATATAATCTAACCTATTATATGTAATATATATTATATGTATTATTTGCACTTAGTCTGAAGCATTTTTACCCATTGTATTGTTTTCAAGAAAATATCTTGATTTGAGCTGTGATAATCTGCCCACCCTACACTCCGGTTCTCATCTTGGCACAAGACCTTACACAATGACCTTACTACTTTAAATCTATGTGCAATAAGGTACCACCCTTCACCAGGCAATAAGCCTGGGAATAGACAGAAGGTGATCTGCAAGGCAACTGTCCCACCTTCCCAAGGAGTCCAGGTCAATCTCTTGCAGAGATCCGGAGGTTCGTTTGCCAGGACAGAAGTGCAGTTATAGGAAAAGTGCAATTATATGTAACTCCCTTAGCTACATTCCAGCTGAACTAAGTGGGGGTGGGGGGTGGGGAGGGGATATGTGACATTTCTGAAGACTGCTGGAGCTCCCACATATCAAGCCCAGAAAACGGTATGTGTGGCAAAAGTACAGAAGGATCCGCAGACTCCTTGCCAGAGGAGAGCTGTCCCAACCCTGACAACGTCACTGGGGCGGGGGTTGGGGGGCGGGGGAGGCGTCCTTTACACGCTGGCCGCCTCACCTTACCTTGACAACGTCGTCATTGAGATGCTTGGGGTCGCGGTTGACCAAGTCGATCTCCTTGGTGTGCGCGTCGTACACTTGCTTCTCGTTAATCTCTTCTGCCATGGCCTTGTTGTTGGGCTTGTAGATGTTGCCCTGTTCCCGGATGGGGACAGTGTAGAGATGTCCCTGCGAAGGGCAGACGTCCAGGAGGGGGAGGGTGGTCCGGGCAATGGAATGAAAATTTCAAAAAGAAAAACAAGTGATCAGAAGTCGGGCTGGCGGCGGAGCAAACCTCGAGGCTCAAAATCGAACTAACCGCTTAGGCAGCGGTGGCTCTGCGCACAGTAAACTCCTTGGCGCCGCTAGCTTTTTAAGAGGATCGAGCAGAGGACACCACACCCCTCCGTACCAGGCAGGGAGCTCCTGTCTCCCCCGCCCGCCGCCAGGGGTCAGGGCAAACCCCGCGGTGCAGTCGGCCCAGGCCCCCGCCCTGCGCGCCCCAGCTGGCGGAGACCCAGCGGAGACCCCGGAGACCCAGCGGAGACCCCGGCAGCGGAGGGGATCCGATCTCTGACTTCTGCCCAGGCACTTTCTCTGCTACGCCACGCTCGTCCCGAGTACTCCACCTGCTCCATTACCCCGTCCCCGGCCCCCATTCCTACTCTCAGTAATCTCTTCCAGCTCGTCTTTCAGATCTAGGTTGAACCCCCGACCCATGGGGTGTCCTCATTTTTGTTTCTTCCTGGTCGCATCTCCCTCGCACCTGTTGGCACCCCCTTTCCCCATTCTCCCTCTGCCCTCTTTGTCCCTACACTGTTCTCCTCACCCCCGCCGTGGTCACAGCCCGAAAGCCCCCATCTCTGGGCCGAACCATGTGTCAAACCCCCACTCCCTAGAACAGTGTTATCTCACCTGCACGGCGCCCTCGACCCACCCTCAGGTCACTCCTAGGCTGCCGGCCGGTGGCTGAGCGGCGGCCGGGTTTGGGAAAACGAGGTCTCCACACTCGGGCGGAGCCCAAGCGCAGGAGGGTGGTTGGACCGGGTGGTGGTAGTTGGGGGGAGGAGAGGTGCATCCTTCTCCAAACACCCCCGCCAGACGCCAAGATGCAGGTAAAGTTCTTGAGGTGGCCCAAGAGCTTTGGAAAGTGCAAACATGACTCTCTGCCGCTGGAGCCAACCGGTCCAGGTGCCTGGCGGGGAGTCACGGGGACTGTCCCCAGGATTGCGGGTGAATGACTTCCAACCCTGCGTTCCAGCTCGCCGCCTCCCAGCAGTCAGGGGTTGGACCACTGGAGTCCCGAAATAAAGCAGCACCCCGGACCCACCTAGAAATGCGTGCTCGGTCCAGCAAGCAGACCTAATTTCATGACCCCCGCCCCCTTTTCCGCCTCCCTCTAGTTTAGGGGGCCCAGGGCCCCCTTTTCAATAGGAAAATCTAAAACATTCCTTCTTCCTCTTCAGCTCCCCACCCAGGCCCATTCTTCAGAGGTGCCAGCGAGAGGAGTGTTCTAAAGTCAAGAGAGGGCTGGGGCAAGGAAAGCAGTCGGAATATTTGGAGTGGGAGATAGCAGAAGGAGGCACTCCTTGCGTTCCTCTGGGCCCGGCGCGCACCCACCCAAGCCTACCTCGGAGTCTACGTATTTGCCCCCAGACATGCTGGCTCGTGGCTGGATGAAGGCTCTGAGATTTCCCTGGGCTGTTATTTAAGGGAACTGAGGAAGGAAGATCTTGTATTGTATGGGGGAAAAAAAAGGCGCTGGCGGGGGGCGGTGGCTGAGAGGGAGCCTCCTGGCCTCCGGCCAAGGGTTTGTTCTGCTCGCGGTTGGCCGGGACTTGCGCTGTGTTGGGTCTAGGCACATCCCCAAGGTTCTGGCAGCGGAGGGCGGGGAGCGCCCGCAGGGAGGAAAGAGCACTGAAAAAGCGTTTCACCCGCTCTGGGTTGCTTGGGCAGATAATTTTAAACCTGGGGCAAGATTTTCCCAGTTATGAACCACTGAGAGGCGTCCTGCGGAGAGCGAATGTTTTTGCAGTGCATCATCCTTAAAGGGGTGGGGAGTGCAGGGATCCGGTGCGCAAGCAGAGATGCCCAGTATGGGCACCAGAGCTTCAGAAAGAATTCTGCTCTGTTCTGAGCCGTTCTTCCCATCGCCCACGTTCCATCGCTGCTCAAGACACAGCTAGCTCCCTGTTTCACAGAGGAAGGGATGAAATGTGGCCTGGGAACTTTAGGTGCATTTCATCTAAACACAAGGAAGGAATTTGTGTGGGTGCGTGTATGTGGTATGCTTCTGGTGACGATCCTTTACATCCAGTCGATGAGGATGGAAATTTGGAGAAGCAGGCATGCAGAATTTAATATTTCCCAAGCCACTTCTGAAATTTTCCCAAATGCTTTGAAATAAATGAAAATGTTAAAGTTTACTGATCTTTTTGGAACAAAGGAAATTTATGCCAGACGTTATGCCATATTTACAAAATACATAAATTATTTACAATTGTAGAAATATTTAATTGGAGCTGCAAGTTTATCATATAGGAGGATTTTTTTTCTTTCTAATGTACTTGCTTGTGAGTTAGAGGAGACTTTGTTTCTCTACTGATTGATTAGAAGTTTAAAAAATTGTTAGCAATTAAAATGTTTTATCTATTCCTGAATTCGGGGCTGCTTTCTTTATTATAAAGCAGTATAAGATGAATTAAACAATAAGCAATCATTTTACATTTAGGCTATAGTAAGTCAAGAAATTCACTATTCAGAGAGGACATTTTAACTAAGGTTCCATATGCAATCAAAAGTAAAATTATGGCTTGGAATAAAAAAGCTGAGAATAAACTGAAGGGGTACAGGTTAGATTAAAAATACAGGCAACCTGTACATAAAGGTGGGACCACAAAAGGAGGAGGAGAAAGAGGAATAGAAGATGGAACTCTTAGAGTTAATTATCTAGCTGGACAGAAGATATGAAAATATAAAAGAAACTATAAAGGACAGGCTACTGTTGATAGCAAAAAATATATAATTAAAAAAATTTAATTACATGGCAGGGCTTATGTCACAAATGTTTGCATTACCTTAATTATGCTGCTGAGTCATTATTAGAATACTAAAGATTTTCTAAAATAAAATCGGGATTTTAAATGTTTATTTCTGCCAAATTTCATTTCTAAATTCTTTGAATAAATGTGTGTTAACAAACATGATATGCTAGGAAAGAAGAGTGTCAGGGTCAATGTGCTGTGTGGTGCCCAGTCTACCTCTAATGATTGCTGAAAAACTGCTGCTCATCTAACTTTTCCTTCATAAGTGTTGGTTGCAAAAACAGTTATGGTTATGTTCTTTGGAAAAATGTGGAAACCCTTTCCCATCTATTGTTATTCAGTCTTCAGCTGTGATGAGTAATCTTGACTGTGAAAAAAAGTCAACAGGAACAGGGAGAGAGTGTGTCCTGCATTCCAGCAAGGAATGGACTTTCGGGGAGGCCTGTGAGTGAATGCTTCACTAGCACTCACCGGAGGGAAATCCATGACGAAGCCAAACCAACAGCAGCACACAGAATCATAATGATCACTGAAGCGTTGTCAACACCAAAATGAATTCCTAATGAGAGGAAAAACCACAAACTCTTCATTAACCTGCCTCAACAAGAAGCTAGAACCAAAAAGAAACATTGTATTCTGGTTGTAATAGCTAAATTAGGAAATTGGCTCCAACTTCATGAGAAATAAAGATAGAAGAACATTTTAGCATAGGTATAAGATTTGAAATGAATAGATGACGTAGAAAACAAAATAGTTTTCTTTTGATGCCCCCACAGATAACTTTAGGCTTGGAGGCAAGTTAATAACTTTCTCCAAATCATTTACTAAAAAATGACTAAATGGCAACTCATTTGACCTTTATTTATTTTTTTAAAGAAACAGCCTCAAAGGCCAGCTTATGCATTATATGTTACTGAATATATAGAGCTAAAAGGGACACCATTCATCTAAACCCATCCATTTTAGAGATGAGGAAATTCAAGTCTAAATACATAAAAATGATTTGTTCTTAAGGAGTTTTGTGGGGTAATGAAACATTTTAAAGTTGATAAATAACTAGAGCACCTGTTAACTGATGGGGTTTTATGATGGGGGTTTAGAGCTGATGGCTAAGAGAGAATTCTTGAAGACATCTTTGGTGCAAAAAGGTAATTTTATTAAAGCACAGGGACAGGACCCATGGGCAGAAGAGCTGCACTGGAATTATGAAGGGTAATTCGTTATACACCATGGAGTTGGGGGAGATAAAGTCAAAGGGAAGTTTCTTAAAGGGATTTCCATGTGCTAAAGAAGACTCACAGGATCCTGGAGGCCTAGCTATTGTCAGGCTAAGGTGGTTTTTCCTTCTAGCAAGCATTAACATTAAGACAGTAGAGCATTCCTGGACTTTAGGCTATTGAAAGAATTGCCCTTTTTTTTTTTTTTTTTTTTTTTATAACTATACTAAGATATTTGTAAGCTGATGGAGACTCTTACCAGTTTAATCATTTGTTTTCTGTCCTTACCTTTGTTGTTGGACAACCAGGAATGCCTGAGGAATATCACACATATCCCACCTTGGGGTGGGTGGGGAGTGGTGGTGCGCTAGCTTGTGCTTGGCCCTCATCTTGCCTTATGGTCCCTTATCATTAACAATTTATGGGACATAGGATTTTTAAGTAGTCTGGTGAGGACCTACTTATTTAGGTCCACCTTACGCCATTGATAGTTGGGGGAGAGTGCCCATAAAGGACTTCATAAGGGGAGAACCCCATCTGCTTCATGTGACTACATCTGATTGCCAACACCTTGTTACCAACCACCAGTGTAGGTGGGTGTCCTGACATAGTTTCCTTAATTGCAGCTCCAGGGTTATGTTTATTCATTTCACCTTCCAGGAACTCTGGGTCCCTATGCCATGTGTAACTTCCAAGTGATCCTTAACCCCTTTGCCACCAGCCGCGGACCTCAGCCATGAACACTGGCCCATTATCTGATCCCATAGTGATAGGAATCCCAAAATGAGGAATGATTTCTTTTAGAAGAAGTTGGGCCACTTTGTGTGCCCTTTCTGTGCGAGTAGGAAAGCTTCCACCCAGCCTGAGAAAGTACACATGAAGACCAACAGATATTTATAGCCTTGGACCCAGGGAAGCTCAGTGAAGTCCACCATCATATTTTCAAATAGGGCTTTCCCGATACTCTGCACCCTAGGGGCAGCCTTGGTTGCCTGATGTGGGTTATTCTGGGCACACATTTTACATTAGTCACATACTGCTTGGGTTATGCTGGAGAGTCAAGGAATGTGGAAATGTTGGCTTAACATAGTCTTAAGAGCTATCTGGCCAATATAGGTTTCCTGATGGAACTCCTTGACAAAAGCTGGAGCCAGGACCTCAGGACTTGCTACTTGGCTGTCTTCAAATTTCTACCATCCACCTGGGAGGTAGCTTCCATTTTCAGTCTTAAACCAGGTACTCTCGTGTTGTGAGTAATTAGGGTCCCATTCTGCCCAATGGACTAGGGGACAGTGCAGTGGTTAAAGCCTCTGATTCACTGTTCCTTTGGAGGCCACAAGCTTTGCCTCTTGGTCTGCCTTAGGGTTTCCCCATGCAGCCATGTTGTCTCCCATTTGATGTCTCTGACAATGCATGACTGCCACTCTTTTAGGGGCCCACATAGTGTCTAAGAATTTAGGGATTTCCTTCCCATATTTTTTGCCTTTTCCTCCTGGGTTTTTTAGAAACTTCTCTTTATATAAAGCTCCATGTCTGTGGAAGGTGATGAACACATACTTAGAGTCTATGTATATATTAATATGTATCCCTGCCACCGGTTGGAAGACTAAGATTAGCACTTCTGACTTCTGTGCCAAAATCCCCTTTGGCAGGGGTTTGGTCTCAATGACAGAATTGAGGGTCACCATGATGCACCCTTCAAGGGTTGCCCCCTCTTTCATAAAACTGCAATTGGTGAAATACTCAGCGTCAGGATTCTTGAAGGGCTGGTCCCTCAATTCTGGTCAGCTGGTGAACACCTCATCCATGACTTCAGTGCCAATCATGATCTGGTTGACCTGGCCCAACAGGCAGTAGGGTTGCAGGATTTAGGGTCCACACTACGTCCAGGTGAATGCACAGGTTCTCACTTAGCATTGCCTGATACCTGACCATCCTGGTGTTGGTTAGCCAGTATCGTCCTTTGCATTCCATTAATGTCAATACTGAATGTTGCACTTAGACTGTTAATTCTTGTCCTATAGTTAACCTGTCATCCTCAGACACTAAGAGGGCCATGGCTGCCAAGTGCCCATAGGTAAGGTGGCCAGCCTTGGGGAACAGAGTGAAGCTGCTTGGAGAGATATGCCACTGGGTGATGCCATGATCCCAGCATCTGGGTTAGGACTCCTACTATGATGCCAGTACATTCATGAACATACAAGAAGGGCTTGGACATGTCCGGGAGCCCCAGATGAGGTGTGTTGGTGAGGGCCCATTTGATCTCTTCAAAGGCCCTTTGCTGTATTTGCTCCCATAATAGAGGTTCCCACTCTCCCCCTTTTGTGGCCTCATAAAGGGGTTTTACCAAGACTGAGAAGTTAGGTATCCAGATTCTACAGAAACCTGTGGCCCTGAGAAACTTCCGAATCTGACATTGGGTCAATGGGACAGGGATCTAACAAATGGCCTGTTTTCTCCCTGGGTGGGCCAAGTTGGCACTGCCCTTGGGAGAGGTAAAAGCCAAAGTACTTGATTTTCTTTTGACAGATTTGGGTTTTTTTCCTTGAGACCTTATAGCCAGTTTCCCATAGGAAGTTAAGGAATTCCTTCCATGCAATCCTCCTGAGACCTCACAGCTAGCAGTAAGTCATCTACATATTGAAGCAAGACGCACCCACGTAGATCCACTGGGAAGGCTTGTAAGTCTAAGGCTAATGCAGTGCCAAAAATAGTTGGGAAATTTTTGAACACCTGAGGCAGTCTGGTCCAAGTCAACTGGCCCTTGTCTTTGGGCATTCTTCCTTCCACACTGCCTGGTCATGGTTGACAAACACTGTAGTTACTACTTCCAGCAACTGACTGTCATTTATGCTGGTGAAACCCTCTAGCTTTTATAGCTTTCGCTGTGTGTCCCCTTGGGCCTGACCTATGAAAGCCACATTGGCCATCAGCTGGTTAACAGGTGCCTTTGGAACAAAAGGAGTGTAGAGATGAAAGGCCTCACATAGTCTCACAGAACTGGCTCGGGCTCTCCTCAGGTCTCTGGAGCACTTCTGATGTTTTACTCATATTTATGGCCTTTTCCTCCTTTCTTTCATGCCATTTAGAAGGGCTTCTTGATACTATTCAGTCCTTACAAGCCCTGCATCTATACCTGAGTCACTTGGGTCCCATTTGGGGTCCTACCCAGGGAAGTGAGCCCTAGCATAAGCCTGGGTGTCTAGCATCACAGCCAGAGCATTCTCCTCTAACCATTTTAGGGTCACCTGGGTAATTCAGTGATGCTCCTACATGTCAAAGAGGGTTAGGAGGAGTTGGTGGCCGTCCTTCCAGGTAGGTTTTTGGGTTTGAATTATGGACTGCATTAGTTCAATCATGCCCTGGAGCTTCTTCGTATATGAGGGAGTATGGTGCTTCCAGTTTAGGAGGTCCGTAGTGGTAAAGGATTGTTGCACAAAAACACTCTAGCCCCCTCAGATATGGCCTTCCTGATCATAATAGATGGGTCCCCTAGTTTTCTTCAGTGGCATCTTGTAGGGCTCCCCGATTGCTGCAGGGAAGGACTGTCTCTATTGGCTTGATCTTCTAATTGCCTTCCAGGAGTGGTGTATGAGGTTAGGACTGGTAGTCCGGATGAGCCAGTCACATCCAGAGAGGCCAGTGATGCTAGAAGTGGCAAGTCCTTTGGACTAGGGGCAGGCTCTGGTGGGATTTTGACAGCCAGGGCGGCTGAAGGCGCAGGTGGCAGTGAGGGGTACAGTGGGGCATATGGTGGTAAGGTCCCTCAGGCTCTCCTTACAGTATGGGTTTTTCAGTTTTGGCTGGCATTTGGGGAAAACTGTGACACCAGCCATCATAACTTTACAGCTCTCTTCAATACAGACTTTTAGCCAAAGCTGGGATAGGACCAGGTCTTGCCAGCAGTCAATGTAAGGAAATTGGTAAGGGTGGCCTGGACCTCCCACAATTAACCTTGAACACTCAGGCCAACTAATTCCTTATCAACTGAATCCTCAGAGGGCCAATCAATTTCATAAAGTGTCGGGGCGCCTGGGTGGCTCAGTTGGTTGAGTGTCCAACTTCTGCTTATGTCATGATCTTGCGGTTCGTGGGTTCAGGCCCCATGTCTAGCTCTGTGCTGACAGCTAGCTCAAAGCCTGGGGACTGTTTCAGACTTTGTTTCTCGTTCTCTCTCTCTCTGACCCTCCCCTGCTCATGCTGTCTCTCTCTCTCTCTCAGAAATAAATAAAACATTAAAAAAATTTTTTTAAGTGTCTGGAGCTTTTTGGGAGTTAATTTCATACCATAATCTCCTGAAAATCCCTTTTTGAAATTCCTCACCATACACTCTAGGGGAATCAGTTTATTCTGCTTTATACCCATTTCCTCTCACTAAGGGCCAACTTTCATGCACAAGAGAGGAAAAAGGGAGGAAGGGGGGACTAATTTGGAGAGGACACGATTCAGCTCCATCTGTTTCTGGCCTCTCTCCTCTTGCAGATATTTCAGGCACCTCTTAGCATTGGTGGGTTGTCTTGGGCCTTTCCATTTTGAGTATTTTTTTTTTAATATTTTTATTTATTTCTGGGAGAGAGAGAGAGAGAGACAGCATGAGCAGGGAAGGGTCAGAGAGAGAGGGAGATACAGACTCTGAAATAGGCTCCAGCCTCTGAGCTGGCAGTCAGCACAGAGCCCAACGCGGGGCTCGAACCCACAAACTGCGAGATCATGACCCAAGCGAAAGTCGGATGGCTAACCGACTAAGCCACCCAGGCGCCCCTCCATTTTGAGTATTTTAAATGATTTTATTTCTATTTATTTTCTCAAAAAATAAACAACTATTTTTATATTTTAAAACCTTTCTGATCACGATGGATGAGAAAATATTCTTTTCATACTATTTCTTTAAATTAACTTCATTCTGCTTATTTGTAAAATGGAAAACAGATTGATATCTACCCAGTAACAGTGCTATGAACATTTAATGAGGTAGATGCATTTAAAGCACTGAGCATAATGCCTAAATCATACCAGATGCTAGGGTTAGGGACACATTTCAGCCTATAGATTCAGAATTGAAATAAATGTATTTTACTTCAAAGTTTTTTTTTTTTTATTGTAGAATAGTTCATCCATCCAAGATACAGAAAATAGTCTAATGAACACCAACTATCAAGCTTGATCAAATAATATCATTTTGCTTTATTTGCTTTAGATTATTTTAAAATGGAAAACTATGGATACTACTGCAGTCCCTTGTGGAATATAACTTTCTCTGTTTTTTGTAACTATTATAGGAAAAAAAATAGGCTAAAACAGGCAGAGAGGAAAAGGATTAGAACTTGAGGTCCCTAGGTGGGGAAAGACATATTTTGGAACACTGTTGGGAGTGTCTGACCACAGCAAACTCCCTCAGGTGACTCCCCCTTTCAGGTTTCCTTTAGGAATTTGACAAAAGAACTGACTAAAAGTAGACCAAAAAACCTGTGACCCACAAGGATCTGGTATGGCCATTGACCACCCCTCATACAATGGATATGAGCCAATCAAAAATGGACAACCCAGCACCTAGAGTTATCCAGGCAATAAGGATAAAACCTGAGAAGAAACAAGGGAGAAGGACAGGGGAGGGGCAACCAGAGCCGTATAAAACAAGGACCTTTGCCTATTGTCAGCAGGCATTCACTTTCGAAGGTACCCTCTTTGTAAAGAGAGCTTCTTTACACTCTTCTTCCTTTCTAATCTTATCCTCTAATAAACTTTTGCCTGCTGCTCATTTTGTTTCCACCTCTTCATTCTTTGAAATGGTGAGACAACAAATCTCAGGTATTGTGTTAAAACAACAACAACAACAACAACCCTGCAAAGTAACTGAACTTAATTTCTTTCACAAACCCCCATTCCTTCAGCTCAGTCCATTTCTGGTTTCTGCCACTTTCTTAGGATTGCACCTAAATTCCAGGGGGGTATATGAATTGCCAAGGCCTCTCAGAATGAATCCGTGGAGGAGTCTCTTAGCTGTGTGTCTTAGATCTGCTGATAGATACATCATCATTCTGTCTGTCCTCAATTATTGGTCCACTCAGGGCACAGCTACTCTGTCCTTTATGGTCATTCAATATGCCTTTTACAGATAAAGACACTTTTTGCTACTTCTCCTTTTTTCTTGGGGTCTACTTACATCTAATGAATTTGGGTGGGCAGGCCTGATGTAGCAGCATGGAGCCTCCCATGGTGAGTGTGGTGTAGAGAAGAAATTCCTTGCCTTGGTGCAGAGAAACTCTAGTGGGTTGCTGCTCACAGATCTTGAGCACAAATATCTCAGCTATTTACACAGATCTACGGGTTGGGTGGTCTCGGGCTCAGTTGAAGTAGACTAGGGTGGCTGGGGCAGCTCTGCTTTTCATTCCGAGTCTGTGCTGGCTCTGTTCCATGTCTCTGTCCTCCTTGGACCAACAAGCTATTGAGAAAGATTCTTGTCATGTTCAAGAAGTAGGAACCAATGAGAAGTAAGGGAGATGATTCATTTTCAGAAATACTAAATAAAAGCTGTGCGGTCTATTTAACGGTAGGTTTGCAACCTATTGGAAATATGTACAAACTGTCCCTACACCAGATGGAGTTCCAAACCCTTAGACACTTCACTTCCTGGTTTTTCTTACCCTCTTCATTTCTGGGGTTATTTTCATGGGTTTTGCAATGAGCATGCACCAAAGAACAGAGTAGGGTGGGTCTAAAAGTCTCTGTGTCACCTCAGGGAATGTACATTTGTTCCATTCAGACTACTTTTTGCGTTCCATGGGCATAGGCAACTTCTGGGTAAGGCTGTAACCTCTGTAGTACTCAGCCAATGAGGATCTAAGGGAGGGACTAGGCTAGGAGATAAATTGTCAACTATAAGTACCTTGAGTGTGCCTGTTCTTCAGATACCCACTCTTGCAAGAACATTGATTAAAGCCTCTCTTCATTGTGCTCCAGTCTCCATGTCCCTCCTTTGATTAGGTCAATGGGTTTATTTCTTTCTTTTTTTTTTTTAATATTTTTATTTTATTTCTAGGAGAGAGAGAGACAGCGTGAGCAGGGGAGGGTCAGAGAGAGAGGAGTCACAGACTGAAGCAGCCTCCAGGCTCTGAGCTGGCAGTCAGCACAGAGCCCGACGCGGGGCTCGAACTCACGGACCGCGAGATCATGACCCAAGCGAAAGTCGGACGCTTAACCGACTAAGCCACCCAGGCGCCCCGACAATGGGTTTATTTCTAACACAGCTACAAAAGGGGACAAGGAAAATTATGCGACAGGCTCCCAGAAGCCTACACCTGGAAATAACACACTGTTTCTTCTGCCCCATTCAGTGGGTCCATGCAAGTCACATGACCTAGACTAAAGTCAAGGTTTGGGAAGTGACTTTCATCAATGGTGAGGCAATGGCAAGGCTGTGAATACAGGAAGGTGTGAAGAGCACAAATCTACATTAAATGTATTGGTCATTAGGAATTGGTTTTTGGTTTTCAATTTTCCATTTTAATCTAGTTTGTGAGATATAAATAACCTTTTGCTATCTTTTATTTAATTCTCATAAAGCTTTATATTTTAAAAATCTTCCCATTAAATAGTTGGTAACAAAAAAACATTCTCTTAATCTTAAATGCAAACTTCTATATGAAGATTCTCACATATGATACTTGACAGAAGGGCTCAGAGAGAGGAGCCTAGACTAGTCACAGGATACACTCTCTTGCCTTAAAACAGAATGTGATTTTCCAGATAGTTGACACTTTATCTTACTTTGAAAACATTAGGCTATCTCTTGTTATCACTGTCATCGCCATTATTATTATTATGGATTAATTGTTCTGGATTATTATTATTATTGTTCTGATGAAGCTTGTGATTTTCTTTGAAAATGTAGCAAAATATTATCTCTAAAAGTAGGTGTTCAAAACTTACAGCCTCACATTTTCTTTTATCGGTAAAATTTTTTCCTTGAGATATTATCTTTAACAAGTTGTATTAAAAACAAAATCATAAAACAATCTGGGTTTTCATCTTAAAAGTAAATTTGAATATTGAGGAAATGATAAATGATAAGCAAACACAAATCACACTGAGCTCTTTTAAATTTGTACTTAGATCCATGTAAAATTCCAGGTTCAATTTACCATCTCAATATGATGACATAAGAAATCAAATTAACTGCTATGAAATGGGGTTATCTACCTACCTTGACTATTTTAATAACTGGATTATAGCAGCCCTAAGAAAATAACTGGTCTAGCATTCTGTAAGTAGGGAAAATCTTAGTCCAAACTTAGAGCCCTGTAGTAATATAACCTAGGCATAATGCATTCAGAAAGCATGAAGTAGGTAAATAAATATTTGGCTCATTTTTTCATCTAGATAGATTTATATCAATAATAAAAATAATAATTACAGTCTTATCTAATCCAAGACTGAAAATATTTATTGTAATGCTTGGA